>JAQJIZ010000009.1:0-512416 GCA_029873605.1 Rhodosporidiobolus sp. SP3-3/4
AGCCATGACCAAGGCGCGCAAGGACAAGGGCCTCTACTCCCACGTCTAAAGCGCCTCTCCCGCCTCCCTCCCTCTCTACCCATCTCCCAGCCCGCCTGTCCCCCCTCCTTCGATTCTTGCGATACCATTCTCTCTCGGTGCCCTCGTTACCGCTCGGCTTACAGTGTACCATCTCCGCCGCGCCCCCGTTCTCCCTGCTGTTCCGTAACCTCTTCCGAAGCCCCAAAACCGAATGCAAAATAGACGTCCTTTCGTTCCATCCCTTCGCATCTGCTTAGTGTAGACTAGCTCGAGAGTCTCACTCGATAGGAAGTGCGCGAGCGAGAAAGAGACGTAGCGGGCGTCAGGCAGAACCAGGCTTGCTCTTCGACGTCTCACGCTTGCTCTCTCGCTGGACCCGTCACTTGCTAAGACTCCGCTTCTTGACTCTCGCGGTCACCTCACCATGCCGAGCGCATGTCCAAAAGCCGTGGCGAGCTTCAAGGCCGCCCTCTCAGCCCCCGTTCTCCGGCCCTCACGTACGGCCCGCAAGCCATGCGCGGCGCCGTTGACCCCTCCACAGCGACTCGAAGAGCTGGGCAAGACCCTCAGTCGGGCTTTTGGCCACCCCCTCGACGTCGGCCTGACTCTCACACCTGCCACTGGGAACCCGAGAACCTTATGCGCCTGATTGAGCGGGCTGAGCCGCTTCATCTTGCTCTTCCAGTATTCGCTATCACCCCCATCTTCTTGGGGCACATCGTCGAGCTCGTCCCGGCGTACTTCGACGATCTGGCCCCGTGCGAAGGAGATCAAGGTGGTCGACAAGCCGGTCAGGGTCCTTCCTTGACCGTGAGCCAAGCTACTCAAGAATGTCAGACCTACATCTCAGGCTCGTTAGGCGTCTTGCGCCTGCGCGGATAGTCCTGAGGCGGGTCAAGCGCGAAGGGCGGTGGGGTTTCCTCCCAATTTGAGGAGCAGGTGCTCGAGGTGGGGACGAAGCGGATCTTGCACTCCGCTCACCAGCAGTCGAGCGGCACTGTGGAGCTCTCCTGAAGCTCGAGACGTTGCGGGACGCAGACTTTCGCGTTTTGCCCGAAGATGCAAAGGCGGTCGAGGTCTTCCAGCACCTCGAGCTGCCAGGCATGAATAGGACAGCGCGGGAGGTGGTGCACTGCGACGTGGAAGCGAAGAGGTGGAGGCCGATGACCCACGCGTTGAGCTTTCGGTACGAGGTGAGCACTTTCTTCCTTTTTCCCTTCGCCGCCTTGTGTCTTTGCCTGACCAGGGCACTGGACTTGCAAATTGCCACTCTCTTCAAGTTACAACTCAGCCAGATGTGGGC
The DNA here is from genome assembly GCA_029873605.1 of Rhodosporidiobolus sp. SP3-3/4. Taxonomy (NCBI): domain Eukaryota; kingdom Fungi; phylum Basidiomycota; class Microbotryomycetes; order Sporidiobolales; family Sporidiobolaceae; genus Rhodosporidiobolus; species Rhodosporidiobolus sp. SP3-3/4. The sequence continues at coordinate 1,325 of JAQJIZ010000009.1, forward strand.
GCGGGGAGGAAAGGGGAGGGATAGCCGGGCTGGGAGATGGGTAGAGAGGGAGGGAGGCGGGAGAGGCGCTTTAGACGTGGGAGTAGAGGCCCTTGTCCTTGCGCGCCTTGGTCATGGCTGCGAATCGTGCAGAGCATCAGCGATCGGTGCCTCTCCAAAGAAAAGGGAGCGGGAAGAAAGAAGAGAGAGAAAAAGAAAAAAAGAAAAGGGGGTTGGTGAAGAGAGTGAGTGCCAGGACGTACCTGCGATGACAGCGGCTCCCACGCCACTTCCGTCCTCCGCATGGAAGGTCTTGATCGCGCGGCCCTTCTCGCCAAAGACGTCTACGAGACCCTGCTCGAGGCGTTGCGCGAACCAAGTCCTTTTCTCTCTCTTCCTTCCTTTCCGTTCCGTTCTTCTTCCTCCTCGCTGTCATTGGATTCTCTCCTCACAGACCACCCGGCCGGTACGGACTGTATAAGAGCAAGATGGAGCCGAGTTTGCGAGGTGAAGCGCTTTGCAGATCGGCTTCTTCTCTCTTCTTACGTGCAAGCTCTCTCGGTGCCACGACAAGCCGCAAGCATCTAGCTGAAGCACTGACAGGAGTCTTCTGTGCATGCCTTGCAGGCTGCGAGAAAACAGTACGCGAGAGAAGTTAAACTGCAAGTTGCTGTTCCGTTTTTCCGCCTCGTCTACAGCTCGCCGCACTCTGCAGGACGAGAGAGCGTCAGTCCACACGTTTCGCCTCGCCACAGAGCCTTACCCGCCTGCAAGGGCCTGAAGGGAAGAGGGGGCAACGTGAGAGGGAGAGGGCAGAAGGACGCACCCGTGATCGTGCACGTCAGCTTCGGGCGGTTGTTCGGGCCCGTCGCGACGTTCTCGATCTTGCGCACGACGAGCATCGACTCCTGGCCGAGGACCTTGCCGAAGACGACGTGCTCTGCGGGATGGGATGGGGCGGGGCGGGGCGGGGCGGGCGGAGGGGAGGTCAGTACGGACTCGAGGACGGCGAGGAGGGATATGGGGGATAAGAGAGTGTAAAGGGACGGCGAGGGGGAGGGGAGAGGGACGCACTGCCGTTGAGGAACTCGGCGGGCTCGGTCGTTATGAAGAACTGGCAGCCGTTGGTGTGCGGGCCGGAGTTGGCCTGGGGAGAAAAGTGAGGAGGTCAGTCGGCGCTGGCTGTACACACACCCTCACCATCCGCCGCTGGACCATGGAAGGAGAGGGAAAGAAGAACCCCTCGCGGACTCACCATACTCAGCAACCCGGGCTGGTCATGCAGCACCTCGAAGTTCTCATCGCCAAACTTGGTCCCGTAGATGCTCTTGGTGCCGGTGCCGTCGCCGTTGAGAAAGTCGCCGCCCTGGATCATGAAGTGCGGGATGACGCGGTGGAAGATGGCGCCCTTGTAGCCGACGGGGAGCGAGTTCTCGCGGAACTCGCCCGTGCAGAATTGGCGGAAGTTCTCGGCGGTTCTGGTGGGGGTGGGAGAGATAGGCGAGGAGGGGCGTGAAAGGGATGGCGCAGAAAAGGGGAGAGGGAGAAACAGTCAGTCCTCGATTCAGAAGGGCAGACCCAGATGACCGCTCGCCGTCAGGAAGACGAGCAGGAAGAGCACGCACTTGGGCACAATGTCGTCAAACAGCTCCATCTTGATCCGACCGGCGGGCGTGTTGCCGATGGAGATGTCGAAAAAGACGATGGGGCGAGGCATGGCGGGGTGGATTAGGTGTGCGGCTGAAAGAGGGTCGTTGGAGAGTCGACAGAGAGTTGAGAGGGGGTTGAGGGAGGTCAAGAGGGGGATTGAGGGAGAGGTGAGTGAGTTGCAGGCGGGTCGACGAGGGGCGGTGTGCGGATCGCGCCAGGTGCAGATGAGGGAGAGGAGAGCGAGTGCGGCGGGTATAAGAGGCGGCTAGTGTGCTGTAGCGGAGTGCGGAGGCGGGAGAACTGGTCGAGAGAGAGAGGGGCAGCGGCACAACGACGGCGTGCTATGGGCAGGGCAGGTCAGTGAGCTGTCCTCAACGTACAAGGGGACTCAGCAAGAGCTCGCACATGCTTGCAGGCGGTGTGAGCTCTCGCAGACGATGACGGTCGGGGAGCCTGGAGGTGGAGCGGACAACGAACAACGCACCGGGACGAGGTTGACGAGCTGATGTGAGCTTCTCGGTCGTGTACGGGCCGGCAGGAAGCTCGGCAAGCGGAGCAGGCGAGCGCGAGTGAACAGGGCAGAACCAACCTCTCTTCCTCGTCGAGACTCGAGGACCGCAAGTCGGACGTTCCCTCCGTTGGCCTCTGCCGGCGCCTTGACCGCCTGATAAAGTAGAGTCGCGACGCAAGAGGCAGACGACGCTGGTTGTGAAACAACAAAGACAGACCGCGTCTTTTCTTCTTGCAAAACCAGTATAAGCATACCCTCTCCCGCCCCCCTCTCTAGTGTCTATCGCCTCCCCTTCGCCCCCGTCGACGAGCTGATGCTCCGCAACCGCTCGGCGGCGTTCCCTCCCCCTCCCCCTCCCCCTCCCGCCGCCGCCTCGCTGGCCTGCTTCTCCCGCTCCTTGCCCTTCTTGCTCCCCCCGCCAGTCGACGTCGAGGCCGAGCCCGAGGAGGACGGCTTGCGCTTCATGAACCCCGGGAGGCTGAACGACCGGCGCGAGGACTTGAGCGGCGGGGCAGACGGCGCGGCGGAAGAGGTAGAGGAGGAAGCGGTGGAGATGGACGAGAGGGACGCGACCGAGGCGGACGGGCCTGCCGCCGTTGCTGCTGCCGCTGGTCGTCCGAGCCCGAGGTCACTCGCCTTGGCCTTCCCCTTCCCCTCCCCTCGTGCCTTCACGAATTCCTCCTGCGCCAGTGCGACCTTTTCCTCCTCGTCCCTGACCGCCTTGCGATTCACGGCCTCGTCGAGCTCCTCTCCGCTCCGGCTCGTTGCCACCACGGGTGCGAGCACGGCGGAGGCAAAGGGCTGGAATCCGCTGCTCTTGGTCGACGAGGGGTAGACGGACGAGGCGACGGTCGAAACGGACGCGCGGCGCTTCGACGCCGAGGGGGAGAAGGAGGTCGAGGGGGAGCGACGGAGGGAGGACGAGCCGATGGCGGGGCTGGTGGGCTTGGAGGGGGAGGAAGGGGTGCGCAGGCGCGGGGAGGACGAGGGAGAGGGAGAGGTGGGGAACGGGTAGGCGGTCGGCTCGGCCAAGGGGGTGCGGGAGGCTGGTCGAGGTGGAGGGGGCGTGCGGAGAGGTGAAGGCGAGGCGAGGTTGGCGGAAGGAGGAGGGTGGTGAGCCGGGGAGGGCGAATCGAGGAGCGGAGGAGCGAGGAGGGAGGAGGAGAGCGGTGGGGAAAAGGGGCTGGGTGGGCAAGCGGGTGAGTTGGGGCAGCGAGGGATGTGTAGGGAGAGCGTACGAGGGTGACCTGAGGTGTCTGAGTGCTGGTGGAGAGTGGGGAGGAAGTGGTGGAGCCGGCGGGAGGTCGTCGAGCGGTGGATCGGGCAGCGGGGTGCAGTAGTCGATCAGGCGGAGGGTGAGAGCCGTGCACAGCAGCGGCAGACTCATTCTCAAGCAGTACAGCGCATTGGAGGGAGAGCGAAAGAGGCCAAGAAGGGATCCGCCTCGACGACGACGACGACCGCTCTGTTCGCTCTCCACTCGCTCTTGCCCGCTCGCTGGGGTGCTTTCCTCCACAACACCGTTCTCATCGTCCCCTTCTTCCCCTCCACCCGCTGCCCATGAACCGCGAGGGCGCACAGCAGGCCCTCGACCTCGCCCGCAAGCGTCTCGCATCCTGCGACTTCCCAGCCGCCATCCGCTTCGCCAGGAAGAGCATCGCACTCGAACCTTCCTCCGAAGCCCAGGCCGTCCTCGAAAAGGCAGAGCAGGGCGCTCGCGACGGGCCAGCGGCGGCAGCATCGTCGTCGGCTTCCGGTTCGGCATCCACCAGCGCAACTTCTGCCGGCCCCTCCGCCTCGACCACCTCGTCCCGAACAGCACGGTCAGCCGCCTCGGGCAGCAGCGGCCCCGGAGCGGGAGGAGACGACGACAAGAAGCGCGACTACACCCCGGCGCAGGCGGCCGTGGTCGCGCGGATCAAGAAGTGCAAGGTCACGGCCTACTACGAGATCCTCGAGCTCGAGAAGAGCTGCTCCGACGGCGACATCAAGAAGGCCTACCGCAAAAAGTCCCTCCTCACCCACCCGGACAAGTGCGGTGCCCCCGGCGCAGAAGAGGCGTTCAAGAGTGCGCCTTGCCTGCCTTTCTCCTCCTTCACGCCGCTTTACTGATCCTTCCTGTGCTTTCCTTCCCCTCCGTCGACCCCCTCATACTCGCCCGTTTTCTCACCCCCTCCCTTCCCTGGTTTCCCCTGCCACCAGTGGTCTCCAAGGCGTTCACCGTCCTCTCCGACCCGCAAAAACGCGCCATCTTCGACCAAACCGGCGGCGACCCCGATTCCCGCGGCGGCGGCGGCGGAGGAGGCGGCGGGGGCGGTTTCGCCCGTCATCCAGGTTTCGCCGGAGGAGGAGGGTTCGGCGGCGCGGACGAGATCAACCCCGAGGACCTCTTCCGCGCCTTCTTTGGCGGCGGTGGCATGGGCGGCGGCGGGTTCGGCGGCCCGATGGGCGGAGGGGCGTTCGGCGGGCCCTTTGGCGGCGGGACGACGTTCCAGTTCTTCGGGCCGGGGATGGGAGGCGTGCACATGGGCGGGCCGGGGATGCGAAGAGCGGCAGGAGGAGCGGCGGCAGGAGGGCAGGCAGGGCAGGGGCAGCGCAGCCAGCAGAGCGCGTGGATCCAGATGGCGCCCTTGCTGGTGCTGTTTGCGTTCTCGTTCCTCACGCAGCTGCCGAGCCTGTTTGGCTCAGGGAGCGCGAGCAAGGTGCCCGAGTACAGCTTTGACCGGAACGCGCGGTTCTCGGTGCGCCGGATTTTCCCCTCCCTGGTCTCTTTCTTCTTCCCTCTCGCTGACCCTTCTCGCACATCCCCACACAGCATCCGCGCACCACCCTCTCCCACCCGACGCACCCCATCTCCTACTACGTCGACCCGTCGACCTTCCCTTTGCACCCGACCTACCGCTCCTTCGCGCGCGCGAACGCCGACAAGCTCGGGTACGAGGGCTCCAAGCACCCGGACAACAGCAAGGCGGCGCGCGAGGAGCTCGCTAAGGCGCTGAGGAGGGAGGTCGAGCTCGTGCGGGAGGCGGAGGAGGGGGTCAAGCCGGTTGAGGCGGGCGGGAAGGAGGAGGGGGAGGAGAAGGGAGAGAAGGGGAAGGGGAAGGGGAAGGAGAAGGAGGCGAAGAAGGAGGAGGGCGTCGAGTTCAAGCTCCCGACGGATTATGTGCGGTTCGAGCGCCAGGTCGAGAAGGACTGGATCAACCGGCTGCACCGCAACTGCCAGTACGAGGTGCGTTTGGCCTTGCTCTCCTCTCCCTATTCTCCCTTGTTGAGGAGACAGGGGACTGATCCTTACGGCTGTTCTTCGTGCAGATCAACCTCCGCGAAGAGAAGCTCGACCGCGCCCGCGGGCTCTTCGGTCCGTCCCGTCCCCTTTTCTCCCCTCTCTTCCTCCCTAACCTGTCCTCTTTCAACCCTCCCTGCCTCCTCCCGTTCCCTCGTTCCCTCGCGCTCCGCGACTCGTTCCTCCCTCTGCACGCGCAGGCATCGGCACGGACCACGCCGCGATCGCGCGCATCACGCAGGAGCGCCTCAAGCACTGCGAGGCGCTCGCCAAGGTGCCCGGGTACGGGCACATCCGGTACAACTAGGCCGGCGAGCTCGCCTCTCTTGCTCGTCGAGGCGGGCTTGGGGAGGTGGGCTCGGACGGCGAGAGGGGTGGGAAGTGGCGGACGGGCTGGGAGGAGGGAGAGCGAGGGAGGCAGTCTGCCTGTCTTTCTGCCGTACTGGGCCTCGCACTTGGACTGTAACTTGCACGTATACCTTGCGCACGTGTTTATGCGACCACGAGAGAGAGAGGAAGCAGGAGGACGAGGGAGGAAGCGGTAGAAGAGCACGGAGGCCCTGGTGACCGATTGCAACGACACGCGAACACCGCAACAACCCGACGCCAGATGACACCCGCAAACGTCCTCCATCGCCCCGCAGGATGTTCTATTTGATACCCCGAAAGACGAAACGACGCGAGTCGGGAATGGGCTGCTGGCATGGTCGCTCACGCCTCGGCGGCCCAGTCCGTGGTGCCCTCGGTGGCGGACCACTCGATGTGTGTTGCGGGCCAATTGCACGCAGCGAACGCGTGGTGAATTCGGTCACGACAGAGGTCCCGCTGCTCGTCCCCTCCTCGTCCGTCCGATCCGACGCCGCCGCCTAGTCACCACGCCGGAGCACTCGAGGGCAACGGTGACAGGTGCAGGTTGCGTAGCGGTAAAGCGCAGGGAGGTTAGCCGTCAAAGTCGAACTGGTTCTCGAGGAGGCTGCGAGAGGGAAGAAAAGGGTCAGTACCGCCTCGTAGAGAGAAGAGGAACGGAGACAGACTAGTTGGCCGCCAGCTCCTCGTTCCGGTCGCAGGCAATGTACGCCTGGATGGCCTTGAGAGGGAGAGGAAGGGAAAGAGGCAGAAGGCAGAGAAGAGGGGGATGAAAGGGCTGGCTGTGTTGGTTCTGGCGAACGAGTGCATCGTCCTCACAGCCAAGCCATGTGTGGGATCAGGAAGCGGAGGCGGAAGCGGGAGAAAGAGCGGGAGGAAAAGAGGACGATGAGCGAGATCAGCTGAACAGGACCGCGAGCGCGAGGAGATGGGTCGGAAGGTGCGCTTGGTCAGCCCCGAGGAATATGGACAGCACTCCAAGCGGCGCCGGAGGAGAACGAGCGCAGGCTGGGTTGGGTGAAGATGGGGAGGGAGGTGGGAGAGAGCTGAAGAGGCGATGGACGGCGGTGCCGCTCGGTAGGTTGCTCAAGGGAGCTGAGGAGTAGCCAAAGAGCGAGTCAGCGGTGCAGCTGAGCGAGGTCGAGGCGAGAGAGAGTGGCCACCCCCTCGAGGCGTCGTAATGCTCGCTGGTCGTCCTCCTCCCACCGCCACCAACTCCCGCCATGGTCAGGATCCAGTTCAAGACCCTCCAGCAGAAGCAGTTCTTCATCGAGGCGGAACCCACCGAGACTGTGCGCCCCCTCTCCCACCTGCTCGTTCTCCTCCCCCGCTCTCGCTCACTTGCTTGCCTTCACCAGGTCGCCGACCTCAAGACCAAGATCGAGCAGAGCCAGGGCTTCTCCGTCGATAGTCAGAAAATCATCTTCTCCGGTTCGCCCTCGTCCACGAGCTGCTGCCATACTCTCGTCGTAGCTGACCTCGGGCCGTCCCTTCCTCGTCCCGTCCCCTCACCCCCCTCCAGGCAAGATTCTCGCGGACGACAAGACCGTCGCAGATGCCAACTTCAAGGAGAAGGACGTGCGTCGCTTGACTATTACTCCCCGCCTCTCTTTGCAGACTGACCTTTCCTCCACTTTCCTGTACTTCCCTTTCCTCCCCTTCTTTCCTCCCAGTTCTGCGTCGTGATGGTCACCAAGCCCAAGGCCGCCCCCGCGCCTGCTGCTTCGACCTCCGCCCCTGCCCCTGCCGCCGCCCCCGCCGCCATCCCTCAAACCCCGGCCCAGCCCTCTTCCACTCCCGTCGCGCCCAACGCCCCCGCCCCCGCTCCCGCCGCCTCCGCCCTTTCCTCTGCCGAGCCCGAAACGCCCGCTCCCGCCGGCGCTGCCGCTGCTGCTGGAGGAGAGCAGGGCGGCGACCACTCGGCGTCCTTCATCGCGGGCTCGGCGCTCGAGACGAGCATCAACGAGATGGTCAGCATGGGTTTCCCGAGGGATCAGGTCATGCGTGCGCTGAGGGCGAGCTTCAACAACCCGCATCGCGCTGTCGAGTACCTCATGACCGTGCGCCTTTTTCCTCCTCTTCTTGCCTTCTTCCCCGTCTGACCTAGTCTCTCCCGACAGGGCATCCCCGAGTCGGCTGCGCCCGAACCTGCGGCTGCGGCTGCGCCTGCTGCTGTCCCGTCTGCCGCCAACCCGCCCGGCACCCCCTCTCCCTCGACTGGCTCTGCCGCTCCCCTCGCCGCTGCCACTCCCGCTCCCGGTTGGTCTCCTTCCGCCTCTCTCATCTTGCAGCACTGACGCTGCATGCCTCCCAGCCAACGCCCCCCGCAACCTCTTCGAAGCTGCCGCCGCCGCCCGCGCCAACCCTCCTGCCGCCGCTCCCGCCGCGGCTGCTGGGGCTGGTGCCGGTGCCGGTGCTGCTGGTGCGGGCTCGTCGGAGCTCGACGCGCTTCGCAGCGCGCCCATCTTCAACCAGCTCCGCGGGCTGGTCCAGGCCAACCCGCAGCTCCTGCAGCCGTTCTTGCAGCAGCTCGCCCAGAGCAACCCGGAGCTTCTCACCGTGCGTCTCTCCTCTTCCTTCTCCCTTTCCATACTCACTGACTGGTTGTGTGCGCACCACAGCTCATCGAGCGCAACCAGGCCGAGTTCGTCGAGTACCTGCAAGAAGGCGCGGGCGACGACGCCGACATGTCGGACCTGCTCGACCAGCTCGGCGGCGGCGACGAGGGCGGCGAGGGCCTGATGGGCGAGCACGGCGGCGCGCAGTACATCTCGGTCACGCCCGAGGAGAACGAGGCGATCGAGCGCCTCGTCGCGATGGGCTTTGAGCGCAACATGGCCATCCAGGCGTACATCGCCTGCGACCGGAACGAGGAGCTGGCGGCCAACTAGTCTGTCTCCGTTCCTCTTCTCTTTACGAGGCGGTACTGACCCTTTTCTTCCCTCTCGTAGCCTCCTCGAGAACCAGTTCGACTTTGACGACTAAACCTCCCTTCGCTTTCCCGATACGCAACCTGTACCTGTCCCCATTGCCCTCCCTTTGCTTGAACACCGTTACCTCACCTTGCAGTTGTAATGCATCGCTCGCTTTACCCGCGACGACGACTAACACCAGAGGGAGAGCGAGAATTCGTGCGCGCTTCCAATGTCCGAGTAGTTGGGCTTCCCGCGAGTTAGCCTACGTGACCGTAGCGCAGCTCGTCGAAAAGGGAAGACGAGGAAAACCAGTCGAGAAGGCAACTCGAGCCCAAGCTCATCGCGGCGGGTCTCGCCCTGCGTTCGCCCTCGCCTCGCGGCTCTCCTTTTCGTTCACTCGCCCCGCTCGCAAGTCAACCCCAGACGAACAGTGAGCTAGCTCTCCAGCATCGACACGCACGGCAGCACCAGCCAGCAGCACCGTCGGCGTGCCAGAAGGAGCCCGAGCGAGGACGAGGTGGGAGGAGATTTTGCGGGAGGACGGGTGCCAGGGAGGACGGTACCGCCGGCGATGAGCGTGCAGGACGGGCGCGCTGCGGTGGAGTGGTTGCCAACAACGCGCATCGATGGGGCGAGAGGACGCGCCGTGAACAGACCACCTTCCTCTCGACCACCTCGCTCACCTTCCCTTCCCTCACTCTCTCTAGATGGCCGCCGCTCGCCTTCCCGCCGCCCTTCAGGCTACTGAGGAGGACATCTCCCTCCTCCTCCAGGCTCAGGCCCACATCGGGTTCGTCTCGCTCTCTCCCTCGTCTGCCGGCGACCACCTCGACTGACCCGCTTCTTCCTCCCTTCAGCACCAAGAATGTCGAGAAGAAGATGGCTCCCTACGTCTGGAAGCGCCGCCAGGACGGTACGCTACATCCATTCCGACTCAGCCGGAGCTCGAGCTCACTTTTCCTCCCCATGCAGGTGTCAACGTTATCAACGTTGGCAAGACCTGGGAGAAGATCGTCTTCGCTGCCCGCGTCATTGCGGCCATCGAGAACCCGAACGACGTCTGCGTCATCTCGGCCCGCCCGTACGGTCACCGCGCCGTCCTCAAGTTCGCCGCCAACACCGGTGCCCAGGCCATCGCCGGCCGCTTCACCCCCGGCAACTTCACCAACTACATCACGCGCTCGTTCAAGGAGCCGCGCCTGATTGTCGTTACCGACCCGCGCGTCGACCACCAGGCCATCCGTGAGGCCTCGTACGTCAACATTCCGGTCATCGCCATCTGCGACACCGACTCGCCGCTCAACTACGTCGACGTCGCCATCCCGGCCAACAACAAGTCGAAGCACTCGATCGGTCTCGTCTGGTGGCTCCTCTGCCGTGAGGTCCTCCGCCTCCGCGGCTCGATCTCGCGCGCCCCGGACGCCTGGCCCGTCATGGTCGACATGTTCTTCGTGCGATCCACTCTCTTTTCTATTCCCCTCACCCTATCTAATCCTGTTTTCCCGGCAGTACCGCGACCCGGAGGAGGTCGAGCGCGAGCAGGAGGCTGCCGCCGCTGCCAAGGCCCTCCCGGCTGCCACCGCCGAGGAGCCCGCCGCCGTCGAGGGTGTCTCCGACTGGGAGGTCACCGGCTCGAACGCGGCCATCGCCGCCGCCGCGTCGTCGCAGCTCCCGGCTACCGAGGCCGGTCCGTCTTCCCGCCTTTGCGCATTTTCTCTCTCTTCCCCTTCCTGCGTCTCCCCTCCTTCTTCCCCCTTCTCTCTCCTCACCCTCGAGTGCTCCGGCATGATGACCAGGCGGCGACGTTGGATCGGACGGATGAGGAGGGGACGAGCAGCGGGGTCTCTGTTGAAACCGTACTCACCACTCGTTCGCTCCGTACAATTGGCCCGCAACAGGCATCGACTGGTCCGCCACCGAGGGCACCACCGACTGGGCCGCCGAGGCTTAAAGTCATCGCGAACCATAGCGTCGACTTGTGCCGTTTCGTCTCAAGGGGCATCAACTTCAAAATTCCTGCGGGGGCGGTGGAGGGTGTCTGCGAGTGTCGTCTGGCGGCAGGTTGTTGCGGTGTTCGCGTCGTATGCAATCGGTCACCAGAGCCTCGTTGCTCTTCTACCGCACTTCCCACTTCTTCTTCTCCTCTTGGTCGCTTTCTGTTGTTGTGATGTACAGCCTCTTCATTCTCTTCCCCTCTCCGTCTTCGACGAGAGCCTGCCGGTCTCTCTCGCATCGTCGACGTAAGCGGTCGGAAGGTACATGCTGCTCTTCAGGACGTGCGGAAGTCGGCTGCTCGCCGTCTTCCCCTCTTCCTCCTGCGCTTCCGCTAAGTCATGCCGCCTCGCTCCACGCGCCCTCGCCGCGCCGCCGCTCGCTCTGCGGCTGCTGCAGAAGCCGAGGCCGCCCCTCCCGAGCGCGTCTTTGCGCTGCCCGACACGCCGACGGTCCGCCTCCTCCCCTCGGATCAGCCAGGCTACCTCGTCCAGTCCGACCTCTACTTCCGCTCGGCCGAGTGGGTCACCCCGCTCAGGAAGGACGTCGACGCGCTGCTGGGGGCGTTCGAGGGCGCGTGCAGGAGAGAGAGCGCGAGGGAGGAGCGGGAGGAGGGAGCAGGTGGGGCGGCTGGACGGGAGGACGAGGACAGCCAGGGGCGAGAAGGGGGCAGCAAGAGCCCGTTCGAGGTCTTTCGCGCGCTGTGGACGAAGCACGGGTGGACCCACGTTCACCTGCTGGGTGTGCCGGAGGGCCCGTTGAGGGGTCGGTGGGGGGACAGCGTCTTGAGGGCTTTCGTCGGTGCGTCGGCGCCTTCCACACTCTGCTCGCTGTGCAGTCCTCACGTAGGTGGCGCGCGAGGTCGGCTTTGAGTGTCGGCGTTGACCCTTTCCCTCCACTGCTCCCTTTTCTTCCTCCTCCAGAACGCCTCAAGGACCCCGCGCCTCTCAAGCAAGTCGGCTCCTTGTTCGCGATCTACACCTTCTGGGCCACGCAGATCGAGACGGTCGAGAAGGTGTTTGTCAAGGTCGAACCAGGTGCGTTCCGCAATGAGCGCCCTTCTTCCTCTTCCTCCCAGTCGTTCAATGCGAGGCGATGCTGATTTGCCCAATCGTTGCGCTCACAGCCACCCTCGATCACCTGCTCACGATCCCCACCACCCACGGCCCGCTCCTCGACTCGCCCTTCCCCTCCCTCGCCCCCTCCGCCTCGACCGACCTCCTCTACGTGCTGCACGCCCTCCTCTCCTCGTCCGCCTTCCTCCTTCTCCCCTCCCAGACCTACTCGCACCCTCCCCTCCCGTGTGTCTCGCTCCAATCCGCCGCCGACCGCGGCCAGGACCGCGACATTGCGATTCTCCTCCTTGCTGCCGAGCGAGAGGCAGAGGCGCTGAGGGACGGCCGGCTGAATGGGGTTGCGAGGAGGGCGCTGATGACCGCTGCTGAAACAGCGGCGGAGGAGGGTGAGGAGGAGGAGGACGACGAGGAGGACGAGGACGACGAGCGGGAGCGGGCGGCGTCGTCCTCCCCGCGTGCAGGAGCGGGACCGGACCGCCCTGCCTGGGGCGCCGGCACGCTCCGCTCCCTCTCTCGCTCCTACACTCTCGCCAAAGCGCTCGGCGGCGGAGGAGAAGGAGAACCAGGCGACGAGGACGAACCGGCGAGGCAATCGACGCTCCTCCGCCCGCGCAATCGCATCCAGCTCGAGGTTCTCATTCAGGCCGAGGAGTCGACGCGGGCAAGCCTGTCGCGCGCGCAGATGGCCGAGGCGGGCTTGCTGGCCGGAGGGGAACGGGGGGAGAAGAGGCCGGGCGAGTTGATGAGGCTTGTTGAGGAGGACGAGGAGGCGGAAGGGAGAAAGAGGAGGAGAGCACAGGGAGGGGGGATCGAGGTGTACGCGAGGGTGGTCAGGGTAGAGAAGTAGGCTACAGCGGGTCGCGAAGGCATCGCTTTTCCTCCATCTCGTCGAGGTTGTGCAGGGAGGAGAGGCCGTTGACGCTTTGCAGTCCGCTCGTTCGCTCTCTTTCTGTCTATTTCAAGGTACAGTGAGTTCCGACAGCCTGCGCGAGCACGAAGGCGCTGTATCGAGACGACGAAGCACGTCCGAAAGGTGCCGGGGAGCAAGAGAGTGTGGTCTTGCGAGCCTCGAGGAACGGAGCCGATGGCTCGAGGCGCAAGATGTCGCTCTCGCGACTGAGCTCTGAACCGGGGAAGCTGCCAGAGCTTGTGGCTAGCGAGAGAAGCGGGAGAAAGCAAGGTCTGCGAGAAGAAAACGGCGGTCCTGCCTCACCTACCTCACCGTTGGAGACCGGTTCCGTACAATCCGTCCTCCCTATCCCATGCGGACCCGTCAGGCGTGCAGACAGAGCCCAAAGAAGCGGAAGCGAGACGCAGAAGTTGAAGAGGAAGAGCCGCCGGAAGACGGCGACACCGCGGCAGCCGCTGGGAGCGGCGCAGACAGGGCTCACGAGGGTTGAGGTGTTTCCTCGAGTGCGTGCCCGTGCACCCGAGTGGCTGCAGGAGAGGGAGAGTGGGCGGGAGCCAATGAGGGCGGCGTCGAAAGTCGCGAGCGGACCCGAGTCTGGCTTGTGCACCGCGGCAGCCACTCGTCGTCGCCCCCTCTCGCCCACCGCTACTGCTCCCGCTCCCTTCCAGCCACCATGCTCGCCCCCGCTCTCAGCCGTGCCGCCCGCCAGGCTCCCCGCGTAAGCTGCATCCCTCGCTCGAGGACTCGACGGGCGATGAGGACCACCTGCGAGGGCGCTCATAGGTGCCCGGGTGGCGCTGGGAGGTTCAGCGTCAGGGAGGGCACAGGGGCGCGTCGGATGAGCTTACAGGGGATCTACGACGGCACACGGACCCGCAGGAGGTGCGGATCGGGCGTCGGAAGGGACCACCACCGGGACCACCACCTCCCGTCTTCGAGGCCAACCTGCACCCCGACTCGCTAGAATCCAAGGACTGACACGCATTCGCTTCTGTTGCAGCACTCTCGCGCGCTCGCCACCGCCGTCGATGCCAAGCCGGAGAGCATTAAGAAGTTCCAGGTCTACCGCTGGGTGAGCCGCTTCTTCCTCGCACTCTCGCCTCCCTGCCTTTCCCGGATGCCCGTCCAGCCGTGCTGACTCTCGTCCACGATGCGCAGAACCCGGACAAGCCGGCGGAGAAGCCCTACCTCCAGACGTACTCGATCGACATGAACAAGTGCGGCCCCATGGTCCTCGACGCCATCCTCAAGATCAAGAACGAGCTCGACCCGACCCTCACCTTCCGGAGGTCGTGCCGTGAGGGTATCTGCGGGTCTTGCGCGATGAACATTGACGGTGCGTTCACTCCCCTCCCTCCTCCTTCTCCTCCCCGGGTCTGACGATTCGGTCCCGAGCAGGTGTCAACACGCTCGCCTGCCTGAAGCGTATCGAGAAGGACCAGAAGGACGTCAAGATCTACCCCCTCCCGCACATGTATGTCATCAAGGACCTCGTCCCCGACATGACCCAGTGCGTCTCTTTCCCCTCCTCCCCCTCCTTCCCCTCAACTCATTCCTCTCTTCTCGTGCAGGTTCTACAAGCAGTACAAGTCCATCCAGCCCTACCTGCAAGCCGACAAGCCCGCCGACGGCCGCGAGCACCTCCAGTCCAAGGACGACCGCCGCAAGCTCGACGGCATGTACGAGTGCATTCTCTGCGCGTGCTGCTCGACGTCGTGCCCGTCCTACTGGTGGAACCAGGACCAGTACCTCGGCCCGGCCGTGCTCATGCAGGCGTACCGGTGGGTCGCCGACTCGCGCGACACCAAGACGGCCGAGCGCCTCGAGAAGCTCGCCAACCCGTTCTCGCTCTACCGCTGCCACACCATCTTCAACTGCACCAAGACCTGCCCTAAAGGCCTCAACCCGGCCAAGGCGATTTCCGTGCGTCGACATCCTAATTGCTGCCTTCTCGCGAGGAGACTGAACTGACTGCGACGTTTCCCCCCTCTTACAGGAGCTCAAGATGGAGATGGCCCGCCACTAAACCGGCTTTTTCCCTCTTCGGCGGTGCGGCGGTGGCAGGCAGGAGTAGGAGCATGCGGCGGGCGGCGGAGGAAGAGGACGAACGGCGGACCTCGTCCTGGCGGCGGTTCCGGATAGGCACGGCGCACGCATAGTACCACGCCTCCCTCGCTCTGAGGGAGGCCCTCTTCATCTTTTTCAGCACTCTCTTTGTACCGAGTAACCTTGTCGTCTTTTTGCTCTTTCTCCTTTCAACGTCATTTCCTCGAGAGCGCTTTCCTCGAGTTTTTCCGCTCTCGCTTCCTGCGGCTCTGCTCTCTCCCCCCATCTCGTGTTCAGCATGATACAACAGCGCTGGCATTGCCCGCCTCAGTCCGTCGCTACCCTACCACCTCTGTCTGCATGATCCTCGCCGCCAGTCGTCCGAACTGCCGCAGCGCGAGCGTCCGCTGGCGATAGGCGAGGACCGAGAGGGCGAGGAGGGCGAAGAAGGCGTTGCAGAGCTGTTGCGTGCCACACCTGGTCAGCCTTCGGAAGAAGAGGGGAGGGAGGAGGAAAGGACGCACGATGTACTCGAAGAAGTCCTCCCGCTCCGCCTTGAGGACCTTGGGACACGCCTCCCACGCCTGCGTCTTGAGCTGCACCCCTCCCTGGCGCCTTTCCAGCCCCGACCCTCCCACTTCTCCCGCCCACCGCTGCACCTCCCGCTCCCCCTCATCCCCGCGTTCCCGCAGTAGCCGCTCGTACTCGGCCTCGTCGATCACGAAGCGTCGTCGCCGCGAGCGGGCGGGGACGCGGCCCTCGTCCGCCAGCACGTCCGCGAGCTCCTCCTCTGCGTTGTGCGATGCCGATCCAGCCGCTGCCCCGCCGCTCAGCTCGGCGGCGACCTCGTCGGCCGCGAGCTTGAGCTCCTCTTCGGCTTCGGCGTCGCCCCTTAGCCGCCCAGCCTCTTCCCTCCCTCCGCTCGCTCCTCCCCCACTTCTTCCCCCTCCTCCTCCGGCGTCTTCGCTGTATCCTCCTGCAGCGTCATCCTCGTCGAACCCACCGCCGAGGAGCGCCTCCTCGTCGTCGACGACCTTGGGGTCGGCGCGGTAGAAGCCTGACGAGGACGAGGACGAGGAGGAGGACGAGTTGGTGCGGTAGGACGGCTCGACGGGCTTGCCGTTCCGCCGGGGGATGCAGGACAGGGCGCGGCGGTTGCCGTAGAGCTTGCAGACGGGAGTAGAGAGCTGCTCGACCACGCCGTAGTCAGTAGGAGGAAGATCGGGGCAGAGTGAGAAGGAGAGGACGCACCTCGGAGGCCGGACACGGGGCGCAGTCGCCCTCGAGGCGGCAGACGTAGTCGCCGGCGTAGAGCACTCCGGGAACGGTCCTCGCACGGCGGTCGAGGTGGGCGTGGTGTGGCTGGAGGGGCGGCTGGGCGGCTTGAGCGAGCAGAGGGAGCGAGGCCGCGAGGGAGAGCCAGAGCGGCCAGGAGGAGCACCGGCGACGAGGGGGACCGGAGGAGGGCGGTGAGGAGGCAGAGGAGCCCATGGTGGCTCGGTGTAAAGGTGCAGGAGCGCTGGCAAGAACAGAGAGGAGGAGCAAGAAGAAAGGAGGAACGAGCCGAAGGTTGGAAGACGACCATTCCAACAATGGATTCGGATGGTCAGTCCAGCTCGTGCAGCACCACGAGAACACCGCTGACAGTCCATCCCAACAGCCCTCCGGCTGCTCGCCGATGCTCGCGCCCAGGCAGACTCCAAGGCCCTCAAGTACGCTCTCGCTCCGTTCTCACCCTTTCTACCGCTCAGGCTGACCTTTCGTCTCGAGCAGGAAGACCATAAAAGAGTTCTATGCCCTTCTCTCGACCGACAAGTCGCCCGAAGAGCTGTGCGTTCCTGCCCACCTCCTTCCCCATCTCGCTTCTCTCGCTCCGTACTGATTCTCTGGCTCCCTTGGATGGACAGGCAAGCCGCCCACTCGACCTTCTTGATCGGCCTCGACCAGCTGGCGCAACACCTTGCCAAGGCGGGCAAGATTGAGCAGGTCACCCAGTGGGAGGTCGAGAGCTACCGGGCGGATGCTGCTTCCCTCGGTGCGTCCTTCCGCCTTCATGTCCGCCTTCCTCGTTCCACTCGTACTGACGAGGATCTGCGGTGCACGGCGGCGTCGGACGCGCAGATCAAACCTCGCAAGAAACGCGCCAGCGGCTCCTTGCTCTTCAGACTCGCCTCGCCGACGCACAGCAGGAGCGCGCACGGCGGATCGAGTACGACGGGCTCGCCAGGGTGATTCAGAAGCTGCCGGACCGGGAGAAGGGGCAGGAGTGCGTCGGGCTTTTCCCTTCTTTCCCTCTTCCTCCTCCCCCTTCTTTCCCTCTTCCTCGTCCCGCCTTGTTTTCATTCCTCTTCTCCTCCCTGGCCAACGTCCATCCTTTCGCATTTACAACGTCTCCACCTGCCCTGTGCAGCGCCAGACTGACCCTTGCTGCTTTTCTACCCACAGGACCATCTCCCGCATCACGACCGACATCGCCGCACTCAAAGCCGAGGCGGATCAGTACTCGCAGACGTGGAACACGCGCAAGAACGCCTTTGGGGACATCGTCGCGAGCTTGGAAGCGATGCAGGAGGCGATCCGGTGCGTCCTTTCTTCCTTGCGCCTTCTTTCCCTCCCGCTCCTTCTCGGTGTGGGGAGATGATTGATGAAGGGTTGAGATGATGCACAGGGACGAGAAAGCAGAGCAAGAACGCCGCCGCGCGCTCGACGACGCCGACGCGGACGAAGAGCCCTCCGCACCCGGGTCCGCCGCGATGACGGCGTCCAATTCGGCTGCTGGCGGCGCGCTGGATCCGACAGCGAAGGAGTTCGTGCCCGGGGGAGCACCACCACCAGCGGCACAGGGAGCGGAGGAGGGGGAGGATGTCGAGATGCGGGACGAGGCGCAGGCAGGAGAGGGAGAAGAGGGAGGACGAGCGGAGGAGGGCGCAGAGGGACGAGGGAGCGACAGGGAGGAGGGGCAGATGACGGACGAGAGGGAGGAGGGGGAGATGTAGGGCGCCCCCTCGGTGCCTTTCCTCGTCGTTGTCCAGTGTAGCTCTTTCTCCGTCGATCTCGCTTGTTGTAACTCTTAGATGCGCTAGAACTGACACGATTCGCAAGAGAGAAAGAGAGAGATATGACCCCATGAAGCCCTACACGTCCTTCCTCGCCTCCCTACTTCTTCGCGTACACCTCCTTCGCCTTCTCGATCGCCTCGTCGACCTTGCCCGCCTCGGTGCCAAAGCCCGTCGCGCCGTCGTCCTTGCCGCCGCCCTTGCCGCCAACGACCTTGCTCACCTCGGCAAACCAGGTCTTGGCGCTGAACTCCTTGGTGATCTCGCCCTTGGGGACGAGGTTCAAGTGCGCGACCTTGGCCGGCGAGTCGGACGTGACGCCGAAGAAGTAGGCCGCCTTGTTGAGCGCCTTGGCCGCGTTGAGGCCGTGCTGCATGATCTGTTGGAGGGAGGGGAACGGGTCAGTAGGGAGAAAAGGAACGGTAGAAGAGGGAGAGGCACGAACCTTGGGGTTGCCGCCCGCAGCGTCGAGGCGGGCGACCATGACGGGCGAGTCGGGGTTCTCCTTGAAGTAGGCAGTGACCTGGTCGGCGATCTGGGCGCAGGGCAACGAGGAGCATCAGCGTCTTGCGCTCGAGATGGAGCACGGTAGAGTCGCAGTAGCGCAAGCTCGCCAACGCACCTGCTTGCCCTGCTCCTTCTCCTGCGCCCTCGCGGCGTCCGCAATCGCCTTCCTCTCGCCCTTGACCTGCTCCTTCAGCCGGTCCTTGCGGACGACCGAGATCGGCAGCGTCGCGACCTCGACCTCGAACGCCTTGAGCGCCTTGTCGCGGTCGGCGCCCTCGAGCTGGAGGTACGACGCGTAGCGCGCCTCGGCGTCGGAAGCGACCTGCGACGCCTTGCGCGCGTCCTCGCCCGTGATGGCGAGGATGCGGCGGATGCCCTTGGCGATGCCGGACTCCTCGGTGATGACAAAGTCCTTGATGTCGCCCGTCTTGATGACGTGCCTGCGAAGCGTGAGAAGGAGGTCAGTCGCAAGGAAGGGGAAAGAGGACAAGAAAGGCAGACGTACGTGCCACCGCAGAACTCGACCGAGGTCGACCGCCACTTCGGGTTCTCGATGTCCTGCTGGATGTCCTCGACCGAGAACTCGAGCGTGACAACGCGGACGGGGTCGGGGTAGGCCTCGCCAAAGACGGCACGGAGGCCGGGGATCTTCTGTGCCTCGGCGAGCTTCATCTCCTTCGAGAAGACCTTGACGTTCTTCTTGATCCACTCGTTCGACAGGTCCTCGATCTTCTCAAGGTCGGCGGTCGAGATCGGCGCCTTGTGGCTGAAGTCGAACCGGAGCTTGGAGGGTGCGACGAGCGAGCCCTTCTGGTCGACGTGGTCGCCGAGGACCTCGCGGAGGCAGAAGTTGAGGATGTGGGTGCCGGTGTGGTTGTTGCGGAGGGGCCAGCGACGGAGCTGAGGGAAGGAGGCTGTCAGCTGGAGGTGACAGCGGGGGCAGAGGAAGGACGGGAAGGCGAGGAGAAGGAAAGGGACTGCGAGCGCACCTCATCGTAGGAAGAGAGAACCTTGTCGCCAACCTTGAGCTCACCCTCGACGACACGGCCGATGTGCAGGACGTAGCCGTTGAAGACCTGGACGTCCTCGACGACAAAGTCGGCCTTGCCGTCGATAACGATGCGACCGGTGTCGTACTCCTGACCACCGGACTCGGCGTAGTGGTTCGTCTTGTCGAGGACGATACCGAGCGACGCGGTCGTCGGCTCGTCGAGCTCGGCGGTCGACTTGACAAACTTGCCCGCGCGGTAGATCGCCTTGACCTCCGAGTCGACGTTGCCGTGGCCGTACTTGGCCGAGTCGTCCGTCTTGGGCACAGACGCGTCGGCCTCGAGCGCGGCAATGTCGTGCACGTCGAGGCGGACCTGCTGGCCATCGCCCTTCTTGCCCGCACCCTTGGACGCCTCCTTGGACGCCTCCTGCGCCTTGTCGAACTCGGCCTGGTCGAATGTCAGGCCCGCCTCCTCGGCCATGAGGAGCGTGAGGTCGACCGGGAAGCCGTACGTGTCGTACAGGCGCCAGACGTCCGAGCCCTTGAGGGTCTTCGAGCCGGACTGCTGCGCCGCCGCGACGTAGGACTCGAACAGGCGCTCGCCGCGGTCGAGGGTGCGCGAAAACGACTCCTCCTCCTCGTCGAGGATCTCCTTCAGGTCGGCGTACTTGCCCTGGATCTCCGGGAAGAAGTCGCCCTGCGGGTCATCATCCCGGGAGGGCAGGAGTCAGCGAGCTGATTTGTGCACCTGATTTCGGAAGGAAAGAGACGCGCCATCTGGTCAACGAGCGTCGGCACGAGGCTGGAGAAGAAGGTGCCGATGGGGACGCCAAACTTCTTGCGGACGTAACGGGCACCACGACGGAGAACGCGGCGGAGAACGTATCCACGTCCGACGTTGCTGGGGACACCACCGTCGCAGATGGCGAACGTGAGCGTGCGGACGTGGTCGGCGACGACGCGGTAAGCGGTGTCGATGCCGTCAACGTCGTCCTTGCCGAGCTTGCCCTCGTACGTGCGCGCGCCGGTGAGCTCCTGGATCTTGGCGAACAGGGGCGCGAAGACGTCGGTGTCGTAGTTGGAACGCTTGTCCTGGAGGACGGAGACGAGGCGCTCGAAGCCCATGCCGGTGTCGACGTGCTTGGCCGGGAGGGAGCGCAGGGACGAGTCGGCTTCGCGGTTGTACTGGATGAAGACGACGTTCCAGACCTGTGCGAGTCAAGCGCATGAACGAGGTCAGTCACCGGCAGAGACGGGCGATGAGGAAAGCAAGAAGAATAGCCGTCAGACGCACCTCGAGCACATCCGGGTCGTCCATGTTGACGAGCGAGGCAGCGTTGCGACCACCGATGCGGTCGTAGTGGATCTCCGTGCAGGGACCGCAAGGACCGGTCGCGCCCATCTCTTCGCAACGAGGAAGATGAGAGGAGGGGGTCAGTACGAGCTGACCTCCGCTTCGAAGCTCCGCCTTCTGCATCTCGGAGCTAGACAGAAGAGGATTAGGGCAAGAGCCAGCGCACCCCAGAAGTTGTCCTTCGCGTTACCGGGGATGATGTGGTCCTCGGCAACACCAAGCTTGAGCCAGAACTCCTTCGTCTCGAGGTCGGCGGGAAGTCCGAAGCCGCCCTCGAAGTAGGTGACGTAGAGACGGTCCTTGGGCAGGCCGAACACGCCCGTGAGGAGGTCCCAGGCCATCTTGGTCGCCTCGGCCTTGAAGTAGTCGCCAAAGGACCAGTTGCCCAGCATCTCAAAGAAGGTGTGGTGGTAGGTGTCCTTGCCGACGTCGTCGAGGTCTGCGAGGAATCCCAACGGCAAATCAGTCTCCTTCTGTTAGAGTGTGCGGGAGAGGGAAAAGCGGCGGGGAAGACGCACCGTTGTGCTTGCCGCCGGCACGAATGCACTTCTGCGAGTTGGCAGCGCGCTTGAGCTTGGCGAAGGAGGAGGCCGGGTCGACAGTGCCGAGGAAGATGGACTTGTACTGGTTCATTCTGCGAGAAGAAGAGAATCGGGAAAAGCGTCAGTCCTCCGAGTTCCTCCCGACTTCGCCTTTTGCTGCGTGTGTAACGGGGCTCTGAAGACGGGCACGGAGCCGGTCTTGCGCAGCGGAACCCCTTCAAGCACCCGGTCCTCTTCTTCACCTCCTCTGCCATGCTGCCCTGCCCGACCCCTTACGCTGACCAGCGCCCAGCCGTCCGCACCATCCTGACCGTTTGTGAAGGTGCAAGTCACTCGGAGGACCGCCCATCTGCTCGACGCTGGGCCTCAGCTCCCCAGTCGCCTGCCCTCGACCTCCAGCATCCGCAACTCTCCCTGACCCCGCGCACGCCCAGTCGACTCGGTAGGAAGCGCGCCTCACCCGGCATTTGCGAAGAGGAGGGTCGGGTCCTCGTAGGGGATGACGGAGGACGAGGGGACGAAGGTGTGGGCGTTGTCGTTCTTGAAGTAGTCGAGAAAGGTCTGGCGGACCTTGGTGGCGGGCCAGTCGCCAAACTGGGAGCTAGTCGCCGAGGCCATGGTGCTTGCGAGGCGACGGGAGAAGGAGAGGTGGCGGAGGAGGAGCGGCGAGGAGGACGAAGGAGAGATGAGTGCAAAGAGGGAGCCTGTCCGGGTGAAAGGGAGGCGCGGCGTGGTGGGTGTACGGGAGTGCAGCTCTCGAGCAGCAAGAAAGCCTCGAACAAGCAGCCGTGAAGGGAAGACCAGCAACTCGTCCTCCTCTTGCCTCTCCCCTCGACCCAAGTCAAACCCTCGACTCGCTCAGGAGGACTAGGAAAAACGGCCAGCCCCACCGAAACATTCTCATGAAGCTGTCCACTGAGCCAGAGTGACATTCTGTGAGGTCCACGTCTCCGAGCCCGACTTCCGGACACTTCTCGGCAGCTCTCTTCGCTTCCCCATTGCTCCTTCAGCTATTCTGCTTCGCTGTATCCCTTCTCTGCCTCGTGCAGCACCCCGTCATGCTCCCCTCCCTCTCCCTGGCAGCCCTGGGCCTGCTCGCCACCTCCCACCTCCCCCTCTTCGCCGCCGCGTCCAGCCTCGACCGCCCGCGCGCCTCCTTCCTCCAGGACGTCCTCGAGTCAAGACCAGGAGCACCCGCACAGCAGTACTGCAAGGTCCGTCCCGCTCTCCCGCTCCCCCTCGCTCGCTTTGGCTTGCTGACCTTCCCGTTGCCGACACCGCTTTCCGCTTCGTCACCACCCTCCGCTGCCACGTACAGCCTTCCGGGCAGATCCAGGACGCGTGTTGCGACTTTGAGACCGTCGAGAATGTCAACCACGACCTGTTCGAGCGCGTTCACGAGCTTGTCGCGACCCCCTACTTCCGCTACCACAAGGTCAGCCCTCGTTTCCTCCCTCCACCTCTCCTCTTGCCCTCTGTGCTGATTGTCGTTGTGCCCTGCAGGTCGACCTCTACAAGGACTGTCCGTTTTGGTCCGAGGACGGCAGCTGCATGAACCGGGCGTGTGGGGTTGAGTGGTTGGACGAGGTGCGTTGAAGGGGCTTCCCTTTGCACACCGTCTCTCCCGGGGCGTGGTGCTGATCCAGGTATTCCTTGCCCGTATAGGATCACATCCCCGAAGCCTGGCGGTCAACAACCCTCGGCCGGCTGAAGGAGGCGAACCCGCAGATTGTGCGTTTTCTTCCCTCTCTCTGTCCCCTTCTCCATAGTTTCCGTTCCTGATCCAGCCTCGATTACACCTCCACGCGTCCACAGGCTGCTCCCGCCGGCTGCAAGGACATTAAAGAGTCGGACTTTTGCGTCCTGGAAGACGAGCTCGACTCCGGTCCGTCCCTCTCCTCCCTCTTACATGCCCTCCTTCCGCTCACTGTTCCCTCCCACTGCCTGTGCGTCAACAGAGGGCATCTACGTCGACCTCCTCGAGAACCCGGAGCGCTTCACCGGCTACGCCGGCGCGTCGGCCTCGCGCGTCTGGAAGGCCATCTACGAGGAAAACTGCTTCACGCCCGTCCCATTCGTCGACCCGTCGCGCTCGACCGCGGACGGCGGGAGCGGGTTCGCGGACGTGAGCAGCTGGAGCAGCGGTGGGGGGATGAGTGGGGCGGGAGGGGGGATGGGCGGGCTGAGCATGGGCGGGTGGGGAGAGGGCGAGAAGAAGTTGATGGGGAGTCTGGCGGGGCCGAGGGATGCGGGAGATGAGGTGTGCTTGGAGAAGAGGGTGTTCTACCGCGTCATCTCGGGTGCGTGGTCCTCTCTTCTCTCCCTCCTCCCAATTTTTCCTCCGGGATGTAGGCTGATGCACGACGACGAGATCGCTTAGGCCTCCACGCGTCTATCTCAGTCCACATCTGCGACGACTACCTCGACCAGACTACCGGCGAATGGGTTTCGTCGCCTTCCCCTCCCTTTCCTCCCCGCCCAAACTGACCTCCCCCTGCCCCTCCTTTCTTCCTCCATGCCCACCTCCTCGCTCCTGCCCTGTACAGTCTCCCAACCTCGACTGCTTCATCACCCGCATCGGCCAGCACCCCGAGCGCCTCGAGAACATGTACTTCACCTATGTCCTCCTCCTCCGCGCGCTCTCCCGCTCTGGTCCGCAACTCGTCCGCACCATGGGCGACACGGCCGCTGCCTCCGACGAGGTCGCGCGGATGAAGCAGCTCGTCGAGACGGCGAAAGGGTGCCCGAGCACGTTTGACGAGACGAGCATGTTCAGCGGCGGCCCGGAGGCGGATGTGCGTTTCCCTACCCTTTCTCCCTGCTGCTCCTTCTTGCCGAGCCCCTAGCAGGTACTGACACCCCCCTTCGCCCGCGCAGCTTCTCAAGGACGAGTTCAAGAACCACTTCCGCAACGTCTCGCGCATCATGGACTGCGTCGGGTGCGACAAGTGCCGCCTGTGGGGCAAGATGCAAGTCACGGGCCTCGGCACGGCGCTCAAGCTCCTCTTCTCGTTCCCGGACTCGAACTCGTCCGACCTGAGCGCGGTCGAGCAGGTCGCCGGGCTCGCGAGGGAAGACCCGTCCGCCGTCGTGCTCAGCCGGAGCGAGGTCGTCGCGTTTGTCAACACGCTGCACCGCCTCAGCGAGAGCTTGGAGGCCGTCGACCGCTTCCGCACCCTCTGGGCGAAGCGCGGCGAGGCACCGTCTCCGCCTTCTTCCTCCACCGCCGAGGGGTCGTCTGTCGGGAAGGAGAAGGCTGCAGCGGAGGCGACGATGGGCAGCGCCTACTCGCCCGTCCCGCCGCACTCGCCGCTCAATTCTGCGCAGCCCGCCTCGCCCTCCTCGCACCTCTCTCCTCCTTCTTCTCCCAACTCTTCGGATGTCGAGGGGGATGAGGAGAAGCCGTGCGGCTGCAAAGCTCGCCATGCCGCGACCGCGAACGGGACCGCGGCGGACAAGGCCCGCGCGGTGCTGCAGAAGGTGGTCGGGTGGTGCGAAGAGGGCTGGACGCGGTGCGTCGAGGTCGTGCTCGGCGCGGCCGAGGGGTTGAAGAGCAAGGAGGAGCTCTAGACGGCGTCTCTAAGGGGAGGAAGGCGTATGTATCTCGCATCTAGTCTTTTTCGTCCGTTTTCTGTTCATCGTTCCCTGGAACTCGCATGGTTCACTCGTCTCCTTCGCTTCGTGCGCAGAGCTCGACATTGAGCATTAAAGCCGACCTCGATTGACCTGTAGAGGCGTCGAAAGCGAAAGAAGAAGGACGCTCGAACAGATGAGGCGACGGACGACGGGGACTGACACTGCGGGCGGGAATCGCTTGGTAGCGCAAGCGGATGCCGCGTTGTTTTTCTGAACAGAGGAGAGGTCGAAAGAGGCGGTGCAGAGCAGTGGGAAGTCGTAAAGGAGGGGTGGGTTACAGAAACCGCCAAGGTATCGGCTACAGAAGGGGTTGTGGGGCGGGAGAAGTGTAGGTGTAAAAGGGTGTATGGTGATCTAGACGATGAAAGACCTGCAAATAAAGACGGGTCAGTTGTCTGATCGGAAGGAGTGGGTGGGGCGAAAGCGAGGGAAACGCACTCTCCGCATCCGCACGCATCCTTGATGTTCGGGTCTGCGGCAAGAGCAGCCGGAGACGTCAGTATGCGCAGAAAGAGGAAAGAAAGCGGAAAAGTAGCGACGTACTGTTAAACACGAACCTCGCCTGCAGCGCATCCTCCTGCCAGTCCATCGTGCTGCCAATGATGCTGAACAGCGCCTTCGAGTCGATGATGACCTTGACGCCGTCCTGCTCGACGACCTCGTCGAACTTGTCGGGCTTGTCGACGTACTCGAGGTGGTAGCTCATCCCGGCGCAGCCCTTGTTACGCACTCCCACCCGGATGAGCTTCGGCTCGGGCGAGTCGAGGAGGCCGCGAATGCGGTCGACTGCTGTCGGGGACTGCAGAGGTGATAGGCAAGTCAGCACGGGAGAAGGTGGGGCAGGCTGAGCGGGAAGCGGACGAACCAACGACAGGGCGGCCTTCCTTGGCCGGGCGACCCTCCGCTTCGGCGCCTCCTTCTTGGGTGCGGCGGGTATGGGCGCAGGGTGAACAGCAGGGTTGGGAGTCTGGTCGAGGATGCCCGCGCGGGCCGGGGCGGCCGAGGAGAGCAGGCGGGCGGACGAGGAGGACGAGGAGGGGTGGCGGAGCGAGAGCGAAGCGGCGAGGCAGCCTGGGCAGCCGGGAGTCGGCGGGAGGCGGGTTGCAGGGCGCAGGGCGGTGCGGAGCATGAGCGCAGGGGTGCGGAACGCGGACATGGTGAGCGAGAGCGGGTGGGGGAAGCAGAGAGAGCCAGGCGAGGTCAGCCAGACGACATCCGCTCCTCACTGCTCTCGTTCAGCTCGGTATTCCTACAGACGCCTTGCTACCCACTCCTGGGTTCGCTGGTAGCCAAGCACTGCCGTTCGCGAGCAAGTCGACGCCCTTTTCTCGTCCAATGAGCAGCGACGAGAAAACGACGGCGAGAAAAGCGCGGCCAAGCGCGGCCAAGTGCCTCCTTCTCTCGCCTGCACGCAGAAGTATCGAGTACTGAACGAGTTACAGACGACAAACGAAGCGCGGTTGAAAGATACTGATGAGCCGTCTCCTCCCCCCCCCCCTTCTCCTCCGTTGTATACCCCCTCTAAGCTAAACAACCATCTAGGTGAGCGCCTGCGGTTGAAGGCCAGACTGCTCCCTGTATCGAAAGAAAGAACAATGGAACGCATGATATGAAGATGGGCAGGAAGGGGAGGAAAGGCGCTGGACCGGCTTAGACGGCCGCCTTCTCGATGTGCTGCTCCTGGCCAACGACCTTCTGGCCGTTGACCATGCCTTCGACGAAGCCCTGGACGGGCTCGCGCGGCGAGCGGCGCATGCGGACCTTGCCGTCGGCGAAGAGGGCGTCGATCTCCTCGAGCGAGAGACCTGAGAATGGACAGGGCGGGTCAGGCAAAGCGAGAGAGGAAGTGGGCGACGAAGAAAGCGTACGGGCAGTCTCGGGGTAGAGGAAGTAGAGCATCGGGACGAGGAGGGCATTGAGGACGGCGTAGACGATGTAGCTGAAAGAGGAGGCACGGGAGTCAGCCTCAGGCGCGAGATGGTACCGGGAGGAAAGGTAGACTCACTACTTGCCCTGGATGCCGGCGATGGCGGGCGGGGTGACCATGACAACGATGAAGTCTGCGGAGGAAGTTCTGGTCAGACCGGTACATCGATGGAGAGAACAGGAAAACGCACTGAAGATCCAGTTCGAGCACGACGCGAGGGAAGCACCGGCGGCGCGGGTGGCGAGAGGCATGATCTGTGCGACGCGCAGCATGTCAGTGAGAATCGGGGCAGGGAAAGAGGGAAGGAAAGGGGGCGAGAAGTGGGGGAGGAAAGGGAAGACGCACCTCGGCGGGGTAGAGCCACGACGGGCCGAGCCATCCGAACGAGAAAGTGCTGTAGAAGAGGAAGAGCATGGTGGCGCCTGTGACGCCCTCGCCGTAAGATGGAGAGCCGTTGGCGAGCACGCCGGCCATGACGGCGAAAAAGATGCACTGGACGGCGGCGGTCCCCCTGTGACAAGAGATCGGTTAGCACCGATGGAAGCGTCTAAAGGCGAAAGAGCGGAAGGAAAGGATGGACGAAGCGAGAAAAGGAAGACGAACCACATGAGGCGGACGCGGCCGACGCGGTCAACGAGGAAGAGACCGACGATGGTGAAGACGCTTTGACAGGCAGTGCGTGTGAGTGCGTGCACGACAAAGAGGGGGAGCAGGAGACTTACAGCGAGTTGATGCCGTTGCAGCCCGAGAGGATGAGCGACATGTTGCGCGAGAGGCCGACGGAGCCGGTGAAGATCTCGGTCGAGTAGTACGAGATGACGTTGACACCGGTCATCTGCTGAGCGAAGAGCGAGCCCATGCCGAGGAAGGTTCGGTAGCGGAATCCCTGGCTGTTGGGGCGGAAGGCGTCGATCCAGCGATGGACCTTGACGTCGGCCTCCATGGCGATGGCAGTCTCTGTGAGTGGGAGAAGCGTCAGTGTACGCTGCATTAAGAGAGACGGCGGACGGGGCAACGAACCAATCTCAGCGAAAATGAACTGAGCCTCCTCCTCGCCGTTGTAGCGGATGAGAACCTGCTTGCACTCCTGGACGCGACCCTGGTTGGCGAGCTGTCGAACGAAGAAGGGTAAGTATACTGAAGTCGCGAGGGCGAGCAGGGAAGAGGGCGTACCCAACGGGGCGAGTCCGGAAGGAAGGCAACGACGATGAGGACGATGAGGGGGAAGACGGCCTGGAAACTGAGGGGGAACCGCCACTGGGCGCTGCCGTTGACGTCTGCGGACGATGCGAGAAAGGAAGAAGAAATGGGGCGCGCAGTTACACAAGGTCAGTCCGAGCGCGGCCGGAAGAATTGACAGGGCTGGTACGTACAGGAGAAGCCGTACGACAGCCAGAAGGACAGGGTGAGGCCGCAGGCGCACATGACGAGGTCGACGAGAACGACAGAGCCACGGTGACGGGCCGGAGCGCATTCGGCGTGGAAGGCGGGAAGGAGGGACGTCAAGCATCCAATGCCCAAGCCGGTCCAGATGCGGAAGCTTCACGTGGCAGGGTTAGCGGTGGCAGGGGGAGGGGGACAGACAGAAGAGGACTCACAAGATGAGGATGGCGAGGGCGTTCGGGCCGTCACTTCCGCCTTGGATCTGCAAGGGATGGAGAAGTGAGTTGAAAGCAGAGGAAGACGTAGGAAGGAGAGACGCACGGCACCGCCAGTGAAGGCAAAGAGGCAGCCGATGATGAGAGCCTTGCGCCGTCCGATCTTCTCACCGTACAGCGACGCAGCGAGCGAACCAAACAGGGCACCGATCTCGTAGATGGCGACCGTAGCACCGAGGAGGGTAGAGTTGCCGGCAAGGCCCGGGAAGGTGTCGAGGAAGTCCTGGCCGCCGATGCTGAATGAGGGCAAGGGGGTCAGCGCGAACGAGGCAGAGGGTGAACATGCACACGCACAGGCCTCCCATGACACCCTGGTCATAACCGAAGCTGCGAGGGGGAAAGCATCGCGAGATCAGCTTCGCACAAAGTCAACCGGACGAGAGGAAGGAGCACGGCGCTGTGGAAGGAGGCGACGCTGGTCGGGAAAGTGTTGCAGGACTCACAGGAGGAATCCGATGCCGCAACACACAGTCAGGGCGAAGAGCAGGGGCGTGCCCTGCAGGCCCTCCGTAACGGGGCGGTCCCAGTAGAGCATGAGTGCTGAGCGGGCGAGAGTCGGGCGGGAGGGAGTCGTGCGCGAGCTGGAGGACGCGATGGGCGCGAGATGTGGTGCGCAGGCGTGGGTGCGAGGAATGAACGTGCGGTGAGTGGTAGGAAGGAGAGGAGAGTGAGGCCCCGGAGAGGAAGCCCTCCTCCGCATGGGGGACAGGCGGAGGGTGTGAAGCGGGGGCTATCCCGCTGCTGAGGGTGCTGGTACCGGTGTGGAAAGCCTCATGAGGGCTTCGTAGGCCTCGTAGAGCCGTTCCGGGACCGCCAGAGGAGAGGTGAGTGTGAAGGACAGCGAGGGAAAAGCGCCAACCTTCTTCGGCCGGCCAAGATCAGCGAGACGACCGCCGGCAGCCTCGCACGACCGCATAGCAGCACCTGTGAGCGAGCTGTACCCGCGCGACGTCGACCGACTGCACCGGTACGCGCCCTCGCGCGACCCGACCGCCCTCGCCCTCTCGCCCGCTCTCCAATGCCGTCCGCCTGGAAAGCCTCGGGCGAGTCGTCCTAGATGCACCGGGCAGCTCGTGCGGCAGCGGAGGAGTACCGTGAGCAGACTCGAAGCTTGAAGCGGCTGCGATCGCCCAGATCGCAGGCGAGGTGGTGATGAGGGCGTCGTCGAGGTGGGGAAGGCCAGAAAAGAGGTGCTGGACGGCGTGGCGAGGCTGTGCAGCGGGCCAGCTGGCTATAGGGAGCTGTAGCAGCAGCATCAACCTCCTTCGTGGCCGTATAAGCGAGCGAAGAGCGCAGGAACCGTTTCTCGTCCCCACCTCAACCTGGACGGCCAGACTCTTCAGCCTGAAGAACATGCCCTGAGTTCCGCTTCTCTCGCTCGCGGAGCATGTCTCGACACGGGAAGGAGGCTTCTGGCGGAAGCAGCTGACCTCTTGCAAGGCCGCCCTGTTCTCCTCTTCCTCCCGCGAGAAGACGACGAGACGGGCCGAGGAAAGACGACGAGGTTGCAAGGAGCGAATCTACCGACGAAAGGTGCGCTGTAACAGAGGCGAATGCGCAGGAAAGGGGAGGTATAGGAGACGGTACAACCTGGGTAAGCAAACGGGGAAAAGGTATGTCTAGAGGGGAACCAACGAGGCGGCCGAGTGGTATACGGTGAGCGAGTGTGGGTTGAGCCGTGTGGCTGGTGGAAGGAAACGAGTGTAGGTGCGTCCGCTCGAAGGCGGAAGAGGGAGGAGGACAAGAAGGGGGAAGTAGGGAGCAGGTGAAAAGGCATGCTGATCGCCTAAAAGCGGAACCTGCGGATAGAAGGGCTGGTCAGCATATCGAGAGATGTTAGAGAAGAGATCAGATCGTACAGCATGAGGGAGGGATTGAGGAGAATCGGGAAGAGGATATGACCAGTACACAGCCAGAGGATGGGCAGGATCACAGTCGCGCCCTCGATCCTCCAAGCGAGCGGGACGACCGAGGTGGTGCAGACGACAACGCCGGCGATCACGAGGATGCCGAGGAGCCAGTCGGTCCAGTGCCGCTTGAACACGGTCGGAATCTCTTGCTGGATGGTGGGCGACTGGACTTCCTTAACCGTGTTGCCTATCACAGGGGAGAGAAAGTCAGATTGCGTTCAGCCAGAGAGGATCGCGGCGACTTGCCCCAGGTCATATTGTCTGGAGATGCGGAAGAAAGTCAGTCTTCATCTCGAGCACACGGCGGAAGAAAGGGAGCGTACAGCCGGTGATGTGCGCCAGGAGGGCGGTCATGACATGGTAGGAGAGACCGGAGAAGAAGATTACGGAGGGGACGACCGAGAGAAGGCCTTCCTTCGACGAGGTGAAGAGAGTGGTCGACTGCGAGCGGTAGCGAGAGATGGCGGTGGCGAAAGTACCGCACGCAGTCTGTAGGGGCATGGATCAGTCAAGAGCAAGCGGACGAAGGGGAGGAAAGGTAGAGGCGTACGAAGACGACGAGAACGGCGACGAAAATGCGCCAGGGCGGGAGGAACGCGCTGTTCATCGTCCACGAGAAGTTGCCTTGGAGGAACCAGTAGACGAGGGTGAGGGGAGGGGCGATCGCAATGGCCCAGTACGAGGCAATGTAGGAGCAGTTGGAGACCTTCGTCGGCAGCGGCGTGTGGCCGCCGAGGTAGCTGATGAAGAGGCGCGAGACGGGACCGCGAGCTGAAGGAAGCCGTGAGCGGTCTGGTTGTTAGGCGAAGAGAGCAAGAAGACGTACTGAACCAGTGGCGAAGGGGCTGGAAGACCATCTCGGAGCAGCCAAAGGCGTACTTCTGCCAGCGGTTGAGCTCGTCGTCGCACGTGAGGGAGACGCCCTCCTGGTAACCGCCGTCGGTGTAGGTCGCCCAGCGGGTGATGTAGCCGGCGCGGGTCATGTTGAGGGACATGACGAAGTCCTGCAAGGAAGAATAGGGAAGTCAGCTCCAGTTCGCGGAAGGGAGGGTATGAAGGGACTAGGGCGCACCTCCGAGACGTGCTCCTCCGACCAGAACTTGCCGCCGGGGTTGTCCAGTGCCTGGTGCTGCATGGCCGAGTAGCGGAGGTAGGCGCCGTGACCCATGAAAGGAGCGGAGCCGCCGTTCGCGACGGCCCACGAGATCGAGTGATTAACGGTGCGAGTAAAGAAACTGATGTAGTTCTCAAAGAAGCCTATCTTGAGAGGTAGTGACGCCGTCAGGGCGTCCCAGGTGAGCGGAAGAAGATGAAAGGAAGACTCACCAGCACCCGCGAGGAAAACGCCGTTCCCGTGCTGAAGGATACCCACCTCGGGCGACTGAGCCATCTCGCAGGCGGCGTCGAGGAAGCAGTCGCGCGGGATACGCGTGTCCGAGTCGATGAGAAGAACGAGCTCGCCGTGACGGATGTTGCCGCTCGCCCAGAGGTCGACGCCAGCGGCGGCCTGCTCAGCGATGCCCTCCTTGAGCGTCCAATCGTACAGCGCGTCCTCGTCAATCTGAGCCCAGCTCTGGAGGTCGAGCGGGTTCGTCGGGCGGCGCGAGTCCATGAGCTCCTCGACGCGGAGAGCGAGGGCGTGGGTGACGTTGAGGTTCGAGGACTTCTTGAAGCTGCGAGCACGGATGGCGTCAGCGAGAGTCAAGCGATGGAATATGGCCGAGTTACGGACCGGCCGGCGCGGTTCTCCTTCGGGCGGGCGACGAAAGCGCAGTGCCACTTGTCGTAATAATCCTTGCGCTTCTCGACCTCGGCGGCGTCGACGAGCTGCATGCCATCCTCGCAGACGATGATGGACGCAGTGCCGCCTAGGAGAGAAGGAGAGATCGGTCAGTAAGTGGAAGAGGGCGGTCGCAAACGACGAGACCAGGAGAACGCACCCTGAAGCTCGTAAGTCCGGATAGCCTGCGAGACCGACTCGATTGTAGGAGCGAGGACCTCCTCGAGCGACTCCTTGTAGACGGGCATGATGATCGAGATGTGCGGAAGAGGGCCGGTAAGGGTGCGAGGCGGAGGGGTACCGGAGAAGTAGAGGGTGTTCGTGCCCATCTGGCCGATGGGGAGGAGGATCTGGCCGACGATTGAGACAATGGTCTCGCTGTGGGAAGAGACGGTCAGAAAAGTTCGACTCCGTAACGAGGAGGGAACGTACGAGAAGAAGAGGTAGATGCAGAAGAGGAAGGGCAGAGCGGCGCAAATGGCCATGCGGATCCACTGACCGTCGAGGAGCGAGTCGTGCAGAAGCGCCCGAGGCATGAGCGCGAGGAGGGTGAGGTCGAGCGAGATAGCGAGGCCGACATAGATCGAGTGATTGAGCGGCAGGCGACGCGGTGCGAGCTCGGCCATGCCCGTCTCGAGGTAGTCCTGCTCCTTCATTGCGCCCTTCTCGTCGTAGAACTCGTGCTGGACGAGCGAGGTCGACGACGGCGAGTGAGGGAGCCTGGGCGTCGAGGGCGAGCTCGGCAGGGTGGAAAAGGTGGTCGAGCGGCTGTGATAGCCCGACTGAGGGCGAAGAGACCGACCGAAGACTGCGATATGACCTGATCAGCAAGGGCTGCAGAATGATATGGGGGAGGAGGGGGACGTACCGTAGGCGACGAGCTTGCTCTCGAACTCCTGGACGTTAGCCTCGAGGTCGTCGATGTGATCCGCCCAGATGATCATGCGCTTCTCGCTGCGGATGAAGCAGGCGTGCTGAGCGGCACGGGCACGAGCGAGGTCGGCCATCGTCTCGACGACCTGGATGTGGTCGTCCCGAGTGAGGGAGAAGACGTCGGCGTCCTGAGAGATGGCGGCGGAGACGATCCTGTCGATGAAGGGGTTAGTCACAGAGCCGAGGGAAACAAGGGAGAGGGGGACTGACTTGACGACGTCTGCAGAAAAGGTCATGGCGACTTCGGCGTTGAGGTCTTCGAGGGAGCGCTCGAAGGCCTGGAGGCGCTCATCGACGGGGTGGAGGATGTAGCTCCGTTTGGCTAGACGAACAGCCACGGCGTCTTCGCCGCCCTCGTGCAGCCACTGTCGGCGAAGGCAGGTGCGGAAAAGGTGAGACGCCATGAAGCGGGTGGCGGTCTCCGCCGGAAGGCTGCCGCGGTGGTCCATCTTGGGTGAAGTGGTCGAGGGGCGGCGGCTAGAAGAGGGCGGGTACCGGGGAGGAGGAGGTGAAAGGGAGAAGATGGTGGACTGGGAGGCGGTTCAAACGAGTGTGGGTAGCGACCGGAGGACCGGATGCGCAAGGCTCGAGGGCCTAGACAAGACGGGTAGAGAGGGGCGAGAGAGGACGAGAACGAGAGCAAGGAGGCGGACGACGAGGAGAAGAGCGGCGGCGAGCGACCCGAGCGAAGACCTCGACGTTCGTCACGGAGTTCCACATGCCGCTCGACCCTCTCTCCGCACTATTCAGACTTGCACACAAGCAAGCTCGCAAGCCCAAGCGACAAGGTGAGCGAGCCGTGCGGGTTCCGGGAGACTGAATGCGAGGGTCCAGAGAAGGACGCCTCCGCACACCGTCTTGACGCTCGAGCACCTCGTCAGCCTGGACTTACGCCACCGTTGCTTGTCTGCGAGACTGCGCCAACGCCGCGCGGGGAAGAACGCGCGATGCTGAGGAGGGATGGGAGCGGGCGCTGCGACAGGGTGGTGGAGTTGCGATGGGCGGTGGGAGAGCCGGTGCAGGCGACGACTCAAGTCTCTGTGGTTGTCATACACGAGGCTTCGAAGCTCGACTAGCTATAGCAGCGACAAAGAGGAGGGGGAGGAGGAAGTTGAGGGTCGAAGGCGGCTCTGCTCCCGCACCTTCGCTAACTCGCTGCTGTGCTGCTTGTGGTCCCCGAGACGAGCTGCTGCTACGCTTACGCAGTCCTTTCTGCCGGCCTCGTCCTCCTCCAGTCGTCAACGCTTCCTCCTCCGCCTCACCGTCCGGCCGTCCGCTCCCTGCCTCGAGTACGCCCCTTTCTCTCAACGTGGTGGCGACAGAGCTGGCGCAATCGACCGTCAGCTTATCGCCGCTCTTCCCGCAGTCCTGCTCATTGAGCTGTCGAGCCCGCACCCCTCCTCCACCTGTCGCCGCTCAGGCCAAGTCGACCAGGTTGTTCTGGATCCGGACGGTGTTGTCCCGGATTCACGATGTCCTTCCCGCAGTCTTTGGACGGAGTTCCAGCCTGAAGACTCTGACGAGGAGGGTCCGCTTTTGCGCGCCAGCGTCAGCTCTGCTCGCTTCCTGCTTCCCTGCTTCATTCTCAAACTGCTAAGCCACTTCTCCCCTTCAACGAGACGCACAAGATGGCCACCGAGATCACGGAGAAGACCGTCGACGGCTACCCCATCAACCCGTTCGCTTCCCACCCGCCTTCCATCGCCAGCGGATTCACCTCGCGACCCGTTTCTGCCTCTGGAGCAGGCTCGATCTTCCCGCGAGGAAGTCGCAGGGTGTTCAAGAGCGCCCGAGTGGACCGTACGTCCTTTTCTCCCTGAGTTCCTCCCTTCAAGCTGACCCAGTTCTTTCGACAGCTGATGAGCTTCGTGCACGCACGCCCTGGTACGATACCCCGGTGGGGAAGGCGACGTTGCGACGGACGCGCTGGAC
Organism: Rhodosporidiobolus sp. SP3-3/4; assembly: GCA_029873605.1. NCBI lineage: Eukaryota > Fungi > Basidiomycota > Microbotryomycetes > Sporidiobolales > Sporidiobolaceae > Rhodosporidiobolus > Rhodosporidiobolus sp. SP3-3/4. Next base: position 36,279 of record JAQJIZ010000009.1, read on the forward strand.
GTGCTTGGGAGTGTCTACACTCGGCATCTTGTCGGCGGCAGCCATGATCGGTGCGATTCTTCCTCTTCTCCTTCTTCCTTTCGAGACGCTTACATTCCCTCCTGACCAGTCACCACCTTCCTCGCCATCCCGAAGCACAAGTACTGCCTGGTTCTTGAGGAGAACTTCGACGGTACCTCCCTCAAGTGCGTTCTGTCCCGCTCCCCGCCTCCTTCCCACCTCCTCTTCCCCTGTCGCGTCGAAGCGGATTTCCTGACCGCTCATCTTCCAGCACCGACACCTGGTTCCATCAGGTCGAGCTCGGCGGCTACGGCAATCACGAGTTCGAGATGACCACGAGCTCTGCCAACAACTCGTTCGTCGAGGATGGCAAGCTCTACATCGTCCCGACACTCACCTCCGACAACCTCGGACTTGAGGCGATCACGAACGGCTACGTCCTCAACCTCACCGCCGACGGCACCTGCACGAGCGACACCCTCTCCAACTGCGTCGCCTTCTCCAACTCGACGTACGGCAACTACTCCGTCATTCCGCCCATCCAGTCCGCGCGCCTCATCACCAAGTTCTCGCACAACATCAAGTACGGCCGTGTCGAGGTCAAGGCCAAGATGCCGACCGGCGACTACATTTGGCCCGCCATCTGGATGCTGCCCACGGACTCGGTTTACGGCGACTGGCCTCGTTCTGGCGAAAGTACGATCTTGTCTACTTCCTGCGTTTCTCTCTTCTTTCCCTTAACGCTGACAGACGTGTCGCTATCCGCAGTCGACATCATCGAGACCAAGGGCAACCTGCCGAAGAGCAACAACGATGACGCCGTCAACGTGCAAAAGACGGCGCTGCACTGGGGCCTCGACTACTCGACGGACGGTTATCTCAAAACTACGGGCGAGTACAGGTTCAAGCAGCAGTACTCTAACGAGCAGTTCACGACCTACGGCCTCGACTGGGACAGCAAGGGCATGTCGTTCTGGTACGCAACTCGCCCCTCCCAATTCTCCTGAGCTTCTGCTAACATCTACCTTACATGCACCGACAGGACGAGCCTGCGCTCTCGTACGTTATCTCCCGCCAACCTCGCCACTCCCTTTCCTCACTGTTTTCCCGCTCGAAACAGGCGTCTTCCTCGCCGTCAACTTTAACAAGCCCTTCTGGAAGCGGGGCAGCTTCCAGAACGCCATCGTCAATGGCACAACGGCTATCAACCCGTGGACTTCGGCCGAGAACCTCAATGTGCGCTCTTCTTGCCCTTCCTTACTTCTCTGCTTTCTTACCTTGGCTTCCTCGAAAGGCTGCTCCCTTCGACCAGTCCTTCTACCTCATCCTGTCTGTGGCTGTCGGAGGTACGTTGGGTTCCTGAACGAAGCGGAGGATCAGCTTCACTTCCTCCCCTGCTGACCGTTCGCCTCTATGCACGACTAGGCACGAACGGCTGGTTCACCGAGGCCGACATGCCGTGGTCGAACGCCTCGCCCGTACGTTCTGCTGCGCCTTCTCCTTCTTTCCTGCCACTCCACTGACCTTTTCTCCCCTTCTCGGTCGCAGACCGCTGCTCGCGACTTCTGGCTCCAGCGCGACAAGTGGTACCCGTCGTGGCCGACCGACCCGAAGGAGCGCGGCATGGCCGTCGAGAGCGTCAAGATTTGGCGCATTGCCGAGAAGGGCGAGCAGTGCCAGGCTTGATCCCTCTCTTCCTTCTAAGCACCTTCTGCTCTTGCCCTCTCTTGTCCTCCCTCCGTCCATTCGTTACCCTCGGCTGTATGGCTAGATCTCGGTCTCGTAGATACCCCTCGTCTTCTCTCGTTAGATTCCCTCGTCTGTTCCTTCGCATAAGGTCTTTCTTGCGCGCGCTCTCTCGACCGCGACCGTGAGGAGCAATGTGAAGAGGACCTTTACAGAACCTGCTGCTGACGGGGAAGCAAAGACTACGAAGAAGGGGGAGAAGAGGGGGGAGATCTACGCAACCTGAGTGTCGGCAAGGCCCTTGGCGAGCGCCTCGAGCTCCTCCTTGAGCGCCTTGAGCTTGGCCAGCTCGTCCTCGAACGCGCCGTCGCCCTCCTCCTTCTTGCCCGTCTTGACCCGCCTGACCCGCTCGCCCTGGAGCCTGACCTGCTCCTCGAGCGCGCGCTCCTCGTCCGTCTTGGGGCGCGCGGCCTCGGCCTCGGCGGCCGCCTTCTGCGCCGCCTTCTTGGCCTTCTCCTGCGCCTTCTTGCTCAGCTTCTGCTCGCCCGCCGCGTCGATCGCCGCCTTGGCCGCCGCGCCGCCGTACTGCGCGCGCCAGATCGGGATGTTCTTCGGGTCGATGCGGCTGAAGAGGTGCTTCGCCTGCCCGAGCTTGTGGCCGGGGAGGAGGTCGATCGAGAAGGTGTCGGGGATGGAGCGCGGCGTCGCGTCGAGCTGCGAGATGATCGAGTCCGAAGTCGAGGGCATGAAGGGGTGCACAAGCGCCGAGACGAGGTAGATGAGGTTGAGGGCGAGGAGGACGACCTCGGCGCAGCGAGCCGGGTTCGACTCGAGGAGCGAGTTGTCGAGGCGGTTGTCCTGGATGAACTGGTTGCCGCGGCCGGTGATGTGGAGGAGGGTCATGAGGCCGGCACGGATCTTCTGGTGGTCGAGCTGATCGGTGAAGGTCGCGAGGAGGTTGTTGATGTCGGTGACGAAGCCCTTGTCCTCCTCGGCAAAGTCGTACGGCTGCGCGGAGTAGTCGAGCGAGCCGTCCTTCGGGTCGGGGACGGTCGAGTCGAACTTGGCGATGGCGAACTTGAGCGCGCGGTTGACGAAGTTGCCGAGGTTGTTGAGGAGCTCGGCGTTGGCCTTGGCCACGAAGTCGTCCCACGTGAACTCGGAGTCGTTCGTTTCGGGGCGGTTTTGAAGGAGGTAGTAGCGCCAGACGGAGGCGGGAACGCCAGTTTCCCGCGCGTTCTGGCCGAAGACGCCGACGTTCTTCGACTTGGAGAACTTGGTGCCCTCGTACTGCAGGTACTCTGCGGGTGGAGAAGGAGGGTTAGGTGAATTCCGGGAGAGGTGGACGAAAAGTGGCGCACCGGTCGTCGAGATCGAGTTGAGCATCGTCCACTTGTCGCCAGAGCCGATGAGATAGCCGGGGAAGAGCACAGTATGGAAGGGGACGTTGTCCTGGGAAGTGGAGAGGAAAAGGTGAGTACTGGCAGGAAGAACGACAAGAAAACAAGGCGCACCTTGCCCATGAACTGGTGGAGCTTGACGTTCTCCGGGTTGCGCCACCACTGCTGCCACTCGTCGGTGTAGTTGGCGGTGATGGAGGGGTAGCCGATCGGGGCGTCGAACTACAGGAAAGTCACGAAGTCAGCACACCGACTACCCAAAGCATCTCAAGATCTCACTCGAGGCGAGAGGAGGGAGAAAGAGGGGAAACGGAGCGCGACTTACCCACACATACATGACCTTCTTCTCCCACTTCTCCCCCAGCTCCTTCGGCAACGGCACGCCCCACTCAAGGTCCCTCGTCATGCCCCTCGACTGCAGTCCTCCCCTCAACCAGCCGTCCGTGAACGCCTTGCCGTTCGCGGTCCACGTGCCCTCGCTCGCCGACTTGCGCACGAACGCCTCGATCTGCGGCTGCAGGTCCGCGAGCTTGATGTGCAGATGCGCCGTCGTGCGCGCGGCAGGCTTGGCGCCGCAGGAGGAGCAGCGCGGGTTGATCAGCTCGAGGGGCGACTCGTACGTCTCCGAGCAGTGCTCGCACTGGTCGCCGCGGGCGCCCTGTGGGGAGAGGAGTGTCAGTACGATCAGCCATTCCTCCATCGCTTCGCCGCCACGACAATGACGAGCAAAGGGAGGAAACAAGAAAGCCAAACGTACGTCGTACTTGCACTTCGGGCAAGTCCCCTCGACGTACCGGTCGGCGAGGAAGCGCTTGTCCTTCTCGCAGTAGAGCTGCTGGTTCTCGTGCTCCTCGAGCCAGCCGTTCTGGTACAGCTTGAGGAAGATGTCCTGGCAGATCTCGGTCTGCTTCGGGGTCGACGTCCGCCCGAAGTGGTCGAAGCCGATCTCGAACCACTCATACGAGTCGGCGTGGAGCTTGTGGTCTGCGAAGAAATAGCAGGGTGAGCTTGGAGAAAATGGAGGCAGAGTAGGCAGAGGCAGCGGTGGACGAGAAGAAGAGGCGAGGAAAGGAAGGAGAAAAAGGGAGGGAAGAAAAGGAGGAAAGGCAACGCACACTTGTCGCAAAGCGCCTGCGAGCTCACGCCCTCCTTCGCCGCCATGACCTCGGTCGTCGTGCCGTACTCGTCGGTACCGCAGATCTGTGCGCCGGAAAGAAAGAGGTCGAGAAAAGAAAGACAGGTCAGCAAGGTGGTCCTATTTCTCCTCAGCTTCTCGTACTGCTCGACTCGCAAGTTTGACGAGAGAACAAGGGCTCACGTAGAGGGTGCGGTGATTCCGCTGGCGGGAGTAGCGCGCGAAGACATCGGCAGAGAGGGTCGAGCCGATGATGTTGCCTGGAAGAGCGAAAACGATGAGAGGGTCAGCGCCGCTCCAGGCAGACTTGGAGAGGGGCTCTCGAGAGCGCTGAGCGAGCCCATCGTCCTGTACGAGCTGTGAGAGAGGCGAGCGGGGACTGACCCAAGTGCGGCTGGTTGTTCACGTAGGGCAGCGCCGAAGTAACAAGGACGTTGCGCTCGCCATCTTGCGGGAGGCTGTGAGCGGTACACGACGAGTCAACGGTCAGCTCAGCTCGAGGAAGAGCGGGAGGCGGTGAACCTCGTCGGAAGCGAGCACTCACATCTTGCCGTCCGCGCGGTCCTGGCGGTAGTCGCGCAGCTCGACGCCGCTGCGGATTTTGCGCGTCGACGAGGCAGGAGCGGGCGCAGGGAAGGGGGACGCCATGGTGCGGGAAGAGAGTCAAGGTGAGGGAGCCGGGAGGGGGACAAGGGCGTCTTTCGCTACAGCTCACGACGAGCGATGAGCTTGCTTGTACGCTCTCGAGGGGGCTCTCGTAGGGCATCGACTCTTTGGTTGGCAGAAGAGCGAGGTGAGGACCGGAACTCTCGAAGAAGAACGCCGAAACGGCGCCTGTTCGATGTCTTCCACCCCTGAAGACGTCTGCGTTCTATACGAGGGCGAATACTACGCTCAAATCCATCATGACGGGGCGCGAATTCACCTAGGAGGGACGCATGGGCGGAGGAGAATGGCGAGGCGCCCCTGAAAGGGGGGGAGAAAACCCTAGGCGATTTCGTCAAAGCGTTCTGGCGGGTGCATCGTGCAGTAGAGTGACTGAGAGGGTTTCGAGCGAGTCAGCTGGCGTTTCAGTATGGGATCTGAGTTGAAGGGCGAGGACTGGCACTGGGCAAAAGGGAGGGGGACAAGGGGACGCACGGTCACGAGCACAGCCCGGCGTTCTGTGCTGCCGAATGATGACTTTATACACTGTGCAGCGAGGCAACGAGTCAGTTTGACGCTTGTCTAGGGGTGGAGTAGTGCGTTTGCAGGAGGAAGAAAAGAACGAACCGCAACATACCTGTTTTCCTTGGCATGCCTGTGACCGCTGCCGCTCAGCCCTCCTTCTCCTGATCCCTCAACACGCTCGCCGCGAGCTTCTCGATGCGCTCGGCTAGCTTGACGTCGAGCTGGGTGAGCTGGTTCGCCTCGTCGTGGGTCGTCAGGGCAATCGAGACGCGGTTGTAGACGTTGGACCACTCGGGATGGTGCTGTGGCCGTTCATACGCCTGAACATCAGCCTCGTCTCGCTCGTGGAGGGGGACGTGGGAGGAAGTGGGGGTGGAAGAACGGACGCACGTTGAGCTTCTCGGCCTGAAGTGCGACGCGGTTCATGAACCCCCAGGCTTCGCTGAAGTCGTTGAAGCGGTAGTCGCGCGAGAGCCTCTGCCCGCTCGAGGAGGACGGAGAGAGCGACCAGCCGGACGAGGCGAGGCGGTCGAGGTCGGCGGTGGAAGCGGGTTGGCGCCGCAGGGAAGCGTTGGTGCTGGCCATTCGAGTCCAGGGCAATGCAGTGCGAGGGTGCACGGAGCGAAAGGAGCAGCGAGCGAGCATGGCAGGACGGCGACCTTCTCCTCCTCATCGAAGCCAACTTCTTGCTCCCCTTCCTCCGCTCTCAGCACGCGATGGCGTCCCTCCGCTCGTCCGCAAAGACCTCCCGCCTCGCCTCGGCCCTCAACCAGCTCCGCGCCGGCCCCAACGCCCGCCAGCTCCCTTCCCTCGTCTCGTCTCTTTCCGTCCGGAGCGAAGGCGTCAAGGGCAACGCAGGCGCACGGTACGCCGCTCTGCCTTTCGTAATCTCTCAGACGGAGCTGACGACGCTTTCTCGGGCAGGCACTGGGCTAAGACTGTCCTTCCTGCCCTCACTTTCGCCAACCCCGCCGTCAGGGTCTCCGTCGAGCAGCCCTCCAAGCCCGCCGACGAGTCCGCCGAGCCCTGGACGCAGCCTCCAGGCATAACCGTGACCTTCAGTGCGTTCTTCCCCCCTCTCTCCATGCCTTCTCTCGCTGACCCTCCGTTTTCCCCTCTCTCCCTTTTCTTCCTCCGTCACCCGCAGACGACCCCGCCCTCCAGCCCGCATTCTTCCCCCTCCCGCAGCAGCGCTCCGACAAGCTCGTCCAGCGCTTTTGGGCGACGTTCGGGCAGGAGCGGACACTGAGGCAGTTTGCGGAGGGCAAGGAGGTCGAGGTGCCGGTCGCCGAGGAGGTTGTGGTGGAGCCGGCAGCAGAGGTGGCAGAGGAGGTCAAGCCGGTAGCATAGTGGGAGGCGGGCTATTGCAGGTGTCTCAAGGCAAGGTGGAGAGCGACTTCGCTTCTTCCTGCTTGACTTTTCTCCGCTTCTGTCTTCTGCCTCTCAGAACCCGCTTCTTCCCCATACTCCTTCTCTCAATTTCCCACAGGGCGCTGCCACCTCATTGTCTGTGACAACCTCATCGTCGAGGCTGCCATGGTCACATGGTTTGCTCAGCTTCCTGGTTTTCTCGCCTCTCCTTTCGCCTCACCTGCCCTACCGCCCTCTCACCTCGCCTACATCAAGTGTTTCACACTACACAACAGGGTCAGAGGCCCTGCGGTGCTGCTCCACACCTCTGGCAGCACCGCTTTTCCTCCTCGACATGCCCTTCCTCACCCTTTTCTTCCCGCCTTCATCTCCCGTCGGCCCGCCGTTCCCCCTCAAAAGTTGCCCAACCCGGCAAAAGAGCTGTTTGAGCACCTTCAGGAGGGGAGAGTCGCGAAAAAATTGTACTCCGTAGAGTAAACCCTTCTGACTGCATGTGTCATCCTTGTGCAGGGGCCATGCTAATCTTCTCTGTATCGTTCCAATTTTAATTTATATCACACCCCGAAGGGTGGATACTGGCGAGGAGCGTTTTTAGCTTACCGTCAGGCGCAAATAAGACAGTCCCGAGCAAACAGGGCTGACTTGTGAAACTGCGAGTCTGGGCTAGATCTCTGAGGAGAGCTGTAGTCGTAGAGAATAGCAGAGTAAACCCAGGTTGATTTAGCATGAAGAAGTACCGACTGCCAGAAGCGAGCTACAAGTCGAAAAGACTGCCCGAGACGAGGAAGAAAAGTGTCTACGAACTTGGTCCACAAACCGCGCGCAGGTCCCGCGTCTTCTGGAAGGAGTTTGTGCTCAAGCACTACACCCTGCGTCGCAATGTCGAGCCAAACGAGCGCCGCCGAAGCGAGGGAGGCGAGGCAGAAGAGGAAGAAAAGCCAACCTGTCCGAAGTCGTCTGGCCGCTTCGCCGACTGTTTCCTCGCCTCCCCCAGAGTCATCGCCGACACAACGGGGTACGTAGCTCACTCAGCAGGCGTAGAAATGAGAGAAGTCGAATTGTCATTCCCAGTACGACAGCCAATGAGACGAGGGCGATTCGAGCGTTCTCGACCGACCGGCTTCTCGTCTTCCTCCCACCTTGCAGCTCTCCCTCTCCCTCTCCTCCTTGCACGGTCGTTGCTTCCGACCCTCACTCGCCGTCGCCGCCCGTACTCCGCCACCCTTACTCAGCGCGCATCCGAGGTGCGCTGGCTTCAGTTCCTCCCCACCTGCCCCGCATCGAGGCTGACCACGCTCTCCCTCGCCCACCACACCCTCCAGACAGCCCAACATGTCCTTCTCCTCCACCCTGCTGCGCTCCACTCCGCGCCTCCTCGCAGCCCGCGCAGCCCCCTCGGCTCGTCTCGCCGCCCGCCGCTCCTACGCCTCGTCCTCCCAATCCGCTCCCTCCGGCGGGAGCAACAACACGCTCCTCTTCGGCGCCCTCGGCGCGGCCGTTCTCGGCGGTGGCGTCTGGTACGCGACCCGTCCGGACGACAAGGACCCGCGCACGGTCAAGGAGGCCGCGAGCCCGAAGGAGGTCGACTACCAGAAGGTCTACAACGCCATCGCCGAGAGCCTCGAGGACGAGAAGTACGACGACGGGTCGTACGGACCCGTGCTCGTCCGTCTCGCGTGGCACTGCTCTGGCACTTACGACAAGAACACCGGTCCGTCCCCTTTTCTTCCTTCTCCTCATCCGCCGACCAAATCCCCCTTTTCCCCTCGTGCTTTCCTTACTGACACGGCGGGATTCCTCGCGACAGGCAACGGCGGCTCGAACGGCGCCACCATGCGCTTTGCCCCCGAAGCGAACCACGGCGCCAACGCCGGCCTCGAGCACGCGCGCAACCACCTTGAGGCGATCAAGAAGAAGTTCCCGGAGATCACCTACTCGGACCTCTGGACCCTTGCCGGCGTCGTCGCGATCCAGGAGGCCGGCGGGCCGTACATCCCCTGGAGGAGCGGCAGGAAGGACGGCAACGTTGAGAACTGCACGCCCGACGGACGTCTCCCGGACGGCGACAAGGGCGCGGACCACATCAGGCACATCTTCTACCGCATGGGCATGAACGACAACGAGATCGGTGCGTCTCTTCCAGTCCCTTCTCCTCTTCTCTCACTGACCCTGGTTTGCTGCCCGCAGTCGCCCTCTCCGGCGCCCACGCTCTCGGCCGCTGCCACACCGACCGCTCGGGCTTCGACGGCCCGTGGCAGTACTCGCCGACGACGTTCTCCAACGAGTACTTCCGCCTGCTCTTTGACGAGAAGTGGCAGGAGCGCAAGTGGAAGGGCCCGCCCCAATTCGAGAACAAGTCGGACAAGAGCCTCATGATGCTCCGCACTGGTGCGCCGCCATCGTCCACCTAGTCTTGCTGTCCCGAAGAACGCGCTGACTCTCCTCGCCTTGCCCAGACGTCGCCCTCACGACCGACAAGGCTTTCCGGCCCTACTCTGAGAAGTACGCCAAGGACGAGCAGGCCTTCTTTAGCGACTTCTCGAAGGCGTTCTCCAAGGTCCGTGTCCCAGTGCTCGCTTTTCTGGCCGCAGAGCCCTCACTGACCGATCCTCCTCCCCTTTTCGCCCGCTCCTGCACCCTTCCACCCCGTTCTCTCGTCTATCCTCCTTCTTCCTTACTGCAGCTCATTCACCTCGGCGTTCCCGAGGCGCAGCTCTCCGAGGTCGTCACGCTCAAGAAGACGGAGGACCAGCCGCAGGCCGCCTAAGATCCCTCCTTCCTGCTCCTCTCCACCTTCCGCACCCCCTGCGCCCTCTCCCCTCTGTCTCGCTTGTCTCCCTGGGCTCCCCTCTCCTCCTTCCCCAATCAGGGTGTCGTAACTAGTGCTTCCTCGCCGCTTTCCGTAGATAGTACCCCTTTTTCCTCCTCCTGTTCCCCTCGCGCCTTCACATCGGGTCAATCAAGCCAGTCTGTACGCATGCTCCGGGGGAGTGCAAGGCCGTCGCGAGCAGTAACCGTGCAGCGGGGAACGGGTACGGTCGAGAGTTGGTCGGGAAGATGTCGGATGGGCTTTTCCTCCGTCGTCCCGTCCGTCCTTTTCACCTTCGCTCCACTTGGGCGTGCTCACAGCTCGTCGCCCAGCCCTTCTTGCCGCCTAGACAACGCAGAACGCCCAGAAAAGCGCCTCCGGCTCCGCCGGTCTTTTCACTGATGAAGTTAGCGTCGACTGCGACGAGCGCCTTCTGCTCCCTTTCCTTCGTTGCCATCACCTCTGCTCGAGCTTCCGCTTCTTTGCGATGCTGCTGATGGGGCTTTGCAACTCGCCGGCGCGGGCCATCGCTCGTCATTCGGCCAACTTCGCTTCCGCTTCCTCTTGCCTCTCTCACTCACACGACATGGCTTCTATCCCCACGTTCACCCTCTCTGACGGCAGCGAGATCCCCACTCTCGCCTGGGGCAACGGTGCGCCCCTCCTCGCCGCTCTGCCGCTCGTCCTCCCCACCTCGCTCACCGAGATCCACGATTCGCACCCACAGGCACTGGCGACGCAAAGAAGCAGGCCCTCGAGATTGGCATTCACGCGCTCAAGGTTGGCATCCGCCACATCGACACCGCCCAGGGTGCGTCCTGTTTCGCTCGACCTCCACTTGGACCCGCGGCCAGGTCCCATGCAGCGGTAACACCGCTAGGCCGCACGCTGACTTATATATACTTTCGTGTACAGGCTACCACAACGAGCCGGAGGCTGGACAGGCGATCGATGAGGCGGCGAAGCAGCACGCGGTCAAGCCGGACGAGGTTTACCTGACCTCGAAGCGTACGGCTCCCTCTTTCTCCGTTTCTTCCTCCCTACAGAGCTGACCGTATACCCAAAGTCTCTACCACCGACGGCGACCCCAACAAGGAGGGAATCGCGCTCGAGGACCTCCGCGACTCGGTCAAGCAGACCATCTCGCGCCTCGGTCGCCAGCCCAACCTCCTCCTCATCCACAACCCGTTCGTGCCGCCTAAGGTGTGTTCTCATTACACACCTTCCCCACGAAGCGAGAAGAAGCCCGCTAACTCGTATTTTTCCGCAGGGCAAGCTCGTCGAGTTCTGGAAGATCCTCGAGGACATGAAGGACAAGGGCGAGCTTACTGCCTCTCTCGGTGTGCGTACTCGCTTTCTCTCTTCCTGATCAGAACTGCCTATATTGACAGCGAAGCCTGCCAGGTCTCCAACTTCCGCCCGCAAGACTTCGAGGACCTCTTCTCCGCCGACCTCAAGTACAAGCCGGTCGTCAACCAGCTCGAGTACCACCCCTACGTCCTCTCGCACCTCGACCCGGTCCTCGCCATCCACGAGAAGCACGGCATCATCACCGAGGCGTACGGCCCGCTCTCGCCCATCCTCCGTCTCGGCGGCGGCCCGATCAAGCCCATCCTCGAGCGCATCGCCCAGCGTCTCTCGTCCGAGACCGGCAAGGACGTCGACGCGGCGCACGCGCTCCTCCTCTGGACCCGCGCGAAGGGCGTCGTCGCCGTCACGGCGAGCGGGAACCCCGGGCGCGTCGAGAAGCTCCACGCCGTCGAGCTTCTCCCGGACCTCAAGCCCGAGGAGGTTAAGGAGGTCGAGGAGGTCGGTCGCAAGTACTACGCGCGCTTCTACGACGAGCACATGGTCGACTTCCCGACCCCGAGCCTCCCCAAGCCGGAGTAGAGCGGTCGAGATGCGGTTCTGTAGACGTCCTCGCTTCCTACCTCGCCCTCGAGGCGTGGACAACGTAAATACAGTGATTGAGTAGTACATTCCTCAGTCAGCGTCTATCTGCAGTCTTTCCTTGCAAGAAGTACGAAGCCCTGCCCTTCGTCGTCCGTCTCAGACCGCCTCCGCCGCATCTACCTTCTCCTGCACCTGCTCTACATGCGTGCGTTTGACCCTCACAGTGAAGAGGACGAGAAGAAAGCCGGCGAACGCGACGCAGGCGCCGAACCAGTACGCCGAGCGGTAGCCCTGGAGGACGTCGACGGGCCCGCCATTCATGGCGCCGTTCGTGTAGACCTCGACGGTGCCGGCGAGACCGAGGCCAATCGACATGGAGTAGTTGGTGATCTGTAAGGGGAGTAATCGGTACAGGAGAGAGTGAGAAAAGGAAAGGCAAGAGAAACTGGCGTACAAGGGTGACCAAGCCGCCTGCGACTCCGGCCAGCTCGACCGGGACAGAGTTGGCGACGATTAAGGCGCCGGCCGCGAAGGAAAGGTCGGGCTGGGGGGTTAAGGTCGGACAAGGACGGGGGTCGAGAGGAAGAAAAGGTTAGCCAATGCGAAAACTAGGCAGAAAAGAGCAACGAGCTCACTCCGAAGATGACGAGAATCTCGGAAGGCCAGAGGACGGCCCAGAACGAGGCTTCCGGCGGGCTAGCGGGAGAAAAGGAAAGGTCAGGGTGAAAAACAGCGAGAGCGAGGACCCGCCACTCACGCTACGCCCATCATGAGGTTCCCAACGAAGAAGGCGAACATGGAGATCGAGAGGATCCAGTGTCCGGCGAGGTGGCTCTCGAGCCAGATCACGGCCATGGCCGCGAGGACGCCGACGGGGGTGATAGTGATGAGCTCGGCGCAGAGGTGCGTGGGCGTGTGTACGCCGCGGATGTCGCGAATGAAGAGCGAGGTGTAGTAGAGCCAGATGCCGAAGCTGCAAGCGAGGCAAGGTCAGCGAATAAAGAGAGGGGAGAAAAAGGCAACACGCACGACGACCAACCCCACCAGAGGGCCGTGCAAGTGCCGATGACATTGCGGTTGAAGATGGCTGTAGGAAGGAGGGCATCGTCACCCAGCTGACGCTCCCACAAGAAGAAGACGACGATGAGGAGGAGGCCAACTCCGAGCGTAACGGGGACGTAGGGCTCTTGCCAGCCGACGAGGGGGGCTTGACTACGAGAGCAAGAGGTCAGTATTGCGATGGGATGCAGCGGAAAGATGGAGCTTGCTTGAAGGCGAAGTTGAAGAGCTGCGAGCAAATGAAGGTAAGGGGAGAAAACGGCGTGGAATAGAAATGAGACGCACGATCATGCCCGACAACCCGAGTGCAGCACCGCGGTAGTCGACATGCATGTCGAGGTTGCCCTCCATCTCGGCCGGAGGGATGATGACCGCACTGGCCAGGGCGAAGACGAAGCACGAGATGGCTCTGCAGCGCGTAAGAACAGGTGAGCGGATTCTTGTCGCGAGTGAGAGGTAGAGGCCAAAGCATACTCGAGCCAGAAGATCCAGCGCGGGCCGATCGTTTGGGCGACGAGGGAGGCCATGAGGCCGTGGAGCTGCACCGGAGGAAGAAAGCGGAACAGGTCAGTCTTGGCTCTGCGCTTCGGGCATCTCTCGTAGAGGCTCAGGTGGGCGAAAGGAAACGCACCATGAAGCCGATGGGTCCGATAGCGCCCAGGACAGCGAATGCGACTGTCCGCTTGATGCCCGGCTCGTACTGCCGGGCGAGCAGCGCAATGCTGTTCGGCACGACGAGTGCGGCCCCGATCCCGCTCAACGCGCGCAGGACGTCGAACGGAACGGGCGAGGAGACAAAGCCGATGCCGATGTCGAGCGCGCCGGTGAGGAGGTAGCCGAGGATGAGGAAGAGGCGGGCGGAGTACTTGTCGCCTAGGCGGCCGCCGAGGATGACGAACAGGCCAGCGGTGAGGGAGTAGGCGGCTGTGAGCGAGGGCAAGGCGAGGGGGTTTAAAGGAGATGGTCAGCGAGGAAAGGCCGGAGAGGGGGGGAAGAAAAGCCTCCTCACCGTTCATCCAGCTCCACTGGGTCTCGTCCGTATGCAGCATGTCTTCTGCAATCAGCTCAGTGGGCAGAAGTACGGCGCCAAAGTGTCCTTGCTGTTGAGGGAAAGGCGCAAGGTCAGCACCACGACGTCGAGAGGAAAACGGGTTGAACGAGGACGCACGGCGGTGAGCTGCCCAAGAGTGATCGTAAGGATGAACAGCATGTCGTACCACGCCGCTGAGCGCGGTCTGAGGTAGGGGAGGGAGGGGAGGCGCAGTGTCATGTTTGCGGCTTCCGGGACAACGAGGCGAGGGGGCAGTACGATGGGCGCAACGGAGAGCACGGGGCGGCCAGAGAGGTCGCTAAGCGCTGCAGAGTAGCCCAGTAGAGCGCTAGATGACGCGGAGGAAGCAAGGAGAGTTGAAGAGGCGAGAGGGAGTGGGGAGAAGGGAGACGGACATTGAGGGCCGGGGGATGTCAGCACGAGAAAAAACCTGTCGGAGCGTTCTTGGCTGGTGTCCCGGACCCTGACGTCTCGCGCATGCTCGCATCGCCCCCGATCTTGCTGGCAGAAGGGGGGAGAGTCGGGGGAGAGCGTCAGGCGAAGTCGTTTTCTCCCCGACCCGCCCACGCTCCCTGGCCTCTCTCGCCTCGCTGGACCCGCTGACTTGCGCTGAATGGTGCACGTGCAACGATGCAAACGCTGCTAGAGTAGGAGAGAGAAGCACAGAGAAAGAGGGCTGTACGAGGAGGAAAAGACGAAGAAGCTACAGGGTATCCAGGACGGCAAATTACGGCTGAGGGGGAGGTATTCGTACGGGTATGCGAGTGGTGGTAGTCAAACCGCATCGAGGGTTAGGCGAGGGAAAGAGAAGGAAGAGAGGAAGAAGGGCCGGATCACTCGAACGCGCCGAAGTACTTGTCCTGGAACCGGCCGACCTCCTCGAGCAGGCGCTGCATCATCGCCGCGCTCTTCTCGCTCGCCGGCGCGCCGAGCCCGAGCCCGCCGCCGAACCCGGGCAGCGGCGGAAGCGCGGCGAGGTCGAGCGCCGCGGCCCCGCCGGACGACGACGAGCTGGACGACGCGCCCGCAGCGGCGGCGGAGGACGATCCGGGGACGGGCGTCGACCTCGCACTGCCGACGGGCGTCGTCCCGCCCACGCCGGTCGGCAGCGGGCCCTCGTCCCCCAGGCCCGCCTCCTCCCGCTCCCGCCTGCGGCGCATCTCGCGCCTCACCTCCTCGACCCTGCGCGCCTTGTCCTCGCCTTCGCGGAGGCGCGCCTGCCGCGTCTCGAGCTCGACCTGCACCTTCTCGACAAAGTCGACGACCGTGCGGGCGCGCTTGCGCATCTCGGGCAGCGTGGCGCGCTTGCCTGGGAAGCGGACGCGCGTCGGCGCTTCGAGGGAGGGCGGGGCGGGGGAGGCGGACGGAGACGGGAGGGAGATGGAGAGGAGCGAGGGAGAGGACGAGGGGAGGAGGTGCGCGAGGTGCCGCAGGTGGTCTGGCAGGCCCCAGCTGAGCGTGTTCGCGCCCGACCCCGAGGCGCCGGGGGTGCCGTCCGCCGCGGAGGAGTACTCGTCCTCGTAGGCGTGAACTGGGGCGGCGGAGGCGGCGTGGTGCGACCGCTTGACAGGGGAGCGACCGCCGCTTGGTCCGGCGGTAGTGGGCGCGGTAGAGCCGTTCTTCGGGCGGTAGGTGTACTGGTTCGGGTGCTTGCCGCGCGGGTGGTGGGCGTGGTGGGCGTGGGCGTTGTGCGAGGGTTGAGGAGGTGGAGGAGGGGTGGGAGAGCGAGCTGTCCACGGCATCAGACGAGTCAGTCTTTTCCCGAAGCAGGCAGTAAGGGATGGGCAGGAAGGACCTACCCTCCTCCTGTAACGCCCCGTTCGGCGCCTCTCCTTCCGTCCCCGCCTCCCCATTCACCGCCATCTCCGGGCTAACCCTCCTCTTCTTGCTCGGCGGCTCTCCCTCCCCTTCTCCCTCCCCTGCCCCATCGGCAGCGCCCTCCTCCATCTTGACCGCGTCTTCCTCCTTCGCCGCCGAGGGCGAGACTTCGAGCGCGGCGGAGCCCAACTCGTCCTCTTCGGGAATGGCGGGTTCGTCTTCCTGCGAGCGGGAGCGGCGGTTGCGACCCGTGGCGGTGGTGGATTTGCTGTCGAATAGGAAAAAAGGTGTCAGTACGTAAGGCCAAGCAGGATCGACCGCCCTCTACTCCCGCCTCGGAAGAGGTAAAGAAGGAGCCAAGACGAGGAAAGAAGAAAGGGGAAAACTCACCCCTTCGCGACCTTCTTCCCCTTCGCGCCGCCCTTCTTCGGCGCCGCCTCCTTCTTGCCCTTCTTCGCCCCTCCGGTCCCTCCCCCGGCAGGCGGTGCCGACGACGCCGCCTTGGCCATCTCAGCCGCCTCCCGCGCGCTGACGACAACCTTCTTCCCTCGGCTCTCGACCACAACCTGCTCCTCCTCCTCGTCCTCGTCCTCCCCTCTGTCTCCCTCCACTCCCTTCTCCCCCTCGAGGTCCGACTCGTCCTCCCCGTCCTCGGGCTCTCCACTCGTCCTCTTGCGCGCCTTCTCGAGCTTAGCACGCATCGCCGCGCTGCCGGCCTCGAGGATGCTCAGCGCGATCGCGTCGTCGTACGCCGCGTCGCGCGAGTTCATCGTGCTGCGCTTCTTGCCCGGCTTGCCCGCGTCCGCGTCCGCAGAGAGGAACGCGTGCGCCATCGCCGCGTCGGCCGACTCGCGCGGCTTGTGCGCCTTGTCGGCGGCGCCGGCGTGGGCGGACGGGTGCGGCTTGGAGGGCTGGGAGGGCGAGTGCGAGCGGCCGCTGCCGGAGGACTTGCGGTTGACCTTGCGGAGGAGGCTGCGGGGGCGGTAGAGAGGGTGGAAAGAAAGGGAAAGGAGGCAGTAGTGGAGGAGGAAAGGGAATGAGAGTCAGGTTTGGGACGCAAGGAAGAGACGAAGATGAGACGACGGACCCGCCAGGGCCATGGAGGTTTGGCTTGCATAGCTCGCAGAAGTAGCGATTGGGGCACTCCTGTGCGTCGCGGCGCCGATTTCGACTACGGTCAGCATCTCTTCCAGCGGAAGAAAGGAACAAAACCGAAAGGAAGCGAGCGAGGAAACGCACCTTCTCATCCCACAGCCCGACGCACGGCCCGTGCTGCCAGCACTTGCAGGTGTCGCACTGGATCATGAGGCCGGAGGACATGTCTTCGTCTGCGAGAGAGCGGGGTAAAGGGTGCACGAGCGGAGAGGAGAGGGTCAGCTCGCCAATCTCTGCGAGAAAATACGGGCCCGCTGCTCCCGCCTGAAGCAGAGTGTGGGAGAAAGAACGCACTGTCGTCCCCACACACACAGCGCGTCACGCCTCCGTCCCCATCCTCCTCGTCGTCGTCCTCGCCGTTGGCCCCACTGCCCTCGTCCTCGTCCGCCTCTTCCTCCTCGCCAAGCTCGCCGCCGACGCCGAGCTCCTCCTCCCTAAGGCTCTTCTTGCCGGTGCTGGTGCGCTTGGCGCGCTTGCCGGCTGCCGAGGACGAGTCGGCGGGGTGGTCGTCGAGGGCAGCAACTGAGGCCGAGCGTTTGGCGGTTTTGCTGGAGGTGGAGGCCGCCTTTTTGGGCTGGGTTGAGGAGGCGCGGGCCGAGTGGGACGAGGTGGGAGGGCTCATCAGGACGCGAACGAAGAGTGCGGGCGGGGGTGGGGAGGAGGGTGAGCCGTGTAAACAGGCAGAGAGGCCACGGTGGGTGAGTGAGGGGTGTTGTAAGGTCTGTGAAAGTGCTTGTGAGGGTGTCCCACGGTCGCTGGGCGAGTGTAGAGGCGAGACGAGGTGAGGTTGGCTGGCGCGGCGAACGAGCTCTCGTTCGACGACGGCAAGGTGGAGCGAGCTGCCGCTTCGTGGAGGGGTCGACTGGGGTGATGTGCACTGGGTGTTGGTGTCGGTGTAGCCCCAGTGGGAGTGTGGTGAGTGTGAGTGAGCTGAGAGCAGCCGAGTGGAAGCCAGCTTGCCCTCGACCATCTCTCTCGCCGGCTTATCCCGCTCGACTTGCTCTGACTACGCTCCACTGCTCTCTACAGCTCGGCACATACCTCCTTCAGTCCATCCAGCCCAACGCAGCGTGCGCCACCGCCTCGTTGCCCTCCTCCCCCCTCCTTCTTCTCCGGGACCGCCTCTCGCCGTCCTACTGCCTCCGATC
Organism: Rhodosporidiobolus sp. SP3-3/4; assembly: GCA_029873605.1. Lineage (NCBI taxonomy): Eukaryota > Fungi > Basidiomycota > Microbotryomycetes > Sporidiobolales > Sporidiobolaceae > Rhodosporidiobolus > Rhodosporidiobolus sp. SP3-3/4. The sequence goes on from JAQJIZ010000009.1 coordinate 53,974, forward strand.
CACCCGCGCATGCCATGCACAGCATAACTGAATGAGTTCTAGCACTGCCGCACCGGCGACGCGTTCTCCTGAGCGCATGGGAACGCTGGTCAGCTTGCTCCTCCTTGACCCTTTCCGGTCCACTCCGGTTCACCTCGCAGCTCGCCGGCTGGACCAGTCACCTGCTTACCGCACTATCACCTCGCGCTGATGCGATGCATGCGCATACCCCGACCGCGCGCCTCAGACAGCCACCTTAGCAGTCGGGGTCGGCGAGGACGTCACTTGCTTCGAACCGCTGCCTCCCGCTTGCGCTTCCCGCTTTCTCTCTCTCTCCTACTCTTCACTCGATCAGCACACCACTCTACGACTCAGGTCCGTCTCTCCTCTCCTTTTGTCGTGTCGCCATCCTGACGTTCCTCCCTCTTTGTCCTTTTCCCCCTCGTGACAGCCAACACCATGCCCGCCTCGAACCCCAACCCCGCCCCCGAGTTCCACCACCAGCCCCACGGCGGCGCCGCCGCCACCGAGACCACCGCCGTCCCGGCCGCTACTACCACTGCCACCACCCCTGCTGCCCCCGCTCCTTCTCACACCACCACCGCCGAAACCGCCCCCGCGCATCCCGTCTCCTCCAACCCCTCCACCGCCCGGCCCGCCTCGACGACCTCGTCCGCCGACCCGTCCGTCGCGAGCGACGCGCACAAGGCCGGCACCGAGGGCCCGACCGCCGCCGACAAGCCTGCCGAGTCCGCGGCTGGAGATGTTGGCGTGAGCGGCCCGGAGGGCGGCGCGGGCGAGAAGCCGGAGGGCGAGCTGCCGCCGCAGCTGCACGCCGGCAAGAGTGCGTTGCCGTTCCTCTTTTCCTCCCTTCTTGCGGTCTCGTCCTCTTCTCGGGCAAGTTAGGGAGCGAAAACTGACCAGCGCTTCTGGTGCGCTTCTACAGCCGGTCTCGGTCCCCACTACGCCGGCGGCTCTGGCCTCGCCGACTCGCTCAAGGCCAAGGAGGAGATCATCAAGGGCAAGGTGCGCCTCTCTCTTCTCCCTCTGCCCTGCTCCCTCTTCTCTCGCTCCTTCCCCCGCTGACCTACAGCTCCCTCCCTCTCACCCACAGCTCAAGCACGACCCCTCCCTCGTCCAGCAAGGCCACGACCGCCAGTCCGGCGCCCTCGCGGCCGCACACCGCGCCGAGAAGGCCGCCGAGGAGGAGAAGGACTCGCCCTTTGCGCGGCCGGACGACGGCGCGACCGAGGGGCAGGAGAAGCCCCCCGGCGCGAAGCAGACCGGCGCCGAGGAGGTCAGGGAGAGCGGCCATGCGGCGAATGCGAGCGCCGCGACCGCGGGCACGAAGGAGAACTAGGCAGTGTGTGTGTGAGAACGTGTAGATAGAAGTATCCAAGTCAATTGAAGCAGTGCCATTGTTTCTTTCTCGCCGGCTGCGACCGTGAAGACGAGACCCAACCTCTCTTCCCTCTCCCATCCTGCTCGTTGACCTGTACAGTCTACCCTTGCGCGCTCCCTTCCTTCACTACACTCTACACCCCAATCTCGGCCTCGAGCAGCTTGGCGTAAAAGTCGGCCGCGAGCACCGGCTCGTACTTGGTCGTCCCGTCGTCGTTCTCCAACCCAGGAATGCACGAGATGACCGCGTCCGGGTTGGGCTGCCGACGCCATCCACACGGGCTCAGTCAGTCAAGGCTCGAGTGGAAGGAACAGCGAGAGTAAGCAAGGGAGGAAGGGGAGGAGGGGAGGACGGACGTTGCAGAAGTAGGCGACGCTGCGCCGGGTCCGCGTCAGGCCGTTCGGGTCCTCGCCCGGTCGCAGGTCGGGCAGGACGCCCTTGTGCACGGTCGACTTGAGGCGGTCGTTCGACCACCGCGCGAGGACGTCGCCGCTGCAGAGTGGTCAAGGAGGTCAGCAGGTGTTTCTGGTGCCGAGTTTCTGGTGCCGAGTCTGACACGTGCTCCTGCAGAGGGTGGATGTTCAAAGAAGAGGAGACGAAAACGCACAGGTTGATCACGAACGAGTCCTCCTTGGGCGTGACGGGCACCCACTTGCCATCCGGGCCCTCGATCTCCAACCCGCCGCAATCGTCCTGCCACAGCAGCGTGACCGTCCCAAAGTCGGTGTGCGCGCCGAGCCTCGACTTGGTCCCTTGGCGCGACGCGGGCGGGTAGTGCAAGAGGCGGAGGCAGTGGTTGCGTGCGTTGATTTGCGGCTCGAAGTACGAGGGAGGGAGGTTGAGCGACAGGGCGAGGAGCGACATGATGCGCAGGTGGAGCGTGTGGCAGGCGAGGTGGAAGCGGTTCATGGTCTGCATCAAGGAGGAAAGGTGAGCCGGCAGGAGGGAGGAGTGGGAGAGGAGGAAAAAGGACGAACCGCTTTGAAGCCCGGGATGTCCTCCTCCTTTGGCCAATGCTCCGGGTACTGCGGGTCCGAGTCGTTCCCGATCTCAAAGGTCTCCCTGCAAACGAAAGGGAGAGTAGCAAGTCAGCTTGGGGGAGAAGAAGGAGGAAAAGCAGGGAGAAAGACGCACTTCTGGTCCTTGTTCGCCTCCCGCTCCGCCTCGATCTGGTCCGCATCCTTGCTCAGCGAGGCCTGCTCGCGTCCGAAGCTGCGCCGGAACAAATAGGCAACGAGGTCAGCAAGCAGGAGAGGGACGACTGGGCGATGTGGAGAGGAAACGCACGACAGGTAGCCGCGGTTGCTGCGCGAGTCGGTGTACTCCAGCTCGTTCTTCTTCTCGAGCGGGAGGTCGAAGAAGCGCTCGTTCTGCGGGTGGTGCGGGCAAGTTCAGCTCCCTCGTCCTCGCTCCTCGACGCCGGGTCCTCCCTCTCCCACACCTCCGGGCAGCGCGCGAGTGCGTGGGAGACGGACGTACGTATGCAAATACCTCCTTGACAAGCTCTTTGGGCACGATGGACTCGAAGCCCGTGCAGTAGAAGAACCCGACCTCTCGACAGTTGGCGACAAACTGCCGCGCGATTTCGCGTGCTTGGTCTGCGCTGGCGGTCCCCGTGAGATACGCGGACAGGTCCACCGTGTTGAGCTGTTCGAGCGGCATGGCGGGATGAGTGACAGAGGGCGAGGAAGAAGAGCGAGGAAGACGCGGCCGAGAGAAGATGGGAGGTGGGCGCAGGGCTTGAGCGGCAGCGACAACGAGCGCGGCGAGGTCCGACGAGCGAGAACGAGACGCAGCGTAGAAGAACGGGCGGAAGAGAGGAGAAGGGAGAGAGAAGGCAATATTACGATGGAGGAAGAAGAAGAGGAAGTCTATGAACGAAGCGCTACGAACGACGATGAGGAGGATAGGGTGGAGTATAGGGTCTGTGAGGAGGAGGGAGAGAGGAAAAAGTACAAGGAGGAAGGGGGCAAACGAAGTCTATGAGAGGTGAAGGGGAAAGGGTCGAAATTCTATGTGTTGCTGCTTGCTGCTCCTCCTGCACATCCCGCCACTATGCCTGCTCACTCCCGCCCGCAAAATCCCTCGCGGCCCCTCCCGCCTCCTCGACGCTGACGCCTTCGCGCCCATCCTTGCTCCGCTCGCCCTGCTGGACGGGCACCATCCTCGTCCCGCCCGGGCTAGGGCACACGTCCTCATAGTTCGGCAGCCCGCGCGAGAGCGGGACGACGCCGCCGCCGAGGAAGCCGCGCGCAGCGACGTCGTAGCTTGGCACCTGGGAGAGGAAGTCGGTGTCGCCCGGCTGAGGCGGCGCGCCCGGCGCCCTCGTCGCCCCCGGCGCGGCGGCGCCTCCCGATGGCGGAGCGGGCGTCCCCACCCGCGGAGAAGGCGTCGTCGGCGTCTGCGGGATCGACAGCGAGAGCGGCTGCTGCTGCTGCCCCGCGCCATAGTGCTGGTGGAACGTCGGGCTGAGCAGCGGGCTCGGGTTCGCGGCCGGCGAGGCCGACACGGGCGAGGTCGTCGCCGACGTGTGCGACGGCGAGTTGCTCATGAGCGGGTGGGTGTGGATCATCGCCCCTCCGCCGCCGGTCGCGGCCGAGTACAACGGCGTGTCGACCTGGAGCGGCTGCCTCGGCACCTGCCCGGACGGGCCAGCGCGCGCTGCATGCGCAGCGAGAGCAGAAGAGAGGGCGGAAGGAGACGGCGCAGTCGAGTGATCGTCGTGCGAGTCGTGCCTCGAGGCATGGACCGAACCGCGCCTGCTCTCGCTCCCTCCGCTCGACCCGCCGCCGCTCGACGACATGTGCAGCACGTCGCGGAGGTTGCTCGCCGAGTTGTTGCGCGAGAAGGCCGTGAGCGGGCGAAGCGGCTTCGGGACGTGGAAGTTGAAGAAGCTCCCGCTCGTGTGGCTGCGGGAGAGCTGGGGACGCTCGTCCTGGTTCACGGGCGCAGGCGTGACGGGAGAGCCGGCGATAGGGATGCTGTTCGTCGAATCGCCGCGCTCGGGCGATCCGGCGCGACTAGCCGGGCGCGAGGAAGGGCGAGAGGAAGGGCGCGAGCCGGGACGGGAAGAAGGGCGAGAGCCGGGATTCGAGTGAGGCGGAGTGGCGTTGAGAGCCAGGGTGGAGAGCAGCTCGGAGTCGATCCAGTTGCGGTGGTCCTCCGGGTCTGCGGGTTCGGGCGGCGGGCTCGCCGGTGCGGGTGTCGAGGGCGCCGAGGTGCGCTTCGGGGTGGAGCTGGAGAGGGCGGAAAGGCCGCCGAAGCCGCCGAAACTGCCGAACGAGTGCGAGCCGCTGTGGCTGCTGCGGCGGTCGGGCGAGGGAGGTCGAGAAGGCGGACGAGAGGGAGGAGGCGAGATGCCGGGCGTGCCAGTTGGGGTGTTCCTCGTGCTCCACGGCGTCGGGGCAAAGCCGGCCGCGGCGGAGAACTGCGCAGCCGTGTCGGCGTTGGCGACGCGGTCCATGACGTGGTCCTGGTACGAGGGAAGGTCGACCTGCGGGACGTCCGAGTGGGCGAGGACGCCCGACTCGCCGAAGAGCAGGTTGCGCGAGCCGGCCGAGGCGAGCCGGGCCTCCTCCTGCAAGCACGAAGCGAGGATGTGGATCGGGAGCGCGCAGCGCAGCTCGGAGACGTGCCCGTCCGGGTTCTTGATGAACGCCGACCACTTGATCTTGTGGTTGATGAAGATGGGGTGAACGGTGTGCGACGGCGCGGTCCAGATCGGAACCTGGACGTCGACGACGACGTCGACCTCGGTGTCCTGCCCGTCGTCCTCCTCTTCCTCCTGCTCCGGCTCCTCCTCTGGCTGCGGTTCCTCCTCCTCGTGCCCGTCGTCCGTGTCCCCGCCGAGCTGGAACTTCGGCCGCCGTCCGCCGCGAGGGAACGGGTAGCCGTTCGAGCCGCCGAGCTCGTTCGCGGGCGTCATGCCGTGGAAGGGCGAGTTGAAGCCGGGGGTCATGGGCGTCTGTGCGCCGGAGCCGAAACCGCCGAGGGAGCGCATGGACGCGGTCGACTCGATGCGAGCTGGTTGGTGCTGAGGGGTGGACGTGCCGGAAGAGGGGCCGTGAGTGCCGTCGGCGACGAAGTTGTACTTGACGACCGTCGCATCGCGAGCTTCTGAATGCGACGAGTTCTTCGAGTAGACGGTTCTGCAGAAAGAGGAAGGTAAGCCTCAATCACATCGAGGAAAGAAGAAAGCACGCACGTGTGCTCGCGGATGGTGGTGATCAAGGAGACGATGCGGACGCCTTTTGCTAACGGCGAGAACTTGACCGCAACGGGGATCGTATCTCCGGCCGCGAACGCCTTGTGCGGGAGCGTGAACGAGTACATGACCTTGCCGGGCCAGGTGTTCTCTTCAGGATGGGACATGTGAGCTCGAAAAGCAGGAAAGGGCGAGGGAGGAGCAAGACGTACCGATCTCGAGCGTCTGGTTGTACTCGACCGCATCAGCACCAAAGCTCCTCGCGACCCTGACCATCTTCTTCGCCTTCCAGTCCGCGGCGGCGAACCCGGGCCTCTGCGCGATGGCCTTGAGCTTGTACTCGATCACGCCCGTGCCGGAGTAGGTCCGCAAGCTGGCGGGGAGCGAGCCGGGCACAGTGAGGGAGAAGGGGAAAACGTGTCGTCCGGCCTTGAGCGTGTGCGTGTGGTGGTGCTCCTTCTTCGCTTCTTCGCGCGAGGTGTGCGAGGAAGGGTTGAGGAAGTTGAAGTCATGGAAGAAGAGCGGGTGCTCGTAATGGTGCGTCGAGGAGTCGCGCCAGGTGACTTTGGCGGTGCCGGTGAAGACGAGGCTGGAGTGGCACGTGAAGGAAGCGCGATCAGCCGGAGTTTCGAGAGGAGGAAGAAAGAGGACAGTCAAGCGCACCTGACTTCCTTGAGGTCGGTCGAGTGAGCGAGGTTCAGAACGACGGAGCCGTTGCAGACGGCGGGCGTCCAGCTCGCCTCGTCGCCGGTGAAGCCTCGGAAGACGAGGAGGGCCTCGTTGCCCTCGAGCTGGATCTCGAGGGGCTCGATGTGGCCGCCGGACGGCATGATGACTGGGAAGTGTGCGAGAGGATGAGCGAGAGCGCTGGGGAGAGGCAGGGGAGGGAGACTGACGAGGTCAAGGGTGGGGATGGAAGGGGGAAGAGCGAAGGCGGGGAAGAAGGAAGCGGAGCGTCGATGAAGGGACGAGCTGCGAGGGTGCCGGGTGCACGAGTGCGCCGTAGTGACGGTGTGTAGTGTGGTGTAGCTGTTCCTGTGGTCCAAGACGGCGATCAAGCACCAAGTCGTGCGCGCGAGCGAGAGAGCGTCAGTCTTGACCGCTCCGACGGAGGGTGCGGCCCCTCGCACATGTACGCTCCCGGTAACCGCACAGACAGGGAGATCTGAACGTACAAACACCCCTGGTGCTCGACTCGTGCTCCTTGTTGCCGTGTGCGAGGCGAGAGACGGCGTCGAGCAGGAGATGGCGAACAGGTGAGCGCGAACAACGGCTGGCGGTCGCTCTGGCGGGCGGGGCGGGCGGTGGATGGACTGGATCTGCCTTTTCAGGCGCAGCAGCGAGCACTCGAGCAGCCAGCAAGTGGCGAGGATGGCGACGAGATGTCGAGGACCGAGTTCAAGCGATCGGGCGCCGGGCTGGACGACCTCGGCGCGAGTCGGGTCCAACGTCGGAACAGCTGCTGCATTGCTGGAGGTACGGCTAAGCTAAGGATATGCTCTACTGTGCGTAAGGGAGGGTACGGCGAACGGCACCGCGCAAGAACAACCCGGAGAGAACGAAGAAAACGACGAAAAGACGGCGATAACGAGGTGTAAGATGCGAATGAGGGCAATGCTGGGTATGAGAGGTGTCGTAGGGGTATCGAGAGTGTGTCGAGAGACGGAACTGCAGGAGACGAGAGAGAGATCGCGGAGGAAGGCGTGGACCCGCGGCCGCGGTCCTTCTGACGCCCTCCTCACGACCGTCTCGCCTTCTTGGCCGGCGACGCTCCCAACAGCGACTCGACGCTGCTCGACAACGAAGACGCGGACGTGCTGCCGAGGAGCGTACGCGGGCGGACCTTGGCGCGCGCCTTGGTGATCCCGGCCGCTTTTTTCGAGACGGAGTGGACGTCGAGCTGAGACGACGAGAAGGAACATGGGGTCAGTAAGAGCGCGGACATCGGTCACTTTTCTATCTTGCGGCCCTCAGCAAGGAGGAATGGCGAGAGAAGGCGGGAGATGAAGGCCAACGCACCATCATCGGCGCCATCTTGGGCGCGCCAATCCCCCTGCTGCCGCCTTCCTTCCCTCCTCTCCCTCCAGCATGCAGCCGTCTCGTCAGCGCATCGCTCTTGAGACCCATCGCGTCCCGGTGGGCCATGTCGAAGCAGAACCGCACGGCGGCATTCTTGGATGCGGTCGCAAAGTCGCGGTGCTGGGTCGAGTCGAGCAGGCCGGCAGGGAGATAGGTTGGGAGAGGGGCAGGGGCGGTAGTGGGGAGGCGAGGTGCGGGAGTCGGAGATGGCGGGCCGGAAGGGTGCGAGGAAGAAGTGGCGGTGGGCACGTCGAGGGTGGTTGAGGTGGTGGTGTGGGACGGGCGTTTCGGGGAGGACGAGGTGGAAGAGACAACGGTCGAGGCAGCGGCGAGGATCTGGCTGAGCGAGTTTGGGAGCTGCGACCACTGAATGCCGTCGTCCGGAAAGGACTCTTCGGCATCGACGAACTCCTCGTCCTCCTCGACGGCTGGCCCGCAGGCGGGAGGGGCGGTGATGACGATGGTAGTCGTCTCTGAGACGGCGAGATGTGAATTGGAGGCGAGCACGGTGGCGGTCGAAGAGGAAGAGACGGAAGGCGCGGAAGAGGGCGACTTGGAGACGGCTTGAAGGCGGGAGAGGAAGGATTCTCCGCCGAGAGAAGGAAGTCGAGTAGTCCGGAGCGGGTCGATGTAGGCGCACGAGGCCTGGAAAGCGGAAAATAAGGCGGTCAGGCATACGCAATGGGAAGGGGAAGAGAACGAAGACGCACGACCAAGGCCCTCACTGCCCTCGCCCCGTCCGGGCCCTGCAGCTTATAGCTCCTCATCCTCCCCTCGTCGAGGATACTCCAGAACCGCCGAGTAAGCTCGAGCAGCTCCTCCTTCTGGCCCCTCGACGACGCCTTCCACGCGCCCTTGCCCGCCTTCGCCGAGGGCGACTTGGTCGGCGAGCCGGGCGCGCGAGACGCGAGCGAGTCGAGGTCCTTGCGCTCGCGCGCGGCTTGCCACGAGGCGAACATCTTCTTGTAGTCGTGGAAGATGGACTGCGGCAGAAGAGCCGAATCAGCATGCGAGTATGCGAGAAAGAGGGGAGAAAAGCAGCAAAACGCACCCGCACATGCTGCAAGATCGTCTCCAAGTCGGCCACGAACTCCTTCGCGCCCGACTTGCCCTGCTCGCGCTCCCTCAGCGCACGCTCCCAGGTTGAGCACCACTCGTCCGCGAGGTCCGGGTCGACCTCGATCCGCCGACCGCGACACCAGTCCGCCCAGGCCTCGATCGTCTTCTTGACTGCGGCGGCGCTTTCGTCGACGAGGTCGTCTGGCATCGAATGATGGGGTGAGCAGCAAGAAGGCAGGGAGCGAGGAAAGGTAGAGGAACGCACCCATGACGTGCTTCGCGCTCTTCTTGCTCCTCTTTGCGTACTTCTCCTTGCCGTCAGGTGGCTTCGCGCCGTCCTCGCACCACGTCCAGCGGGGCTTGTCGCGGTACGGGCCGTGGAACTTCTCCTTCGCCTCGGCCCACTTGGCGGCGGAGAATTTGAGACCTTGCTTCCGGCCGTCGAGGGCTTTGCAGAAGAGGTGACCGACCTGCAAAAGGAGGGAAGGTCAGGCGAGATGAGGAAAGAGAGGAGCAGGGAAAGAATGAGCGAGAATGGGGAAAGAGTGGGGAGGAAGGAACGCACCTCAGAGGTGAGAGGGTGATCGAGTCCGAGCGTGTACGCGAGCGTCGTATGCCACGTCGAGAGCGTGCCGTACTGCGTCCCGCTGAACAAGCCCTCCATGAACACCTTCGCGAGCGCCGAGTTGTCCTGGGCGGCGATGAGCGGCGCAACGTGGTCGTTGACCTTGCGGCGGTCGACTTCGAACCAGTCTGAGTCGCGGAAGGGCGGGTCGGCGAAGGAGGGGTCGGCACGGGTGGGGTCGAAGTGCGAGAGGAGGGTGGGGTTTGTAGTCACGACGAGCTTGTCGCCTGCGAATCAAGAAGACTTGCGATGAGCATTGACTACAGGACGAAACGGAGCGAAAGGCAGGAGAAGAGGAGAAAGGTCAAGAAAGAGGAAAAAGGTGGGGAGGACGAACCGTCGTAGTCGCCTCCCGACAAGACGGAGCACAAGCTACGAGCGCCTCGGAAGCCCTTGGCCGACACGATGATTACGTCTCGGTAAGACAGATACTCTGGACAGAAGACGCCGGTGGCCCTGCGCGCGAAACCCACATCAGCCAAAGTGACGGAAGAAGCAGAGGACGAGCAACGCACATCTGGATGTCGCAAGGCTGAACGGCAGGTGACCGGCTGAGCAGCGCGGGACCGAGGATGAGGGGGACGTGGCCTTGTCCGTTCGGCGACGGGAGGGGCTCGGCGGAGGTCTGGTAGAAGAACTCGCCCTCCTTGAGGACACCGAGCTGTAAAAGGGAAGCAAGGTCAGTTTGAGCTCACTGGAACGCGAGAGAGGGGGCGCACATGATCAGCGACGACGAACGCCGTCCTCGAGTACTCGTCGTCGACCCTGAACCCGGTCTGCTTGCGGACCCAAGCGCTCATGACCATCTGCAGCTTCGAAGCCGCGTGCGGGTTCGTCGCCGGGTCGAAACCCGCTTGGAGCATGTCGACGACGACCTCGGCGACGGTGTTCGGCGCGCCGGAAGAAGGATCGAGCCGGCGGTCGTGGACGAAGCTCCCGCTCTCCTGCTCGCCCGCCGCCGCAAGGTCGCCGTCCTCGTCGTCCGGCTTGGAACTGTCCCAGCCCGCGAGCTTGAGGTTGCCCGGGTCGGAAGCGAGACGCGCCTTGTTCGTCCTATCCACCAGGACGCCCGACGCCTTCTCTACCGAATAAAGCAGGGCGGGCAGCGAGTCGGGCTGCAGGAAGGCGTCGAGGCCAGTGTCGATCTGCTTGCGGAGCATCTCGCGGAAGGCGGAGTTGGGGACGCCGCAGTGCGCGAGGACCTCGAAGGACTGCTTGCCAAGCTTCGAGGCGCCCTTGCCGGCCGGGATCGAGTGGAGCTCGAAGGTGAGGGAGGCGCTCTGGCTCTTGCTCAGCTTGAACTTCCATTGACTACATGCGACAAGATCGATGTCAGTCGATCCCGCTTACGGGATAGAGCGAAAGTCATGCGCACCTGTCCCGCACCTCGATCCACTTCTCGCCCGATTCGGTCCAGGGAGTGAGCGGCGCAATAGCCCAGACTCCTACGAAGAGAAAAACGTGAGTGCGCTTGGAAGGGAAGAAGAACGAGCTGACGAACCCTTTCCGCCGCCTATGCGACCCTGCGCGACCGCCGGTACGTTGATTTGCGACGAATATTCCATCTCGTTGCCGCCACGAGCCGAGGTGTGCAGCTGAGCGAGCTCTCTCATGGCGGCGAAACTCATGCTTGGATCGGAGGAAGAGGTCAGCCAGGATGTCGAAAAGGAGGAAAGGGCGGAGAAACGCACATCGAGCAGCCATCCGTCATGACCACCTCGTCCTCTCTGCTCCTGACCTCCTTCGCCTCGACCCACTTGACCTGCAGCTCCCCCCAAGCAAGCCCGACTTCTTCGACCGTCCCGTCCTTCGCCTCGAGCGAGAAGCGGAAGAAGGGCTGTGCGGGATGGGGAGTCGGGCCGGGGAACGGATACGCCTCGATGAGCGGAGAGGTGGAGGCGGGGGAGAGGGAGAGGGGGGAGTAGTCGAGCTGGTAGACGACGTCGACGGGGGACGAGGTGGGCGTTGCACGGACGGTGGCGCGGATGCAGCCTACGAAGGGAGTCTCGTCAGCACCTGAGCCGGATGGAAGTGGACGAAACGACAGCGTACTGGGAAGGTACGACCCGGGCAAGCATTCTGCGGCAAAAGCAGGGTGCGTCTTCCGGAACTTGTCGCAAACGGCTCGCATCGCCGCGACCGACAACTTGAGCGAGTCGACAGTGAGATCGGGGGTGCGGAAGACTTGGTGGCGAGAGAAGGTGACCGTCGGGGTCTAGTGACGCGGCATGTCAGTCGAGCCTTGTAGGGAGATGGAGAAAGAATCGCACGGTAGTCGTCAAACCGAGCTCGAACCGGGAGGCATACTTGGCCACTGACATGGAGCCATTGAGGGAGACCTGAAGATACTGCGAGATCGAGGAAGATGAGCAAAAGATGAGCAATGTACGCACACCGAGGGAAATCGAGACGCACCCGCTCAGCAAACTCAATCAACGGGATCTTGTCGATACCCTCCCCGTCCTCGCACCAGTAAACCGCCGCGCCGTCCTTCCAGCAGAACGGCCGGTACGTCCGACCGAAGATGGACAGCGGGGCGGAGAAGAAGAGCTCGATCTGGCTCCGAAGGGCTTCGTCGCGAGGTGAAGTGCGGTTGCTGTCGAAGGACGGTGCCGCGCGACGGGTGACCTCGTCATCAAGGGAGATGCGCTGCGTAAGAAGGCCGGTCAACGCGGTTGGGGTCGAATACAAGGGAAGAGGTGCTCACAAAGAAGCGGTCGCTTCCGAACCTGCGGTACAGAGCGCAGCCCATCCCCGCTGATGGCGGATTCAGCTTGAAGACAAACCGGTCCGCTTTCTGCGTCTTCTCCTTGACGAGGGTGAGCGACCCGGTGAAGTGGATGGAGCCGTTCATGAATGCCGCTTGAAGCTCCGGCTTGGACTCGCAGTGCGGGATCTCGATCCAGAGGGACGGGTCGGGACGCTTGAGCCGAAGAGACGGGGCCAGGGACGATAGGTAGGCGTGCATCTCTTCGAGGGCGGGGCGTTCTTCATGCTCGGCGATCTTGTAAGGGTAGTCGGGCCAGCGGACGGCGCCTTGCTGCAGAACTCATGAGTCCATCAGTATGGAGTAGCGGGAACGAGTAGGAAAAGCACCTACCGAGAGACCGGCGTGAAGGTAGCGAGCGTGCTCGTACTGGTGAAGCCAGCTTGCTCCGCCAAGCGCAAGCTTTTTCTGGTGGGTCCGAGCTTCGACGATGCAGATCTCTGCATGTGACGAGGGAAGTAACGAGGATAGCAGAGAAGGTCAGCTTCAGGAGAACAAGGTCGATGGAAAAGAACGAACCGCCGTCGACGTCCTGCCAGCCATCCAAGCTCTTCCCCGCCGCGCCCGTTTCTTTCTTCGGCGGTTCGGCAGCCGAGGGACCAGCGAAGACAGCCGCCGGCCGAGCATCCTTGGGCGAAATCGGCGCCGCCTTGGTCGACAACGGTGCAAGCGCCTTCTTCCTCGGCTCGGGCGTGGTCGAACGGGAGGCGAGCGGCCCGATGGTGGGCTGCGGAGGGAAGAAAGACGACGCCTTTGCGCGGCCGGGCGTGCTCGGAAGTCCCATGCGGGGGTAAGAGCGTCGTACCAGCGTCGGAGATGGGCCGGGAAGAGGAGAGGACCTGCGGGAACAGGATCAGCGAGCTCCGGGAGAGCAGGAAGGAGAGCGCGCACCTCGATGGACCTTGTAGACCGATGCCTGCCCTCCTAAACCCGTTCGCTGGTCGCGTTCGCCGGAAGAAGCGAGTCGGAGATGGGAGTTCGCTGACCGGCGTCGGCCAAGATGGGGCGCAGGAGAGGGTGCTGAGGGCGTGGATGGCGCTCTTCAAGGGTATGCACAGCCAAGAGTGGAGCAGCGGAAGCAGATGGGAGCGAAAGAGACGAGTCCAACCCTCGCTTCTCCTCGTCTTCCTTCTCCCGCTCACCACGCTCTCGAATGCTGCCCCGAGAACTGCTCACCTCGCTCGTACGGTCATCAGCACCTGCCCGGACAACGCCCGCGCGCGCCCTGTCCTCATCGGCCCGCCGTGCCAATGTCGTCCGCGAGTTGGAGGAACGAGGGATGCTGCAGGAGTTGACCAGGTCCGCTGCCCTTTCAGCCTCAGACCGCCGCTAGAAAGTAGCTGACACGTCTTTTGCACCCAGCCGAGCCGCCCGAACACACGTCGACAAGCCTATGACCGTCTACTTGGGCGTTGACCCCTCCGCCCGCTCTCTCCATGTCGGCAATCTCCTCGCCCTCATCGGTCTTCTGCACTTCCGGTTACACGGTCACAACGCCGTTGGTTTGGTGAGTATGTCCGCCTGATTGCAAGCCGAATGAAGCTGAACTCGCTCTCTTGCAGATTGGAGGAGGAACCGGCGCCATTGGCGATCCCTCAGGACGGTCAACTGAGCGCAACGCTCTCGCTCCGGAGGTCCTAAAGGCCAACATCGACAGCATCACGAAGCAGTTCACGTCCTTCCTCGAGCGCGGTGTCGAGTTTGCCCAGTCCCGGACACGGCGAAGAGACGGTGAGGAGGCGGAGAAGAAGGAGGGCGGCAGCGTGCAAGTGGTCAACAACCTCGACTGGCTTGGCAAGATGAGCTTGATTGACTTCTTGAGCTCGGCGGGCAAGATGGCGCGCGTGTCGACGATGTTGTCCCGGGAGTCGTTCGTCTTTTTTTCTTTCCCCCTCCATTCACTTCTTCCGAATCTAACGGCAGTTTCCGGCAGTGTCAAGTCCCGCCTCGACTCCTCCTCCGGCCTCTCCTTTACCGAGTTCTCCTACCAGCTCCTCCAAGCGTACGACTTCCTCCGCCTGCACCGCGACCTCGGGTGCACGATGCAGCTCGGCGGCTCGGACCAGCTCGGCAACATCGTCAGCGGCATCGACATGATCCGGCGCGACAACCTCATCCACCGCACCAATGGTGAGGAGAGCGAGGCGAAGGAGAAGGAGGAGGTCGACCCCGCCTTCGGGCTGACATTCCCGCTCCTCACGACTGCGAGCGGCGAGAAGTTCGGCAAGAGCGCCGGCAACGCCATCTGGCTCGACCCGACTATGACTTCGCCGTTTGAGCTGTACCAGTTCTTCCTGCGGACGACGGATGAGGAGGTCGAGAAGTACCTGAAGATCTTCACCTTCATCCGAGTCGGCGAGCTCGACGGGCTCATGCACGACCACAAGGCGAGTCTATCTGACCTTCGCGCCCGAAGGTCTGCCTCTTACCTGCTTTCTCTCGCAGGCTCGACCCAAGAACCGCATCGCCCAGAAGGTCCTCGCCGCCGAGGCAACTGAACTGATCCACGGCTGTGCGCTCCTTCCACTTCATCTCTACTGAGTTCCTACTGACTCACCTCTACCGCACAGCTGAGGGTGTCCGCCAAGCCCTCGCCGCAACCACCACCTTCTATTCCTCCTCCCTCTCCACGCGAACCGACCTCCCCGCTCTCATCTCCGCCCTCGACGCCTCTCCTTCCTCCGACCCCTCGACCGTGTCCATCCCGTCCCTCCTCACCCGCCTCAGCAAGGCCGATTTCGTCGGCCAGCAGCTCGAAAAGGTCGCAATTGCAAGCGGGTTGTTCGGGTCGAAGAGTGCGCCCCGCCCCGTCCTTCTTCTCTCTACTGATTGTCTTTCGTCCTCAACCGAATGTACTGACGAGGCATTGCCGAACAGCTCAAGCCCGCAAAGCGATCGAAGCGGGCCAGATTACCCTCAACGGCGCACGCCTCCCGCCGAAGAGCCACCAGCGCATGATCGGCGAGGACGACCTCCTCGATGGGCGGCTGCTGGTGCTCAAGAGCGGCAAGACGGAGCACAGGGCGGTATTGCTGGAGTAGCTGCGAGGGCGGAACGGACGAAGCACCTCTCCCTACCTTACGCTCGTTATGCAGGATAGAGCGATAGTCGTACTGCACAACGTTACAAGAAAGCGACGGCGAATCCGCTATATAGGCTGAACAACCGCCTCGGCCGGTATCTCTGCCCCTCCTCCCACCGTGCCGCCGACCTGAGCCGCCTGGGTATAGCTGTACAACGTGGACAGCACGAAGAAGTGGAGTCCGAGGGCATAGAGGACGAAGAGATTGCGCGAGAGGCGATTCGAGAGGACGACGTTGGAAAGGGAGAGGAGGATCTTCTCGAGCGGGTTGAGGCGTTGGTGTGCGCGGCCACGTTCCTGCGGACGAAGCCACGCTGTGATCAACTTCTCATCCTCCAGGGTGGAGGCAAAGAACGGAAAGAGGGTGGACCCTGCGGACTCACCCTGCCCCTGAACGCCTCAAACGGGTTCATGCTCTCCTCGTACTTGTTCTTGTACGTCCCGAGCTCCTCGTCGCCGCGGACGACGTTCGAGAACCCGGCCTGCTGGCGCGCCTGCATGCCGCCCGCGTCGTCGCGGTACGACTGCAGATAGCGCACCTTCTCGTACATCTTGAGGTTGTCCGTCTGGAGCGCCTTGATCTCGCCGCGCAGCTCCGAGATGGTGTTGAACTGCCGGCGGAGTTCCTGTTCCCCGAAGATGACATGTGAGCGGGAAGGAGAGGGGCGAAAGGGAAGGAAAGGGAACGCACCTCCTCCAGCTCGCCGTTCCGCTGCCTGAAACGGTCCCTCTGGCTCGTGATGATGGGCAGGATACTCGCCTCCGCCGCGTTCGTCTTGCCCTGCGTCTGCCCTGCGCCCTCTCCTGCTCCTCCCGCTGCGCCCTCCTCAGCCGCCAGCGCCTTCTTCCCCACGCCCAGATTCGCGAGCGGATCCTCCCTCGCTGCTCCGCCCGCCACGCCGCCGGAGGCAGAGGCCGAAGAGGGTGCGGTGGCGGACGCGCGCGATTCGTTGATGCGCAGGAGGTCGTTCTCGAGGCGGTCGTTGAGCTCGCGTTGCTCGTCGAAGCGGGCTTGGACCGCCTCGAAGTCGTTCAGGAGAGCCTGGTGTGCCATCGAAAGCTCGTCGTGAGCGACCTGCGTATCGCGAGAGGCGCTTGCATCAGTTCTAGCTCGCTGGAGAGGAAGAAAAGGAAGAATGGGGAGCAGACGCACCCTCAGCTCCGTCACCTCGTCCTGCAACTTCCTGTTTTTGGCCATGAGCAGGTTCTCGAGCGGCTTGCCACGGTCGCGGTTCGCCTTGTCGGCGTTCGGGTCGGGCAGGCGCACCTCGAGGTCGGCGACCGTCGACCCGGACGCGGCGGGCACCTCGTCGAGGTCGAGACCGGCGAACTCGACGTACTGCGCGCGTCAAAGGCGGTCAGCTCTCTACGACCGCAAGGGGAGTGGGGGCAGGCAAGATGGAAAGCGCACCTTCATGATCTCCAACTCGCGCTTGATCTCGTCGTAGTCCGCGTACCCCCTGACCTTCTCGCGCAGGTTCTGCACCTCCTGCTCCTTGACCGTCTGGTCACGCTCGAGCGTGTCGACGCGCTTCGACAGCTCGTCGCGCTCGTGCTCAAAGGCGTCCTTCTGGGTGTCGAGAGCGCGGAGAAGACGGGTTGCCTCGGTCTGGAGGTCCGAGACCTGAGACTCGAGGGCTTCAACGCTGCACGAAGTCGACATGGACGATCAGAACCTACTCACCATGGGCGCTCACCATGGGCGAAAAAGGCAAAGAAGGAAAGGAACGGTCACGCACCGACCGGCACTCTCGCTCCCGCTTCTGACGGCCTCGATCTCGGCGCGAAGCTTCTCGTTCCGGCGCTCGACCTCGGCCACACGCGCGTTCGACCGCTCGAGGTCTTCCGTGATCTGGTCCGCTTCGGCGAGGCGGGCGAGCGTTTCTTGGTCTGCGTGAGGGTTGGGGAGTTAGCCCGGCTCAAGAGGATTTACGCTGCAGCTCGCGCAAGAGAAGAGACGGCTGTGTCGAAAGGTGAGCTTGACTGACCTTGGCGCTGCGAGTGGTCGAACAGCCGCGCCTGGCTCGTGTCCGCCGTCGCCCTCAGCTCGCGGAGCTGAGAGCGCGCCACCGTGACCTGGCGCTGAAGGTCTTGCTCGCTGAGAAAGCGGAACGGTCAGCTCGAAAGAGCGGAGAAAGAGGAAGTATAGGGACGAACCGCTCGTCGTAGTTTCGCAGGCGCTCGTCATAGATCGCGTGCAGCTCCGTCTCCTTCGCCGAGACCTTCTCCTGGATCATGTCTTCCATCTGCGTGTGGTGACTCGGCTGAACTCGCCGCGCTCATCACGCTCGAAAAGGAGCGAAGGGGAGGAAGAAGACGAGACAATCACGCACCCTGCCCTCCAGCTTCTCCACCCTCTCCTGCAGCTTCCGCTTCTCCTTCTCCAAGCTCGCCGACTCCGCGAGCTGCTGCTTCAGCTGCGCGACCTCGTCCTTCGACCTTGCCAGCTCGCCTTCGAGGATCTTGGCCTCCGAGGCGCGGGCGGTTTGGTCCTACGGAACGCGTGAGGTCAGCTCGAAGTGGAGTAGAGGGAGTTAGGGCAGGGAAGGAGGGGAGACTCACAACTGCTGCATCGAGGAGAGGGTAGGGGTCCGGCGCCTCGGCGAGGAGCTTGTAGACGCTGAGAAAGCTGTTCTCGGCGGTCTTGGAGCGGCGGGTGAGGTTGTCGATCTCGGATTGGTAGGCTGTGACCAGGCAGTGACGGAGAAGAGCGGTCAGCTACACCCGAAGCAGGACTCGGGAAGCGGGGCTCGAGGAGGAAGCGGCCCTCACCCTTGAGCAGCGTCTTGAAGGCGGGACCCTTCTCGTCGTCGGGCACTTTCTTGAACTCTGTGCACGTGGATGGGTCAGCCTGAGCGGTAAGAAGGGAGAGAAGGGAGGGTTGACTGACCTCGGGTCTGCTCTGCGAGCTTCTTGCGCCCGAGCATGTTCTCCTTCTGGTTCTCGACGATTTCGAGACCCTGCGCGTCGAGGGTGCGCTGGAGGTCATGGAGGGCGATCTCTGCCCGGTGGGGAAGGAGAGCGAGGGCGAGAGGGTGGTGGTGGGGAAGCGAGATGGTGAGCGGGAGCGAGTGGAAGAGAGAGGGGAAGGGTGCGCACCCTTCCAGACGGTGAGTGCCGTGGTAAAGTTGGCCGCTGCACTGTGCTCTGCCATCTCTGAGCCTTCGAGCGGTGACAGCGCGAGGCCAACCTGGGTCGCGAGCCAGCTCATCTCCTTCGCCTCTCCCACCTCCGCTCACTCCGCCTGAAGCCATTCTAGCCCGCCCAATGCCTCGAGAGTGTCCATCTAGCGCTGCTCGCGCGCGCACTCGCTCTTCCGTGCTGGTCTCTCGCGTCGCGGTTCCTCCGCCTGCCTCCCTCTCCTGCTCGCGGCCGCTGCTGTCTGACTCTGCTTCCGCTTTTGCTGGCGTTGAGAGCGCGCTTGCTTGAGTTCGAGGCCGGCCGCCGAATGAAGCGGATCATCGTCGGCGTCGACGGCACGTACGCCCTCCCCCTTCTCTCTCTTCCTCTCTCCTCTCCTCGCTCATCCTTGCATCCGCAGCTGGCGGACCGCCCTCCACCAGCCGCACCCTACCAACCCCACGAACATCTCTCATGTTCTCATCGCCATCGACTCGCTCGACACACGCTCGGCCCCGCCGGTCGTCCAGCTCAAGCTGTACATCGCCGGGGTGGGCACGGGCGAGGAGCTCGCGAGCGGGGCGCTACACGGTGCATTCGGGACGGGCGCGCTCGAGAAGGTGCGGGAGGCGTACTACTTCGTTGCGCAGAACTGGGAGGAGGAAGACAAGGTGCACCTTCTTCCCTTTCCTTGCCCTCCTGCTTGTCCTGAATTTGACCCTACAGATCTACCTCTTCAGCTTCTCCCGCGGCGCTTACACCATCCGGCTTCTCGCCTTCTCTGACCTCGTCTAGCACGTCAAAACTCGAGACGGGAAAGAAGAGAGCCCGCATGAAAGTATCGCTTGCAGAAAAGACGCACATGAGAAAAATGCAAACTCGCAGAGAACGGTAGAGAACGGAAGGAGCGCTAAATCCAAAGGCCTACATTGTCGAGTCTGAATCTGAGGAACTCCAGCTATCATCGCGAAACCAGACTCGCGCCGCTTCTGTCGCCATCCCTTCTTGATAACCGTTCGAGACGAGAAAGGCCACCAGATCCTCACGAGTGGGATTCTGAGCGCGAAGTAGGTGGCTGCTGAGCCTGCTGGAGCGCAGATACTCGAGCTTGGGCATGAGGGTCCACCCGAAGGCAATGGGCTGCAGCGACCGTAGTGGTGCAGCGCGCCGGAGCTGCTCAGGTGACGCGGCATACAACCGGCTGTGCTGGCTGGGGTCGGGAAACGACAATTGCTGGTAGGTGCGCGGCCACGACTTGAAGGAGTCGCCTGTTGATAGAAAGGTCAGCGAAGAAAGGTTGCGAAGAGCGGAGACAGCTAACTAAATAGCTCGCAGATGATGAATTCGGCATCATCCAAGGTGAGGATGTTGGCTGTGACCGCAGGAAGGAAGGATTGCAGAGCAAGGGCTGGAGGGGCAAAGAGGTGAATCACGGACCGGAAAACTAGACCACGGAATGAAGGCACCTCCGAGCGACATGTTGACCGTGACAGCTTCTTGAGCCTGTGCTTCGAGAGAGCGCACACCTTCCGCTGCCGTACGTACGCCTGCGCGCCGGAAGCAAGCTTTGGGACTGCCGTCCGGGGGCTCACTCGTCGCTGCCTCTTGAAGAGCGCCGAAAGGCCGCGGCTGGATGGCAGATCGCAGTCAGTACGGTGCCGTGGGCTCTGCCATATGATCGTACTCACTTGCGACGAGTGTTGGCCGGCAGATCCAGCACAGGAAGTGGCGAGACGCGGATGGCTCGAGCGGGAGATTGAGGCCGTTGCTGGCACGAGAAGTAAGAGGCGTGGTATCTTGAGCAGCATCGAGGCCGGCAGAGCAAGGCGAAAGCTGACAAGCGAAGGAAGAAGCGGGACGAGAAAGGCCAGGGAGCGACGATCTCGTCGTGCTTGCCTTCCACCGCTTGCCGCGCCTCTCGCTAGACACCAGGCCGTTCGTTCAGCACCTTGACTCCCCTCGCCGTTCTCGCAGACGCCCCCGATCCGCGGTTGTCGTGCTTCCTTCGCTCCTCCCACGCTCGTCCTCCGACCCCGCTCCGCTCTTGCCCACCTCAGCACGCTGTGCGGCGCCGCACGATGCACTTCACCAACTACAGGCGTCACATTCAACGGGATAGCCGACCTGGGAGGGCCTTCCGGAGGACTTGAGAGCGCTCGTCCTCGTGAGGAGCGAGGCGGGACGAGGCGGGTCTCCCTCACGGCAGAGGGTTCCTGGATCATCACCAGCTTCGAGGTCAGACTCCCTAACAGCCTTCGCAGCGCCGTGCTCATCCGCTTCCTCCGTGTTCTCCTCATCTCGTTTGAAGACCAACCTCGACCTCTTTTCCTCCGTCTTGACCGCGCTGTGCCCCGAGCGTCATCTCGCCAGCCCAGGAGGAGCATGGCAATCGGCAGTATTCACCGGCTGCTCAGTCGGATCAAGGACCGGCAGGATAGGCAGGTCAAAGCGGCGGAGGGCGGGGTCTTGATGCAAACAGTCGGCCTGTTCGACACCGTAAGTCAGCTCACTGCCCACTCCAGATCTTCGAACGAGTCATTCTTCTCCTGCAGGTCCCGCTCTACCACATGCACTCGCTCGCCGTCCCCTCCTCTTCCTCATCTGCGGTCCACCGCTCACCCTTCGGCCTGCCCGACGGCCCCCTCCCTGCGACAGTCTGCACCGCATTACACGCCCTCTCGGTACACGACTCGCGACACGCGTATGAGCCGCTTCTGTGGGCGATTCGGCCGGACGGGCTGAAAGAGGGGCAGACGTTTGAGCAGACTTGGTTCGCTGGGGTCCATTCGGGTGCGCATCCCTTTCCCTCACATCTTCTTGAGTTTGCGTTGATTGAGCGGGAGCACAGATGTCGGCGGTGGCTATCCCCTTCATGACCTCGCCGACCTTCCCCTCGCCTGGCTCGTTTCTCGCCTCGAACCCGACCTTTCACTCGATCTTTCGTATTTCGACGCACTCTCCGTGCACCCAGCGGCACCTTGGGGGAAGATGGCGCCAGGCAGTGCGTCCTTCGCCTTTCCTCCCTCGGCTGTTCATGTTTTCTGAACAAGCCCGTCCTTCTCGGATCGCAGTCCGCTCGCACCACCTCCTCCAGTCCACCCCTCGCATTCTCCCTCTGTTCCCTCCCTCGACAGCCCCGAACGCAACGAACGAAACCTCCACCTCTCCCTTCAGCACCAGCACCCTGCCTTCCTCCCTTCTTCACTCCAGCCCCTCGTCGTGGAGCCGGACAACCCGGTCTGGGCGGTGTTGGGCGAGTCGGAGAAGGAGGTGAGGGAGAAGTGGACGGTAAGGAGCACGGCGGAGCCGGAGGAGCTGAAGGAAGATGCGGCGCCTGGCTCACCCCCGCCTTCGCCAACCCTTTCTTCCTCTTCCTCCCCAGCTGTCCCGCCGCCCGCCCGCGCCGTAAGTTCCGCCGCCTCGCCGTTACTTCCGATTGCGCGCGACGCAGCAGTCAAGAACGAGCGGGAGAAGCTGGCGAAGGAGGAGGAGAAGCTCGCAGCTGAGGTGAGGGAGGGGCGAGCGAAGGTGCGGGCCGCGGGACACGGCGTGAGGAGGCGGAAGAGGCGGTAGAGCCTCACCTATGCAGTAGAAACGGGTCTCTAAAAGTCAAAACGGGACAGAGGCGGGCAAACTCCATTGCGGCCAAAGATGGCTCGAGGGGGAAAAGCTGAACCGAACTACAGACAAGCGGGAAAGACGAAGGGGAGCAGAGTCATGCACAGTGAGGAACGGGAAGGGGAAACACGCGATTAGAAGGTAGGCGCCGGGAGGTCGTCGTCGTCGTCGTCATCCACCACGATCCTATCGCTCGCATGCGCCTCCTGCGTGACCGCAACCGTCGCGGCAGCGGTAGCCTTGACAGGCGCCGGCGCACCAAAGCTCAACCTCCCCTGCCTCATCCCGTCCCTCCCAACCTCCCTCGTACTCCTCTCCCTCTCCTCCTCGATCTTCATCTTCTTCCTGCTCCGCTTCTCCTCCTCCTCGGCCTTCTCCCGCTCCTCCTGCGCCGAGAAGCCGTGCGCGCCTGCGCCTGCTTGGCCGCGCGCGCGCTTGAGCTGGAAGGTGATCGAGTGCCGGAGGGTCGTAAGCGTGTTCTTGGCGCGGAGGCGCTCGACGTGCAGGCCTTTGCCGGCGTCGGTGGCTGGTGTGGAGGAGAAGGAGGAGAAGTAAGCGCCGGTACGTGAGGAAGACGAGCACAGCGGGAAGTGAACGCACGAAGCCGACTCTCGATCGCACCCAACCGGTCAACCACCTCATCAAGCACCTTCCTCGTCTCGACCTTGTCCTCAGCGACGACAATCTCGTCCGCCAGGTTCGTGACCGCGACCATGAGGATCTGGGCCTGCTCGCCGAGCTTGATGTCGGCGGCGGTGTCGGCGCGAGCGGCGGAGGAACCGGTGATGCGGAAGGCGCTCGAGGGTGGAGGAGAGGCGAGGAGGGAGAGGACGGAGGGGAAGACGGAGGAGGAGAGGATCTGCATGATCGAAAGGTCAGCAAGAAGAAACGCGAAAATGCAGGGAGAAAACGCACAGGCGAGTCGAGCATCTTCGCCACCTGTCCTTCCGTCGACAGGAAGGCCGCGGCGAGCCACTTGCGGAGGTTCTTGTTCGGCAGCGAATTATGCGGGAGCGTTTGGAGGACTTCGAACTGGAGGCTGGGGCGAGATTCGCTGTAGAGGCGGGCGAGGGAGCGGAAGACGTCGTTACGCTGCACACAGGGGGAAGTCAGAGTGAGCGAGCGTCGAGGTGCGGAAGAGGAGGAGTGGGACGGACCGTTGCCGTTTCGGCGGGAAGCGAGTCGAGCACGGTATTTATCGTCGAGGCGAGCGAGAAGCGCAGTGGCGCCGCCTTTGGGTCGAGCGAGAGACGAACGAGCATGGGGAAGACGGTGACAGCGCCCGGGCTCCGGAGGAGCGAAGGGCTATTACAAGAGGCGAGAGGTCAGTGAAGAAGAAACGGCGAGGGGAAAGAGGCACGACGCACGAAGTCCTGCTCAAGCTCTCGACAATCCTGCACCACCTCTGCACGCACACGTTCCTCGCCTCCGGCTCGACCACAACCTTGGGTTGAGCGATTCCGAGCAGGCCCTCGGCGTCGAAGCTGTCGTCCGACCGAGGCGAAGCGGCGCTCTCGCTCTTCTCGCTGGTGTCGGCGGTACTGCTCGACTTGGCACCCAGACGGGCGAGCGGGGAGAGTAGGTCGGAAGAGGTGAAGAGGGAGGGAGAAGAGGGAGAGGTGCGGGCGGCGTGCTTGGAGATGCGGGCGAGGAGGAGACCAAGGCGTTGAGCGAGTTGATTGGAAGTCAAGGGATGTGTAGCTGTAACAGACAGGGCAATGAGCCGAAGTTGAGACGGGAAAGAGGGGAAAGCGCAAGCGCACCAAGCGTGAGGAGCCAGCTTGAGACAGCGAGGTGATCCTCGTGCGAGCCCATACCGACAGGGTTGATGGGCGAGAATAGGAGGACGGGCGAGGGGAAGGAGGAGGTTTTGGCGACAGCATCTGAGGCAAAGCGACGATCAGTATAGGGTCTTCTGAAGGGGGTTGGAAAGCCGGGCGACTCACCCTTGAGCACCTTCGCCATCAGTCCCTTCCATCCCTCCCCGCTCCACTCACGCACGACCGCCTCGAGCGCATCGACCTTGACCTCCTCCTTCCTCCACATCGTCCTTGCCTCCCTCTCCGCCCTGCTCTCGCCTCCTTGCCTCCTCTTCATCTCCCTCTCCGCCTCCTCGGCGATGACCTGCTCGAGCGCGTCGACCTTGCGCTTCTTCCCCTTGGTCTTGTCCTTGCCCTTCGCCGCCGACGAGGCGAGCTTGGAAGGCGCAGGGAGCGAGTCGTCCGAGTCGCCGCCGGCGTCTTCGGCGTCGGAGGAGGCGAGCGCGCGCTGGACCGTCTTGGCGTCGTAAGGCTTGAACTTGATCAGGGCGGAGGAGGACTCGCGGTCCGAGTCGGAGGCGGAGTTGTCCGAGGCGTCGTCGCGTAGCTCCTGCAAGATTACGATTCAGTCTCGTGGGCAGAATAGTGAGAAGAAGAGCAAAGACGCACCTCGTCGCTGTCGTCCAGTCCCTCCATCATCTGATCCAACCACGCCGTCCCCCTCCCCTTCGCCTCCTTATCCTTCCTCTCCCGCATCAGCTTCTCGAAAGCTCCCACACCCGTCCCGCTCTTGCGCCCGCCCTTCCCGCCTTGCAGCGCCGCGAGACTCAGCTCCTTCTCCTCCTTCTCCTTCGCGGCCGCGACGCCACGGCGCTCGTTGCTCGCCGGCTTGGACGGGCTGTAGTGCTGCGGCGCGTGCTTTGCGCGGCTTGATCGACGGGCGCCGACCTCCTCGTCGTGCGTTGGCGCCTTCTCGGCCGGCGGGGAAACCGTCGTCGCGGCCGTGCCGGGCGAGGTGCGGCCGGTGTTGGCGTCCGCGGCGCCGGTGGTCGAGGTGGGCAGGAGGGCTTGCCCCGCTGCACGACGGGCGGCGGCAGCAGCCATCATCGTGGCGAGGTCGTCCTCGTCCGAGTCGGACGCAGAGCCGGAGGGGGAGGAGCTCCTCGAGCGAGTCGAGGCGGTATCCGAGGCGTGTCCAGCTGCGGCCGGGCGGTCCTCCGCATCCGCCATCTCGTCGTCGTCGTCGTCGTCGTCGCTGAACTCCGGCAGCGCGCGTCCCTTGCCCTTGTTGACCACGACCGCGCGGCGCTTGTCCGGCGACGGACTCGCCCTCGCGCTCATGTAGGCCTCGTCTTCGTCGCTCAGCCCGCTGCTGCTCTCCGACTCGCTCTCCTCCGCATCCTTCATGACCGCGTCGCTGCCGTACTCGCTCGTCCTCCCGTCCCGCGCCTTGCGGATCCTGCCCTCCGCCGCTCCGGCGACGGCCTTCCTCTTCGGCCGCATGTCGTACTCGATCCCGTTGATCACCTTCGTCGTCGATCGCTGCACGGGGATGACGAGGTCCCAGCTCTTCCTCTTCTGGCTCCGAGCGGTGGAGTTCGCCCCGCTGCTCGAGCTCTTGCCCCTCGTCCCGCTCGAGCTGGTACCGATGTCGGTCGGCCAGGTAGCAAGGCGAGAGAGAGGGCGAGGAGTAGGACCGGCCGAGGACAAGGGCGACCCGGACGGCTCGCGGACGAAGGACGGGCCGCCGCCGGGAGTGCGGTTTGCAGCGACAAAGAGGGCGAGAGCGGAGCGGCGCTGAGGGGTGCGAGGCGTGACGACGGGAGAGGCGGATGCGAGGGCGGCGGCAAGGTTTGAGGCGGAGACGGGAACGGCGGTCAAGGGGGTAAGGCTGGAGATGGCGGCGGAAGGAAGGGGCGTGAGGCTGGAGGAAGGAGGGGCACCGACGGCGGTGTCGCCCTCGTTCTCGACGAGCGCGCGAGGTGGTGACTTGATGAGCTTGAGGTTGTCGGTTTGGGCAAGACCGCGCGAGGGAGAAGGGCCAGAGACGGCGAGTTGGGGCGGAGTGGTGACGCGGGAGCGCGAGCGGGTGCGTGGAGTCGTCGGCGCTTCGGCGGAGGGAGACGCTTCGGGTACGTTGGAGAGGGAGCGGGCGGAGGCTGCTGAGCGGAGGACGCGGGCGGTGGCAGTGGAAGTCGAGGAGGAAGGGGTGACAGGCTCGCGGGAGAGGCCGTTCCGGCGAGGCGTCGTCGCAGCGCCCTTCGCGAGCGGCGAAGACGCGATTGGGGCGTGCTGGGCGACCTGAGCCGCGAGACGAGCGGTACGCGGGCTCGTCCTCCTCGCCTGCTCGTCCTCGCTCATCGGAACCTCGAGCCCTTTGCCCTTAACGGCTGAGCGAGACCCGGCACTGACGCTCCCTGCCCTTGACGGCGGCTTGGGCGTCCTGCTCCTTGCGCGCGAAGCATACGCCGCGCTCGGGCTGACCGCCCTCGTTGGCGGTGCGGGACTCGCAACGACGATCTCGTCAGCGTCCGAGTCGGACTCTGCATCGCGAACCGACGCCGCCGGGGAGGAGAAAGTCAAGTCGAGCTCCTCGCGCCCATCTTTGCCGACGCGCATGCGCTTCTCCAGCGCCGCCTTCTTGCGCTGCTTGGTCGCCGGCGAGAGGGAGGAAGGGGCGAGCACGGGCGCGCGTGTACCCTCCTCGTCGGAGTCGCTTAGCTCGAGGGTCTGCTTGCCCTTGCCCTTGCCCTTGCCGTTCTTGCTCGAGCCGTTGACGAGACTGGGCTTGACATCGCGAGGCGAGTCGGACTCCTGCTTGACGGCGGAGACCTGGAGGCTGCGAGTGGCGCCAGACGGACCGGCTCGAGGCGTCGAGGGCGTGACTGAAGGGATCCTAGGCGAACGTCGCGGCGAAGCTGCCGCTGGATCGAGCGAACCGGCCGAGGTGGACCTGCCTGGCTGGAGCAGGCCAGACTGCGCGCTGCCGCCAGAAGGGACGAGTGCCGGTGCTGACTGCGTTGAGCCGAGCAAGCGGCTCATCGCGCTGCGTTGGGACGAGGAAGCGAGGCCGTGAACGGGAGACGAGGGCGCGGCCGAGGAAGAGGTGGACGAGCGCGGGGCGGGCGACGACGAGGTGAAGTAGTGCAGCAGGCTGTGCTTGCCCGTTGCGACGGGTAGCTGCTCCTTCCTGTACGGTGGAGAGGCGAGAAAAAGGCGAGGATGGTGAAAGTGGAGCAAGCAGGCGATGAGGGCGAACAGGCGGTTGGAGAGGGAGTGACGCGTTCAGGTCAGCTTGAACGAGGAGTACAAGAGTGTAGACAGCGAGCAGACGCACTTCTTGCCGCCCATCGCGGATGCTTGTTTGGCGGAAAGAGGAGGCGCGTGCGTCGACCGCGTCGTCGAGTTGCTTTTCCTTGCAGGTGCTGACCAGGAGAGAGGAACCGTCGTGCGCAAACCTCTTACCGAAAGAAGCGCTCAGAGACGCTCAAAGGAGACGCTCAATCTCGAGGAGAAAAGGAAGAGAATCGATACCTCGCCTTCTCGCAGCGTTGAACAGCTAGGTGCTACTCCTGCAGCACGAACAGAATGCCAGTGTACCCTGTCAGCAAGGTAGAAGCAGGAACTGCTGAGGTTGACGAGCTGGCCGCCTTTTCTTCCGCCTCTTCCTGCTTCTTCCTCACTTGGTCCTTCGCCATGCCTTCTTTGAGTCGTCAGACCTGTCTTCCAGGTATGTCTTAACCTGCATCGGTCTGCCTGCCTATCCTTCGGCCCTCGAAACCGCCTACGGAGCGAGTAAAAACCGGTTGCGATCGCGACTTGACCTTCCTCGACCTCCTCTCGCCGCTCGGGCCCCTTTTCTTGCATACTGTTCGAGAAAGCTGCATCTCCGCGAGCTCGCCCCCGTTAGCGAGGCGCCGGAAGCAGGAAGACCGGCGTCGGAAGCAGCCAGGCGGGAGAGATCCGCCTCGCCCGAGATTCCACTTGCCGCGAGGCCCGGCTCGGGTTCGACGTCGCCTTTCCTCCTTCTCCTCCCACATCCTCCTCGCCTCCTTCCGCCCGCTTCCTTGTTGCTCGTCCTTGCGCGCGCCAGGATGCTGCCGTCTGAGCTCGAGGGGGGCTTCCCCAGCCGCGCGCCCCGCACGAGAAACTTCCCCTCGAGCGCGCCCATTTGACTTGCTTGCCTGCTCGCCGGCTCCCTGCTTCCCACCTACTGCCGTACAGCCCCTCGGGACGCCTGCTTGTCGCTCGAATTGAACGCAGCAAGACTAAGAACCGCGACTTTGCCGCCCTCTTCCTCCTCCTCAGCGCCTCCGCTTCCGACGACCCCAGCCGGTACTTCCCGTCCGCACGACTTCGACATGCCCGCCTCTCGCGCGTCGTCCCTCTCCAGCAAGGAGCAGAATGAACCAAAGGTGCCGACAACGGTCGGACAAGTCCACCTCGGACGGCTCGAGGAGGGCGACGAGGTCGAGGTGGACGGCGTCTTTGGCCTGCAGCACGTCGAAGGCAAGGTCGACTATAAGGCGGTGGGGTGGATCTCGACGTCGGTGCTGATGACGAAGGCAACCGGTGCGTCCAGTCTCTCCTTCATGCCCTGCCGTTCTTCCTCACCTACTTCTCACCTGCTTGCCTCTCCTGACTCCGCTTTCTCCTTCGCTATGCAGTTGGCCTCGGCGTTCTCTCCCTACCGTCCTCGTTCGAGGTGCTCGGACTCGTGCCCGGCATCCTCATCCTCCTTTTCCTCGCCGTGCGTGTCGGTTTCTTCTTACCTTTCGTCCTCACGTACTGACCGTTGCGCCGGTTTGTGCTCCTGTTTCTCTCCTCAGAGCATTACCTGCTACACGTGCGTCGGCCGACTGAAGCTGGACTCCGGAGGAAATGGCTAACTCCGCAACCTGCCCCTCTCCTGCCCTCCACCCCTCTCACCCCTCTAACGCCTCGCCTGCATTCTCATCTCCTACTGGCCCCATCAATCCCCGTCACAGTCAATACTACATCACCGGGCCATGGAAGAGGCTCCACCCCGAGTGCTATTCGACCATGGAGGCCGGCCGCATCCTTTGGGGACCCATCGGCGGCGAGCTTGCTGGCGTGGGCTACTTCCTCTTCATGCTGTTCGTCGCAGGTGCTGGCATTGTCGGGTTGTCGACTGCGTTGAACGCCATCTCCCTGCATGGTACGTCGGCTCTTCTTCTCCTTCCTTTCCCCATGGTGATCCTAACGCTCAGGCTCTTTCTCCGACAGCCACCTGCACTGCCGTCTTTGTTGCTGGTCAGTCGTGATCAGTTGCTGTTCTGCCCCTTCAGACTTGCGAGGCTGACTTCTCCTTCTTCCTCCTCAGTCGCGGCTGTTGTCACCTTCCCTTTCGCCTCCCTCCGCACCCTCGGCTCCATCAAGTGGATTGGATGGGTCGGCCTCGCGTCCGTCGTCGTCTCGATCCTCCTCGTCACCATCGCCGTCGGCGCCGGCGGTCGTCCTTCTCCCGCCCCTCAGACCGGGCCCTGGGAGAAGGGCATCGTCTACTTCGGCCAGCCGACATTTGCGGACGCCATGAGCGCAATTAGCAACATCATGCTGAGTTACGCCGGCGCGTGCATCTATTTGCCGATTGTGTCCGAGATGAGGGACATCCGGCAGTCGACCAAGGCCGTCCTCGCGTCCCAGACCTTCATCACCGCGTTTTACCTTTCCATCTCCGTCGTCGTCTACATGTGCGTGGCCTGACCTTCTTCTCCACCCTTTCGTTCGAACCCTTTCCTGACCGATTCTTCCTTTTCCTCCAGGTACGCTGGCCAGTACGTCGCCTCTCCCGCCCTGGGCACCGCCGGCGTCCTCATCAAGCGCGTCGCCTACGGTCTCGCCATCCCTGCCCTGCTCGCCGCCGCGACCATGTTCACCCACCTTTCCGCCAAGTGAGCCTTCTCTTTTCGCTCGTCCTCGTCCTCCTCCGCCCGGTACTGACTGTATCCCGTACGCAGGTGGATCTTCGTTCGCGCTCTTCGCAAGTCTCGCCACCTGACCGAGTCTACGCCTACGCATTGGGCCGTTTGGCTTTCTTGCGTCGCTGGCTGCCTGGTCGTCGCCTACGTCGTGGCGAGCGGCATCCCGGTTTTTGGCGGGTGCGTTTGACACTTCTGTCGGCACATTGAGCCTTGCCCTAGAGTAGGTACAACAACACAACGAGGAAGTGACTGAACTTCTCTCTTTTCCTACAGCCTCGTCTCCCTCATCGGCGCGCTCTTCGGCTCGTTCCTGAGCGTCTCCCTTATCGGATTCATGTGGATCCACGACAACAAGAACGTGGTGGAGAAGAACCTCAAGTGGTGGCTGCTCTTTGTGCGTTTTCTCCCTCCCTTACTCTCGTCTCGGTACTGACACGCGCGTCGACAGATCTTCAACCTCTTCATCATTGCTGTCGGGTGCTTCATCACGGTCGGCGGTACCTATGGCGCCGTCATCAGTATCCGGGCAGAGTACAAGGCGAACGGAGGAGTGCGTCTTCCCTCTTTCCCTTTCGCGCTCCTCAACGAGGGCTGACATCTGTGCCCATCCTCCCAGTCCGGGTGGTCGTGCGCGGACAACTCGAACTCGTCCTGATAGAATGAAGAAGGAGAAATTGACTCGGACATGTACATGGCAGCTTTCTTTTTCATCCCGTTCACGTGGCGAGAGCAGAGCGAGGGTACAGATACTGCTTGACATTGGCAGAGGAAAGCTATATACGGCGCGTACGAATTGAATCTACCATACCCGACTTCGTCTACTGCTTGTCCTCCTCCGCGAACCCGTCACTCAAGACGTCCCAGACCTTCTTCCCGCTGATGTCCTCGAGGTTGCACCCGCCCTTGCCATCCCTCCGGATGCCGAGGCGCTCGCAGAGCTGCTCCTGCTCCTCCGTAAGCTGGATGTGGCCGGAGAGGCCGATGAGGCGCGACCAGAGGAGGTGCCACATCGAGGCGTTGCCGACGGTGAGGTCGCGCTCAGAGGGGCCGTCGCCGTCGTCGCCGCTGCAAGACGGAAGAAGCGGAGAAAGTTGGCACAGGGAGAAGATAAGGGAGAAGCGAGAAGGTCAGCAGAGGGAGAAGAAGACGAGGGAGGGGGAAAGGAGGGGAAAGACGCACAACCGCCCACCCTTGGCGTTCTCAATGTCGTTCTCGGTCATCTCGCTCCTCGTGTCCCTCAGCTTGTCATTCGAGTAGAAGTCGAGAAGCGCCTTGGCGATGCCTGCGAAAAGGTGCGGCCAGTCAGCCTAGCTTCGCTGGCAAGGTAAGTGAGACGAAGGAAACGCACCCTTGGCATCGCCGGGTTCGACGAGAGTGCCATCGCGGCCTTCGCGGATCTGGAGCGGAATGCCGCCGGCCCTGCAGGTCGTCGCAGCTTCGCATCAGTACCGCTCCCGGTGCGATGCAGGGATCAGGAAAGAAGGGGAAGAGGCAGCCGCACTTGCTCGCAATGACGAACTTGCCCTTGTGCACCGCCTCTACAAGGAGAAGCATGCGTCAGTCAAAGGCAAAAGACGAAGCAGCCGGAGAAGAAAAAAACGAACCAGACACCTTGATCTCGTACCCCTCCCTCGTGCTCACCTGGCAGACGACGTCCGCCCCACGGAGCATGGCGTTGAGCAGGCGGTCGGACGGCGGGGCGCGGATCGCGAAGATGTCGTCGCGGACCTTGTCGTACTTGGAGTCCTCGAGCTGGTCGTGCAGCTGGTGGAGGACGAGGGTGCCGTCGGGATCATCCACTGACGAATGTCCTGTCTGTGGGCACGAGGAGGAAGCGTGTCGGCTCAGGCAGCCAGGACATGAGGAAGAAAAGGCAGACGCACGAGGATCAACTGCGGCGCATGCTTCAGGTCTTGCCCGTCCTTCTCGGCCTCCTCCCTGAACAGCCTGTACCCCTCCGCGAGGTCGGGGATGCCCTTGCTCGGGTCGAAGCGCGCGATCTGGATGATGTACCCGCGCTTCCAGTCGATGCGGCGGCCCGAGGACGCCTCGACCGCCTTGTCGAAGGTGTCGCGGTAGGCGGGCAGGACGGCGCGGTTCATCGGCTTGTTGAGGCCGTCGAGCGGGTCGGTCGAGGCTGGTGCGGTCGGGAACGTCAGCCTCGGGGCAGAAAAGGTCGAAGAGGAGAAAACGCACGCGGCATGTACACGACGGGCATGCTGTCCTTGACGACCTGCGGCACGAACTCCTCGACCGGGTGCGAGACGAAGAGGTCGGCCTGCTTGATGCTGCTCTCCCTCGACTTCGTCAGTACTGCCCGAGGAGAAAGGTGAAGGAAAAGGGACGGACAAGCCCCAGAGGTAGTCCCACGTCGCCTTGATCTGCTCGTCGCCCTTGTCGACCAGGTCGGCGCGGACTGTGTGAAGCGGAGTCAGAAGACGGGGAAAAAGGGGAAGAGGGGGGGACACAGGGGAAACGACGAGACGCACTCTGGATGTGCGAGCGGAAGACGATCTTGGTGCGAGGCGACTCGTGGCGGATGATGGGGATGAGGGCAGTGACTGTGTGCAGGAGGAAGAGGGACCATCAGCGGCTGAGCGATTGAGACCAAAGTTTCCCACTCTTGCTCTTCCTCGTCCCGCCTTTGTGGCGTCGCGTACGAACGGAAAGAAGGAAAGCCGACGCACGTTGCGGGTCGTCGATGACGGCGATGTCCATCCTCCCCTTGAAAGGGCTGTCCTCCCCCGCCCAGAACCGGTTGAAGTTGTGCTCCGTCCACTTCTCGAAGAGCTTCTTGTCGTCATCTTTGAGGCGGATGTCCTGCTCTGCGACGCCCTGGAGGACGTTGTGGAAGCGCCTCTTGGTGATGTTGAACACGCTGAGCAAGGAAAAGGTCAGATTGGGGGGAAAGGAAGAAGGAAAGGGAGAAGACGTACGAGGGGTCGCCAGCCGGAACATACCAGCGCACGTCGAGGCCGCAGGCGTGCCAGACACGCATGAGAGAGTGACGCTGTGCGGGGCGAGCATGGTTCAGCCGGGGAAGAGAGGGCGGAAAAGAAAAAGGAGGGAGTAAACCGAACGCACCATGAGAGCGACACCTCCGCCACGCGGCGTGGCCGAGAAAAACGCGACGTGCGACTTCTGAGTAGCGAGTGCACCGCCGAGGCCGGAGAAGGTGTTCCACAACGCCGGCGAGGTGATCTGGCGGAGGAGCGGGAGGGAGTAGAGCTGGACGCGGTAGTTGGCATCGACTGCGGGCTCACTCCTTGGTCAGAACGAGAAAGGAGTGTGAGGGGGAGCGAGACGGACCGAGGACCTGGCGCAGGGGAGACAGCGCGATCTTGATCGTCGAGCTGCTCATCGGGACGAGGCAGCCGAGCGCCTCGTCGATGGCGGAGCTGGCCTGACCGTCGATCGAGAACTGGCCGTCTGCCGCGGCCCTACTGGCAAGGAACGGGATCGCGTCCAGCTCGAGGTAGACCCGAGAGAGGAAGTCGGGCTTGTCGTCCTGCGAGAGGGAGGGCGGGTCGAAGGTAACGTCGGGAGAGAGGCCCTCGCAGGTCTGGGCGAGCGCGAGAATTTGGATCTGGGGGAGAGAGGGCCAAGGTCGGCATGGCCGGATACGAAGTGAAAAAGAAGAGGAAGAAGGAGAAGAAAGCGCACCTTGTGCCCCCTCTGCTTACTGTACTCCTTGGCCAGCTCGAGGACGTACTCGAGCGTCTGCTCGACCGACGTGCCCTTCGGACGGAAGTCATGCTCAGACTGCACCGTGCCGCTGCCGTCGCTGACCGAGATGGCGTACTCGGGACCCTTGTCGTCCAGGTCGGGCCGGTCACGGACGGCGACGCCGACGAAGACGACCTGGAGAGGGGCGCTGGCCCTAGAGAGCGGGAGAGCGGAATCGGCAGCGAGGGAGGGTTGGAAGAGGAAGAGCGAGGTCGACGTTGACGAGAGAAAAAGGTCGGATGAGGCGCGAGGAGGATGAGTTGGGAAAAGTCAGCATTCGTGCATCTACTGTCTACCCGTACCTACCAGGCCGAAGGAGAAGGTGGAGGTTCGGCCACCACAGCAGGCTGGACGGAGGAAGACGCACTTGCGGTGCTTCTTCGGGCGGATGTCGAGCTTGCGGCTGAGCACCGAGTGGGGCGTCGGGGCTCTGTCGCGCTCGTGGACGTCGTGCTCTGGCACGCTGAGGGATTCCTTGTTGGGCATTCTTGGGTGGAGGCGAGAGTTCGGGCTGGTGGAAGTGGGGCTGCGAGAAGCGCGAGGACGGCGAGGGGCGGGTTGCGTGTGAGGAGCTCGGGTTGCTTGAGAGCTTTGAAGTAGCTGGAGTGTAGCGCAGGAAAGAAGAAGAGCGAGAGAGGGAGAAATTGGGGCGAACAGCCGAGGTGAGGTCAGGAAGCAAGAAGACCGAAGAGGCGAAGACGCGGCACCTCTTGGGCCGTCCAGCATAACCTGAATAAGCGTACGAAGCAGTCCTTGGGGCAGTCAGTCGGTCGGCCAGGGTCCTCGTGGGGAGTTGTGGCCTTTCACGAGTCCGGTCCAGTGGTCGCCGCTCTTGCCGTCCTCCTGCTCTTCCACTTGCTCAGACTGGCTGCTTGACACCACCAGACTGCTTAGCACTACCGTCATCTCACCCTTCGACTGTCCGGCCGACACTCCAAGCCCTGCATCGTCCTCGACTCCCCACCACCTGGCCCAACCTCCGCTCAACTCGAACTCGCCTGCACAGCTACAAGGAGGATCCAGCACTCGTACAGGCTTCCAGAAGCATCTCACACCTCACCCACGCCCGGTGCCATGGCCCCCGCGCAGTCCAAGCTGCTCGACGCCGCGAGGAGGGCGCAGGAGCAGTACGGCGTCCCCTTCGCCCGGCACTACCTCCGGCGAAGGACACTCTACTCGAGGCTGTTGATGGTCGCTTTCTCGGCCTACGTCGTCCAGAACGTGCGCTCTTTCCTCCACCCGTTTCCTCCTCTGCCATCCCATGCTCATCTCCAGCGCTCCCCTCGCAGACCTACTCCGGCCTCACCGGGCAGTCCTCGTCCGCAAAGCGCAAAGCGCAGAAGGTCCAGGGCTCGCAAGGCCAAGCTGGCGGCGGTTCTGCCACGGCGGAAAAGGCCAGCGACGGCGAGTCGACCTCTTCTGGCTCCGAGGCGCGCTCCTCCCGACGCTCCCGTCAACGCGGCCCGCGAGTTGAAGTCGACGCCCTCTTCTTCCAGCGCATCTCGCGCCTCTTGCGCATCATCCACCCTTCCTTCCGGTCGAAAGAGGCCTGGCTCCTCATCCAGCACTCGGTCTTCCTCGTCCTCCGCACGCTCCTCTCGCTCTACGTCGCGAGTCTCGACGGCGCGATCGTCTCTGCGCTCGTGAGGGCGCAGCCGAGGCAGTTCCTGATGCGGATCTGCGCTTGGATGGCCGTGGCGGTCCCGGCGACCTACACCAATTCGATGCTGGCCTACCTGCAGTCGAAGCTCGGTGCGTTTCCGCCCCTTCTCTCAGTACCGTCTCGCAGTAGGCGGGACGAGCAGGAACCGATGGCGCTGCTCAATCTTTGAGACTAACCCTCCACTCTAACCCTTTGCAGCCATCGCCTACCGCACCCGCCTGACCGCCAAACTTCAAGCAGACTACCTCGAAGGCACGACCTACTACGCGCTCGGCAACCTCGACGACCGGATCAAGAACGCCGACCAGCTCATCGTCGTCGACGCGATGAAGTGGTCCACCTCGATGGCCGAGGTCTACAGCAACATCGCCAAGCCGATTCTCGACGTCCTCCTGTACAACTACCAGCTCTCTCGGAACGTTGGCGCCGAGGGCCTCATCGCCCTCACCGTCATCGTCCAGGCCTCGGCCGCGCTCCTCAAGCTCGCGACGCCGCCGTTCGGACGCTACGCCGCCGAGGAGCAGCGCCTCGAAGGCGAGTACCGGTTCGCGCACACCCGGCTGCTCGAGCACGCCGAGGAGGTCGCGCTCCTGCGCGGGTCGGCGACGGAGAAGAACCTGATCGAGCGGAGCTACTTCGCGCTGATCAAGCACGTCAACCGCATCTTCCGGCGGAGGATGGTGTACAGCATCGTCGAGGAGGGCGTCGTCAAGTGGGTACGTCGAGCTTCTCGTTCCACGCTTTCTCTGCCTTTTCCTGACTGACTCGTTTCTTGACGACCAGGTTTGGGGAAGCCTGGGGCTGTGCGTCTGCGCCGTCCCTGTTTTCGGCGCGAAGCTGCTTGGGATGAAGGGCGCGGGTGGGATCGTTGACTTTGGCGCGCGGACCGAAGGTGCGTTCTCTCCGCCTCTTCCCCTCCCCGTCGACCCCTTCTCTCCTTCACACAACCGTGACCAACTGCCTTCTCCGATCTTTCAGGCTTCGTCACCAACCGCCGCCTCCTCCTCTCGGCCTCGGACGCGCTCGGCCGCCTGATGTCGACCTACCGCGACCTGTCCGAGCTGTCGGGCTACACGGCGCGCGTCACCGAGCTGCTCGACACGATGGAGGACGTCAAGCACGGGCGCTTCCAGAAGAAGACGATTGGCGGGGGCGATGCGAGGACGGGAGGAGGGGGGAAGAAGGAGGGCGAGAAGGGGGAGAAGAGCAGTACGTCTCGCCGCCGTTCTTCCGTTCTCGCTCCATCTACCTGAAGCGCGTCGATGGCAGAGTAGCTGCCGAAGTACGCGATGGACTGACCTCGTCTCTGCCCTTTCCCTCTCCTCTTTCCCCCGCCCCCCTCTCTTCCCCCTCAAACAGTCCTCGAAGGCCGCGGCAAGATCGTCCACTCGGACGACGAGATCATCTTCGACCAAGTTCC
This sequence comes from Rhodosporidiobolus sp. SP3-3/4, assembly GCA_029873605.1. Taxonomy (NCBI): domain Eukaryota; kingdom Fungi; phylum Basidiomycota; class Microbotryomycetes; order Sporidiobolales; family Sporidiobolaceae; genus Rhodosporidiobolus; species Rhodosporidiobolus sp. SP3-3/4. The sequence continues at coordinate 90,423 of JAQJIZ010000009.1, forward strand.
GATCGTCACGCCGAACGGCGACGTCCTCGTCAAGAGCCTGTCGTTCCATGTCAAGCCCGGGGTGCGTCTTCTTCCTTACTCGTTCCTGGCGCGGGTGTGTGCGCTGGGTCGGTGAGCCGAAGGAGGTTGACCAAGAGTATGTCTTGCAGCAACACCTCCTCGTCGTGGGCGGCAACGGCACCGGCAAGAGCTCGCTTTTCCGCATTCTCGGCGGGTTGTGGGTCGTTTACGGTCCGTCCTCGTTCCACTCGCCCCGTCCCTTCTCCTCCCCTCTCCCCCTCCCTCTCCTTCCCACACACTTTGTCGAAGCGGGACTGACCAAGCGGACCAAGCAGGCGGCACGGTCACCAAGCCGCCGAACAACCAGTTCCTCTACCTGCCGCAGCGGCCGTACCTCAGCCTCGGCACGCTCCGGGACCAGATCATCTACCCGCACTCGCGCGCGCAGATGGAGGAGCGCGGCACGACCGACGCCGACCTGCTCGCCATCCTCCGGCTGCTCGACCTCGCCTCGATCGTCGAGCGCGAGGGTGGATGGGACGCGCAGCGCGAGTGGCGCGACGCGCTGTCGGGCGGGGACAAACAGAGGCTCGCGATGGCGAGGCTGTTTTACCACAAGCCAAAGGTGCGTTCCGTCGAGGCGCCCTCGCTCTTTCGCTCTCGCCTCGTATTTCTCAATGTGGGTGTTTACGCTTGCCGATCCGGACTCGCGCAGTACGCCATCCTCGACGAATGCACCTCTGCCGTCACCCTCGAGATCGAGAAGCAGTTCTACGAGCATGCGACCGGTGCGTCTCTTTCTCTCCTTCCTTCTAGCTTTCGACCCGTTTCGCTTACCAGATAGCTTCCACAGAGCTCGGCATCACCCTCCTTACCGTCTCGCACCGCCCGTCGCTGTGGCAGTACCACACCCAGATCCTCCAGGTCCGCCTTCTCTTTCCCTCCTCCACCTTCTCGTCCCGCTCATTTCTGCCTCGCCTGAACAGTACTTTGGCAACGGCGAGTACGCCTTCGGCCCGCTCGACTGGGAGCAGCGCCTCAAGCTGCAGGAGGAGAAGCAAAGCATCGAGGCCAAGCTCGGCGAGGTCGAGAGCTGGCAGGCGCGGCTGGCGGAGCTGAAGGGGGAAAGGAAGGGGAGGGACGAGAGGAAGGAGAGGGCGGCGGCGGTGTGAGGAGGAGGAACGGGACGCTTGTTGCTTGTCATCACCCTCGCCTGTACTTTCGTCTTTGTCCTTTCGTTGTAGCTTTCTTTGCCGTTCTTTGTTGCAAGCACGACGACTCGCACAGCGGAGGCAGAGGCAGGGAGAAGCGCTTCGTTCCACTTTCCGTTCGTCGACCGGTAAAGCCCCGTCACGCGCGCAAGCAGCTCAGTCCCGGTACCCACCCCTCCCACCCCTCCCGCCACCCCTCCCACCGCGTCCCCTCCCTCTTCCCCTGCCGCGTCCACCGTCACCCCTCTCGTCCCTCCCGCCCCGGCGGTCGTCCTCCTCGTATCCCCTCGACGGCGGCGGCGGCGGGTAGTCCTCGAACGGCCGCCTTCCTCCCTGCATCTGCACTTGCGCCGGCGGAGGAGGGGGATAGTCGTACCCTGGACCGCCGGGCGGCGGCGGGCCATACCCCGGCCCCGGCGGAGGGGGAGGAGGGGGGAAGTCGCGTCCCGACCCCATGCCGGGACCAGGGGGGAGGCGCGACCCGCCGGAAGGGAGCGCGGGGGGAGGAGGGAAGGGCGCGTAGTCCATCCCCGGTGGAGGAGGGGCGGCGAATGTCGGGGGGTCGAAAGCAACCGGAGGCGGAGGGGGAGGGCCAGGACGGCCGAAGGAAGGCGGAGGCGGCGGGCCGGGGTAGTCGAAGGCGTCGCGAGCGTCGCGGTGAGGCGGGCCAGGGGGGAGACGGGAGGGAGGGGGAGGAGGGTAGTTGAAGTCGTTGCCGCCGGAAGGAGGGGGGAAGTTCCGCCCGGGAGGGGGAGGAAAGTCGCGGCCAGGAGGAGGACCGGGAGGCGGGCGGTCGTAGAAGTCGTCGCGGCCTGGGGGAGGCGGGAAGGGCGGAGGAGGACCTGTAGATCACGAAGACGAACATTGGCATCCGCTCGCAATCTCGCAGGGGACTGGAGAGAGGAAAAAGCGTGACGCCGAGTGACTTACCCCCGAACCGCTCCCTGTCCTCCCTCTCCCTCTCCCGCTCGTAGCCGTCCCTCCTCCCCATCCCCGTCGGCGGCGGTGGCATCGGCGGTCCCCTCTCATCCCGCCCAAACGGCGGGGCCGGCGGTGGCGGCCCACGGCGATCAAAATCCCGCTCACGCTCGAACGACGGCGGAGGAGGAGGAGGGAAGTCACGATCACGGACGTAGCCGGGCGGAGGCGGGCCCATCCCTGGCGGGGGCGGGAATGCCCCTCCCGGCGGCGGGCCGAAGGACGACTCCCTCGAGTCGGGCCTTCCAGCGCCGGGCGGGGGAGGGAAGTCCCTCGGGTCGCGGTAGCCTGGCAGCGGAGGACCAGGAGGGTAGGCAGGAGGGGGGGAGCGCGAGCGGCCTCGCCCGCCGTAGGGGGGACCGGCGCGAGGAGGAAGACGACTGGGGCCGGGCGGACCGCTTGAGGTTGAGGACGGGGAAAGCGAGCGGATGGAGGACTACACATTCGGGATAAGGAGAAGTTAGGAAAGACAGAAGGGGAAGAAGAAGGAGAAAGGAACGTACAGGACGCCTCGGACCGCCCGGACCGCCCATCCCAAACCCTCTGGGCGGCGACCTCGACCTGCTCCTGTACCCGTGGTGCACAGGCGGCAGCGGCGGCGGCGGCGGGCCCATGTGCGAGTCGCGCCCGCCCATCATCGGCCCGGACGGCGGCGGGGGAGGCGCAGAGGGCGGAAAGGCGGGGTTAGGGAGGCGAGACGGGCCCTGGGAGGGTGGGAGGCGCGGGAGGCGCGAGCCTGCGCCGGGAGGCGGAGGCGGAGGGGCGTCAAACGGAGGAGGGAAGTCGCCGGAGAAGCGACGCCCGGGAGGCGGCGGAGGGTAGAAATCGGGTGGAGGTGGACCACTGAAGCCGGGAGGAGGAGGATGCCCACTGAAGCCGGGAGGAGGAGGAGGACCGTCGAAGCCACGAGGAGGCGGAGCGCCGTAGCCCGGAGGAGGAGGAGGGTAGTCGAACTCCCGCGAGTCGGGGCGGGGAGTGTACGTCGAAGCTGGCGGCGGAGAGCGCTCGCGGTGCCCGTGGCTGGATCCGGGAGACAGGGATCGGCGCCCGCCTCCCCTTCCTCCACGACCGCCCCGACCCCGTCCTCCTCCGCGTCCGCCATGATGCGCGTGGTGGTGGCCTCGCCCGTGGTGGTGACCGTGCTCGCGGTCGCGGTCGCGCTCGCGGTGGTCATGCCCGTGCCCGTGACCGTGGCCGTGGTGCCTCCTCTCATCATGGTCAATCCTCGGCTTCTTCTCCTCGGCCTCGTCCGCAAAGCTCGCCCTCCTCCCCTTGACCCGCTCAACCGCATGCTCCCTGCGCTCCTTCTCGCCCTCGACCATCGCCCTGGCCTTGCGCATCGCCTCGGCGCGGCGGGCCTGGATCTCGCGCGCCTCGCGGTCCTTGCGCTCGCCGCGCGTCTCCTTCTTGCCCTCCGGGGCGGGCGACACGCCCAGCGTCGGGGCGTGCGCGGCCGAGCGTTCGGCGGCGAGGCGTGAGGCGAGGGAGGTGTCGTACGAGGAGAGAGAGGGCGAGGTGGACGTGTTTGACTCGGGAGCGGGAGGCGCGGTCGAGGAGGAAAGGGTCGGGGCGAGAGGAGGAAGGCGAGAGGCGGGAGCAGGCTCGGCAGACTCGGGCGCAGGCTCATTCACAGAAGGCGTAGGAGCGTTACTGTGCGAGGTGGTCGACGAAGAAGGCTCAGGCTGCTGTTGCTGCTCCTGCTGGACAGGCTGAGGAGGAGAAGGCGGCGGGGGAACCGAGTCGCGCGGCGTCGAAGTCGCCGTCGGGCGCAGAGACGAAGCCACCTGCTCGTCGTCGTCGTCGTCCGAGTCGCTCACAGTCACCGGATCCGGCTGCTCTTGCTGAGGAAGATTCGCTGCATCGACGGCGGGGACGGAGGAAGAAGCCACGCGCTCGACGGTGCCCGCAGGGCTGTGCTCGTCGACGTCCATGATCTGGATGTCGGAAGAGTCGGACTCGTCGTCGTCGTCGTCGATCACCAGAACCTCGGGAGCAGGCTGCGCAGCCGGTCGAGGAGAGGAGGAGCCGGTGAGGGTGGTGGTGACGGAGGGCTGCTGAAGGGACGGAGGCTCAGCCGGCTCTGCGGGGCGAGACGGCTGCGATGAGGGAGCTACTTGCGGGTGCTCAGCGGTGGTAGCAGCCTCTGGCGCGGCCGGTTGGACTTGCTGTTGCTCCTCGAGAGCGTGCCGAGGGACCGTCTCCTGCTCGGTCGAGGCAGGATTCGCTTCGGCAGACTGGTTCTCCTGCCCTTGCTGTTCTTGCTGGTGCTCTTGCGCCGAGTCCTGGCGGTAGGGCAGAGGGTGGAGAACGGGCGGGACACGGAAGAGAGGGTGCGAGCCAGACCGGATCGCGTCGCGGAGATTGCGCAGCGTCTCGAGGTCCTGCTGGGGCGTAGACGCTAGCGGGGCAGCGTAGTCGGGCGGAACAGACATGTGAGCGAGCAGAGAGGGAGCAGAAGAAGCCGAGGAAAGAGGGGAAAGGCGAAGGAGGGCCGACAGCTCGCGACTGAGCCGGCAGAACAAGCTCTCAGCCAGGTGGCTAGTGTTTGAAAGGTCCAGCTGCTCAGATGTGGGGTCAGACTGGCGTATGAAGCGGTGTGCGAGGCGGTAGAAGGTGCACGAGAGCGAGGGACTTGGTGCTCGAGGCGACGGCGGACGCTCTCTTCTTCCCGGCCCTCTCGAGCACTCAAGGCAAGCCAGTTGCTGCCAGTGTGTCTAACAAGCCCACGCTGACCGTCTTGCCTGCCCACCTGTCCCTCCCACGCCGTCGCCGCCTCGCCGTCCCTCGACTCTTCGTTTTTCGCCTCGTGCTGTCGACACCGCTCCACCCCAACAACCGCCCTTCTTACCCCCTGTACCCTCTGGTCCGACCGCTCTCCGCCACCTGTGACCCCTCCCACCCCTCCCACACCACCAGATGCCCAAGATCTACAAGCCCGGCAAGGTTGCGCTCGTCCTCTCCGGCCGCTACGCCGGCCGCAAGGTCGTCGTCATCCGCCAGTCCGACGAGGGCACCAAGGTCCGTTCACCACACCCCTCCACGAAGCGAGAAGCGCTCAGGAGCCGCGTGAGGCGAGACGAGCGAGGACGGCTGGCTGACGGTTGATTCGGCTGGTCTGGCGGTACTTGCGCACTCGCAGGAGCGCCCCTACCCCCACGCCATCGTTGCTGGCGTTGACCGTTACCCGCGTAAGGTCACCAAGGGCATGGGCAAGAAGCGCATCGAGAAGAGGTCCAAGGTCCGTCTCGCCTCCCTTCCGGTCCTCCCTTGTTGTCCGGACTGACCCCGTATGCTCCACACAGGTCAAGCCTTTCATCAAGGCGAGTTTCAGCTCTTTCCCGCGGCGAGAGAGCGAGCCGCGTGCACGGCGGCGCAGGGCCAGACGAGCAGCAGATCGGAGCGGGGGAGCAGCAAGCGGGAGATTGGGCCGTTGTGGCGGTGCTGCTGCCGTCTTTGGGGGGCGTGAGACGGTCGCAGAGGCGTTGCCAGGCGAGGAGGGGGAACTGCTGCCCGTCTGGTCGAGGAAGGCCTCATACCTTTCCTGCCCGTATACTGACTGTCTGCCTTCCTGCCCATCTTCTACGACCAATTCCTGCCCTTCCGCCTTACCTCCCGCCTCTTCACCGTCCCTCCCCGCCCTTCGACCATCTTGGCCCACTCGCCTCCCCTCCCCCTCCTTCCGACCACTTCCATCGCCCGCGCCCGACCGCTTTGCGCTGCGCCTTGCCGTGCACCTTCCGCACTCGCGCACCTCTCGCGCCCTCCCCACACCCCACCTCCCTCTCTCCCTGCTCCCCTCCCGCCCCGTCCCGCTTCCTCCACCACAGTCCGTCAACTACAACCACCTCCTCCCGACCCGCTACGCGCTCGAGCTCGAGGGCCTCAAGGGCGTCGTCGCCCCGGAGACGTTCAAGGAGGTGTCGGGCCGCGAGGACGCCAAGAAGCAGGTCAAGAAGCTCTTCGAGGAGCGCTACCTCGCCGGCAAGAACCGCTGGTTCTTCTCTCCTGTGCGTCTTTTCTCCTGTGTCTCCCACAGAACTCCCCTTGTTTGCCTAGCAGCTCCAGCCGTCGGGAAGTGGGGTATGTGTTGAAGCGAGCGGGGAGATGAAGCTGACCTCTCGTTCCTCTCCTTCCCCCTTTACAGCTCCGCTTCTAAGCTGCTCTCCCCTGAGTAGTGTAGCAGTTGGCAGAGTGTGCGCGGAATCGACCGGGTTTTGTACTCTGCCGGATCTGGTCGGGGAGACGAGCGAGGGTGCTGGGAGAGCGAGAAAATGGGGGAGAGCTGCTGTTGCTGGCGAGAGAGCAAGCAGCGGCCGGCGTCGCCAAGTTGTACACAGTGCTCTTGCGAGCCGGAAAGGCCTTGCTGGCCTGAGAGGTGCTTCACTGCCCTTGTCGCCGCCGTTCTTTCCCTCTCCCTTCGCCTCCCATCTTCTCCTTCCTCCCCGATAAGCCTGCGGCTCCGGCGCTCCGTCCGGCCTGCGACACCGCGCCTCGGCCGCACCTGACCCACTCCCGCCGCCCTCACCGGCGTTCGCCATCCTCCTCCACTCGTACGCCAACTCCGCTCACTCTCGCCATCTACCGCCATACCGACAGCGTGCGACTGGCTGGCGCAGCTGTCACGCCCAATGGATCCTCCGTCCGCGCCTTCCAGCCGTCTCGCCGTGGGCCCGCCTTCGCTCGCAAGGCGCAAGTCGCTCGTGCTTCTTCGCCTTCCTGGCTCCTCTTGTGCACTGCCGGGATGCTCACGTACACACTCGTCTCGACAATGCTTGCAAGCACGACAGCTTGCCGTTCAGATGGCGAAAGCCGCCCCACCTGGCCTCTTCGTCCCGCTCTTTCTCTCGCTTCTTGCTTCCTGCTCAACGTCTTCATCCTACAACGTGCCCAACATGCCCATCGCCGTCGAGACTACCATCTCCACCCCTACCGCCCCCCTCAAGGCTGGCGTTCTCCCCATCAAGCCCGTCTCGCCGGTTTTCGAGCCCCTCAAGCCGACCGGCCTGCTCCACGACCGCCACTCGCCCAAGGACCTCACCCCTGTCCTCGGCACCGAGTTCGATGGCGTGCAGCTCAGCGAGCTGCTCGAAGAGGGGGACGAGGAGGTGTTCCGCGAGTTGGCGATCCAGAGTGCGCTTTTCCTCCTTTCTGTTCCTTCCCATTTTCCACAACTCACTCGGTGATGCGATCCCCGCAGTACACCGCCGCAACGTCGTCTTCTTCCGGGGCCAGTCCCGCCCGCTCACGAATGCCGAGCTCAAGCTGCTCGCCTCACGGCTCTCGCTCAAGGCGCTCTACCCAAACCACCCCGCCGCGCAGGACAGCGGGCTGCACATCCACCCGACGGAGCGGCACGCGGGCGACGACGAGATTAGCCCGATCACGGCGCAGGCGTTGAAGAGGAGCAGGAAGGAGGGGAGCCAGCTGGCGAGCAGGGGGTGGCATACCGAGTGCGTCTTTTCTCTTTTCCCCGCACGCGATCTTTCGCCCTTCGAGGGTGTTGTCGCTCTTCGCTTAAGGATGAGCAGGACTGACCGGTACCCTCGCCCTTGTTGCAGCATCACCTTCGAGCCTGTCCCGTCCGATATCGCCATCCTCAACGTCTGGCAGATCCCCGAGGCGGGCGGCGGTGACACTCTCTGGTGCGCCCCTTCTTCTTTGCATCTTACACGTCTTCGAGCCTTGCTCTTCCCGCCATGACGCTGACCCGCTCTTCTTCCTTTCCTACTCTTTGCCGCAAATAGGGCCTCTGCGTACGAGGCATATGACCGCCTGACGCCTGCGTATGCCAAATTCGTCGAGGGCTTGACAGCTGTTCACTCGGGAGACCAGTTCCACAAGGTGGCCGAGGCGTGCGTTCTTTTTCTTCCCCGCTTCTTCCCTCTCTTCCTCAGCCTCCCGCTCAGCCATTTTCTGACTCCACGCTGCTCGTTGCTCCCCATTCGCTCTCAAAGCCGCGGCATCCCCCTGTACACCTCCACCCGCGGCCACCCACTCAACACCGGCGCCGCCCTCGAAGCCGTGCATCCCGTCGTGCGCGTCAATCCCGTCACGGGCTGGAAAGGCCTGTTCGTCAACCCGGTCTTCACGCGCCGCATCGTCGAGCTCAACCAGGACGAGAGCCAGGCCGTGCTCCGGTACCTGTTCTCGCTCTTCACGGAGAACCACGACCTGCAGGTCCGGTTCAAGTGGGACGCGAACGACGTCGCGCTATGGTCCAACACGAGCAGGTGCGTCAAGCCTCTTCCCCTTTCTGGCCTCCCTACCTGTTCTGACCCCTGGCCCACCCTTTTCTCATGCTCCTTCCGCCCCTCTTCCTCTCCTACCTTTTTTCCGGCCTCGTGCCCGCTCTCGGCAGTCTCCACAACGTCACCCTCGATTACGCAGGCCTCGCGCGCACCGGCCACCGCTCCGTCTCGCTTGGCGAGAAGCCCTACTTCGACGCCGCGAGCGGCAAGTCGAGGCGGGCCGACTTGGGCGAGCCGGGCTGGTTCGGTGCGGATGAGTAGCGAGCATCTTTCTGTTGAGAGATGCGCAACACGCCTGAGTATACGGCAAAGTAGAACGCGATGCCAAAGGAGAAGGATCTTGCGCGTGCTTTTCCTGCGACTTGTGTCCTTGGCCTCATTTCGCTTCCTTTTCCTGGTACTCTGCTACTCACAACCAGCAGAGCGCTTCCGACTCGTCTGTCGTAGCTGGACAGCTCCCGTTCCATCGGGTCCGCTACACGCCCGCGCCCCAGATCCCGCCCTCCTGCCCTCCGTATGCGAGCACGTTCCGAGTCGGGTGCCACGCGAGCGCGTCGCAGCTCTGCGCTTGCGGGATGGTGTGCACCGAGGCGAGAGTCGGGACTTCAGACTGTGCAGTGGGGAGAGGAGGTCGAGGGGGAGGACCGGTGAGAGGTGGCGGGGAGAGGAGGGAGCGACGGAGCAGGAGGGTCAGCAGCTTGGAGAAAGCGATGGGGGAGGCAAGGACGAACGATGACGATTCCGGTCGTGTCTGACCGCTCTGAGGTGGACGAGGCGATGTAGTTGCCATCGGGGGAGAAGCGGCATATCCGTACGGGGTCGCTGCAGGGCATGAAAGGTCAGCCTCTCCTCATGTCGAGCTGCAGCAGTGGAAGGCGAGGCGAAAGAGCCTGCGATGCCTTCCGCAGCGCAGGAACGGGTAGAAAGAGAGGAAACGCACTCGTGCAACCCGGCGGACGCCACGCACGCCCACTCCTCCGTGTCCCACAGCGTCAGCATCGTATCGTTACTTCCTGCGGCGAGGTACCTGTGCATTCCGGCGGGACGTCAATCAGCTCTGTCTCCTGTTCCTAGCGAGAAGAGCTAAACAGCCTCGACGGGCAACGCACCTTCCCCTCGGGTCAAGATCCAGGACGCCGACGGACGTCGTGCCCGAGATGTTGACCTCATGGACAGGCGTGTTGGACGGGAACGAGTTGATCTGGATTTTGCCCTCGACGCCAGTGAGGAGGAGCGAGCCGTTGTGCGAGAAGATAGCTTCGTTGGTCTGCGTACAGGGCGGGAGAGCGTCAGAATTCTGCAAGGAGCGCGCCACGGCGACTAACCCGTGTCAAGCAGCCTGGCGTCGCTGCAGGAAAGAAGAGCAGAAGGGCACGCCGCGACGCACCTCACTCGGCATGTCCGTCTCCTTGACGATCCTCTGCTCCTCGACGTCCACCCACAGCACCTTGTCGTTGCGCGTGCCGAGCACGATCGTCTTGCCGTCCGGCGACCAGGTCATCGTGATGTTGTCCCCGACAGTCTCCACGGTCGAAGTCGGCTTGGAGCCCTCTGCAAGTCGAGCAAGTGACAGGAGAGTAAGGAAATGCTCGAGGTGGCGAAAGACCGAGGCCGAACGCGGGTGGGTGAAAAGGGAGGAAATCGGAAGAGGAGGAACGGGGCGGAAGGGGATGGAGAGGCGTACGCCGAATGTCCCTGCAGATGGCTTACGAGTCAGTGGAGGGTATGAGAACACAGGAAGACAGGAGAGCGCACCAGAAATGCAGTGCCTTGTCCTGCGCTGCGAGGGAGGAAAAGCGAGAGTGGAAAATGGGTCAGCCTCGCAGAGCTGGGGTGATCCCGCAGCTAGTGCTCTTCCGGCCTCTTCAGTACGAAGGCTCCCGGCGCTCGGGGCGAGGGGAGAAGGACGCACCGCTCGCACTGCAGCTCGCCAACCTTTCCGGGTGCGCCGGGTTCCACCTCACGCAGCTCACCTCGCCAGTGTGGCCTCGGCACTCGGTGCTTGTCCGCGGGTCTGTGTTGCTCGGCACCAATGATCAGCTCTGCCTCGATGGGGAGAAAGATGTGAAGGAAGCGAGAGCGGCGCACCCTTCTCTGGCAGGTAGATCCGCAGAGACCGGTCCACCCCGCCCGTGGCGAGCCTTCGTCCGTCGAGGTTCCCTGCGCGGGTGCAACGTTCATCGCCCTTTGTCAGCTAGCGAGCCAAGGGGGGAGGGGGTGATGAAGGAGGACGGACAGGCGACAGAGCGGACGCGCTCGCGGGCGGTGCCGAGGCGGCGAGTAGAGAAGCGGGTGAAGTCCTCGGGAGTGGTGGTGCTGGTCGAGGCGGTGACCATGGCCGAGTGAGAGAGCGCGAGGAGGACGAGCTGGTGGGGGAGACGAGGAGGGCGAGGAGGTCGAGAGGGTGGAAGGTGATGAGGGCGTGCTAGGTGCGCTCGATTCGAGGGTTCGACTGCTCGGGCGGCACCTACAAGCGAGAGGGAGCTGTGAGGGAGAGGGAGAGAAAGAAGGAGGGGAAGAAGACGACGACGACGAAGCGATCCTCCGGCTCATGAGCCAGCTCCCGTCTGCGGCGAATGGGTTCAGGGCATTCGCGAGAGCCGACAACCAGGCGCGCAAGCCAAGGTAGCTCTTTCTGACGACCCTCTCCTCGAGGAAAAGGCGCAAACTGTCTATACATGATGCGGCCGTGCGAGGGGAGAAGAACGAAGTCTAGGGACAGGGAGGAGAAGAGTGAAGGGGTATCGTGCAGAACAGAACAAAGTGGAACGAAGAAACCGTCCGTCGAAAGAACCGAATGAGGAGAAGAGGGTGAGGGGAGAAAAACGAAGAGAGGATAAGGCCGGCAGGCTAATTTAGACGACCGCCGACTTGCGCACCGCGCCCAGCCGTGGGCTGCCCGTCCGGCTGCTCCCCGCCCGGCTGCTGCCTCCCTCCTCCTCCTCGTCGCTGTCCCCCTGAATCTCGAACACGACCCTGCCGTCCGGCCCGCCAATGTCCTCGCTGACACCGCGCTCGGTCGGCACCGCCTCGTACCCTCCCTCCCTCTTCGCGGCCGCAACGTTCCCAAGGTTGGCCAGCCGCATAGCACCTCCGCTGTCGCCCCCTCCCGCCCCCCCAGTGCGGGCGAGGCTCTCGACCTCGTACTTCTCCGCCTCGTCCTGCGCGCTCAGGCCCCCGAGGCGCGCGAGCTGCCGCTCGCCGTAGGGCGTGAAGTTCTCGCCGTCGTGCAGCGAGTAGAAGAGGCGCTCGTAGCCGTTCGTGAGCCCGAGGGCGTAGTGCCGCCGGTCGAGCTTGCGCAGGCGGACGCGCTCGAAGATGGTGAAGGAAATTGCGGAGTAGAGAGTGCCGACGAGGAGGTCGATCGCGAACTGCTCGGTTCCTGGTCGTCAGTCTTGGGATGTGAGGAGAATTTCGGAGAAGAGAACGAACATGGTGATGCAAGTATTGCGTCGACCAGAACATGTGGAAGCAGTAGTAGATCATGAAGGCGAGGCCCTTGTATCCGCTCGAGTACCGGCAGACGTAGAGGGAGCAGCAGATCGCGGTCGCGGCGTGCAGGGACGGGATCGCGCCAAAGACGACAGGGCCGGCGCCGAAGGCCTTGGCGTAGATGTGGGCTGCGGGGAGCATGGGTAAGGTAGGAGTTTGAGATAGGAGAACGAAGAGAACGCACTGCCGAGGATTGTGTCGACACGGATCAGGCCTGCAGGGTTGCCCGGGTAGGTGTAGTCGGGAACGGCAGCGTCAACGCCGTAGACGTCGTAGCTAGACAGGGAAAAGCGTCAGGCGGGGGGCTGCGTATTGGAACCCACTTGACCTCCCAAGGAAGAAAAGAAGATGAAGAGCGGCCTTCAACTCACAACCACGGGCTCGCGTTCGGGAACACCAGATGCGTCGCCAGCCCGGCGAGGTTCTGTGCGCCGAGCGTCCAGCCGAACGTGCACGCCGCGCCCTGGGTACCGAAGCCCCAGATCCACCACGCCGCGACGATGGGCGAGGCAAAGTGCAGAGCGCCGTAGGTCACGAAGGCCCAGATGTCGAGGAAGTCGGTCTGGAGGATGTAGCGAGTCAGTACGGGCGATGAGAGGAGGGAAGGAGGAAAAAGACGCACCACCTCTGCCTTTCCAAGCTCCGCTGTCAGCTTCAGAAGCACCGGGAACGCAAGTATGCTCGCCGCGTAGGGGCGGCCGCGGCCGCGCTCGCCTGCGGGCTTGTCGCCTGCGCCCCAGTAGTAGACGAGGCGGGCGAGGGGGATGAGGGAGAGGGTGAGGAGGAGGACGCCCCAGGGCGAGAGAATGAGAGCGTTCAGCTTCGGGAGGAGGTCGATGTGGATCTGAGGACGAGGAAGGGCTTAGCCTTGGCGCACAGGAGAGTGAGAAAGGCGCGAGAAAGGCGAAAGGGAGTGGGAGGAAAGGAAAGTGGGGAGGAAAGGGGAAAGAGGGGGAGGGCGGAGGAAGAGCCGCCGAGGGCAGCGGACGACGCGGGAACGCACCGGAGGCCTAATCTCGGTCGGAATGTGCTTCGCCTGCTTGAACGAGACAGTCCAGGCGATGGGCGGAAGAGCGCCGACTGCGAAAGGAGGCCCTGTAAGCTCCTTGCCGAATGGAGATGGGGAAGACGTGCGGACCAAAGACGGTCCAGAGCCTGTAGAATGGGTTGCGACCATTGCAGAGGACCCAGGCGCAGTGGGCGAGGAGTTGGCCCAAGAGTTGGAGGAGGGTGCCGATCCGAAGTCGGCGCACGATGGCGAGCGGGCTGGACATGGCGCGCGCGAGGGAGACGGTGCTCGACGGGACTGGCTGAGCTCAGATGGGCGGGCGGCAGAGAGCGAGAGGTGAGGGTGGGGACGAGTTGGTCGAAGAGGACAGGAGGGTCGTGTGAATGGCTGAGAGCGAGCGGTGGTACTGGCGAGGGTCGGAGGGCACCAGGGAGCACCGCTGTAGCTTGTTTGGACCACCACGCAAGCAGCAGACGAGGAAGCGGACGAGAGCGATCTCTCTCCCCTCTCCAGGACCACCTCGCGCTTTTGTACTTTCGAAGTCGAGACGATGATACGGACGGCTCTTTGATACACTCAAAATCCATCGACGCGCTCTCTTGCACCTTCAGATCGGGTGGCCAGCGAGAGCGCCTCGACGGCCGAGAGTCGTTTCCTGCTCTTCCTCCTACCTCACTCCGCTTCCGCTTCTAGCCAGAGTCGCGCTCGTAGAGATGGATCGCACCGAGGCTCTCCCCGCGGGCTGCCAGGTGCGCCCGCTCTCCACCCTCTTCCTCCTCTTTCCGCTCACCCGGCACCTCGATTCCTGCAGTGGTACCCGCTCAAGAGCTACGCGGTCCTTCCTGGTCCCTTCCAGCGCGATGTCAACGACCCGTCTTTCTACGCCCACTCGAGCGAGACGGGCGAGCTCATCGCTCCTCTCGATGCGACCAAGCCGTTCGTCGTCTACCACCGCGACTTCCTGAAGCTCCTTGGCACCGATCCGAGCCTGGGCCTCATCGCGACGACCGAGGGGACCGACGAGTACGGGCCGCTGTTCCACGAAGCTGGCGTCTGGATCGAGGAGACCAAGGAGGTCGTTTTCACCTCGAATTGCAACCCGCAGGTGGGCCTCTTCTTCTCGCTTGCTCGAGATCACCACTCACTCTGTCTTTTTGCAGTTCCGCAACGTTCTCGGCCGGATCCGCCCGGACGCTCTCTCGCCCCCGCACTCCCGCACGCTCACTTCGTCTTGGGACCTCCTCCCCATCACGCCCGCCTCTACCGCCGCTCCGTCCGCCATTGCCTCGAACGGCGCCACCATCTACCGCGTCAACGGCAAGGACAAGCTCCTCGTCTGCTGCCAAGGGACCGACCAGATCCCGTCGAACCTGTCCGTCGTCGACCCCGTCAGCGGCGAGAGCTACCCCATCCTTAACAACTATGAAGGCCGCCTGTTCAACGCCATCAACGATGTCGTCGTCCTGCCTCCGCTCGCGCCTGTCGGATCCGAGAGCCAGGACCCAACGACGGACCGCCTCGACTTGCACGACGACCCGCTCACGACGATTTGGTTCACCGACCCGACATACGCGCACATGCAGGGCTACAAGCGCCCGCCGCAGCTGCCTTGCCAGGTGTACTGCTTCACGCCCGCGACGGGCGACGTGCGGGTTGTCGCGGACGGCTTTGCCATGCCGAATGGAAGTGCGTCTTCATGCTTCGCCTGCCTTTGGCTTCAGACCGTGGCTGACTCTCGATGACTTCGACAGTCTGCTTCTCCCCCTGCGGCTCGACCTGCTATATCACCGACACGGGCATGATCCTCGGTGACGGGCGCATCGACCCGCAGCGGCCCGGGACGATCTACGCGTACGACGTCGTCCGCGCCCGGCCAGGCGAGAAGGACCCGAAGACGGGCAAGGAGGTGGACTTGACGGCGGTGCAGCCGAGGTTGAGTAACAGGAGGGTGTTTGCGTTCTGCGATTCTGGCATCCCGTGCGCTTTCCTTCTTTCCTATTCTCCGCATCCTCTTGGATCTAAGGTTCTCGTCACACTACAGCGACGGCATCAAGACGGACAAGGAGGGCAATGTCTATTCGGGCACGGGCGAGGGCGTCTCGGTAAGGCTCTTCTTCTTTCGACACCCTGTCTTCCTCCTCTTACCTGCCTCGTCGCGCAGGTCTGGAACTCCTCCGGCACCCTCCTCGGCAAGATTGTCCTCTTCCCGTCCACCCCCTCGGCCTCTTCCTCCTCGACATCTGCCGTTCAGAACTTCACCCCCGTTTCCCTTCCCTCCTCCCTGCCGACGACCAATCCTGCGCACTCGGTCCGCTTCTGCGCCAACTTCAATTTCTGCCCCGACGGCAAGCTGTGCATCCTCGCGGAGGACAGGGTGTACATCGCGCAGCTCGGGAAGGGGGTCGAGGGTGCGTTGTTGCCGTAGAGAGGGCGAAGGAGGGAACTAGACAGGCAATATCAGTAGAGCAATCCGTTTGCTTTTCGCTCCTCTGCCGAGTAAAGTGAAAGGGACTCTCGCCGAGCTCCCTGGAGTGCTCGCAAGAAGTGAGTCGCAGAACTCTGCTTACAATAGGCGTCTCTTCTACTCCTTCTCCGCCCTCACCTTCACCCCTTCCTCCTCCCACACCCACCCATCCTCCTCATCGCCCCCTTCACCTCTTCTCTCCCCTCTCGGTGTGCCCGACCTGCTGCCACTTCGCGAGCTCGACGTCGACCGGTACGTCCCGAACGAGACGGCCGGCGTGAGGCGTGCGCGCTCGACGTCGGGCTTCAGGAAGGGGGCGAGAGCGGAGAGGTCTAGGGCGTGTGGCGGAATAGAATGCGTGGGATTCGGGGCGGAGGTGGACGCGGAGGGGGAAGAGGAAGACGGGTCGGGCACGGACGCCATGAGGAGCTGGCCGTGCTTCTCGAGGATGCTGCGCGTCAAGAGAAAACCGGGGACGTTAGGGACGAGAGCAAGGAAAGTGCATCGAAATAGGAAGAAAGCGCACTCCTTCAAGGTTTCACCGCAGAAGCAAGGAAAGAAAGAGTCCACTCCTGCGTCCGTATCGAGCGGATGCGGGTCCTTCGGCTCGTAGCCAGGGAGGGTGAGCGAGTCGAGGAGATTGAGGCACTGCGAGGTAAGGCCAGGATGATCAGTGCGGGCGAGGCTGTGGGACGCAACAAGCCGGGGCAGAGAAGGAGGAAGACGCACCGAGAAGAGCTCGATAGGCCTCGAAACCTTGAACTTCTTCCAGTCAAGCTTCGCGGTCGCCGCCGCCGCCCGTGCCTCCTTCTCCCAGTCCCGCTCCTTCTCCTTCCCCTTTCCCTTGTCCGCTCCTCTCTCCTTGCTGTGCGCCCTCGCAGCGCCTTCCCGCCTCGTCTTCTCCGCCGCAACCTCCTCAGGCAGTGCCTCGCGATAAAGCACTTCGACCGCAACCTGGTGCTCGATCCGAAGGGGCGTGTCCGTCCCGAGGTGCGTTGTCGGCCGGAGATGGTTGTCATTTTCCATTCTCGCAAGGTGAACGACGTCGAGCTCCTCGCCCTCGAGGACAAGGCGGAGCGGGGCGACCGTGCGAGAGAGGTCGCGCCGTGACGAGCCGCGACCGGTGTCGGTGGGCCGGGCGTGGTTGGGCGGAGAGGCGGCGTCGAGGATGCAGATGATGCGATTCTCGGGCGGAATGGCGTAGGTCGAGGACGGGGAGCCTTGAGGGTAGGAGGGATCGCTCGGAGAGGTAAGGAAGCTGCACTGGACGATGGAGAGCTTAATGGAGTGGATGAAGAGGGCTGGCGGAGGGGAGGGGAGGCGGAGGCGAAGGAGGAGTAGGCCCCCGACAACGATGTGCTGCGGAGAGGGAGGAGTCGGATGAGCAGTGCACTGAGTTTCGCGCGCGGTGAAGGTGGGACCGCACCTGAGATTGCAGGTCGACAGCGAAAGGACCGGTCTCGGGGAAGGCGTCCTCGACGTGGACTTGTAGTGGAGGTGGGGGTGTGAGGACCGAAGTCGGATTGGGCCATGGTAGAGGGTAGACGACGCGACCAGGAGCGTGAAGGTCAGGTGCAAGTGCGCCGGAGAAGGAGGCAATCGCTTGGAGAGTGTAGCGGACACGGCCATGAATGGAGCGTTCCCAGGCTGATCAAGGAGGACTGGGTGAGCGGGAGAAAGAAGCGCGCGGTGGAGGAAAGCCTTACTTGCAGCGTTCCAGGGGAGGAAGAAAAGGAACTGCGGGAGAAAGCCGTTAGCAGGGAGTCCCGCGGCAAGGTTCGAGACTTGATCTCCCTGGACGTACCTCGAAGTTGTGCTCGCCCTTGTCCAAGTCGAGCACCTTCGCGCCCTCTTCCAGCAGGCGAACCGTCCGCTCGAACAGCACGCCGGTTTCGTGCACCGGGTGGTGCCCGCTGTCGATGGGCCAGGACAGGTCGTAGCGTCCGATGAGCTTGACGACGAGCGACTTGAGCTTGCGCGGCTTGCTGTTGTGCAGAATGGTGAGCACAGTCAGCCCGCGGCTTCGGGAGGAAAGGGAGGAAAGGGAGAAAGGCGCACGGGAGGAGGAGGGAGACGCTGCCGCTGAGCGAGCAGGAACCACTGTCGCCCTCGAGCGATGGCTTGAGGTAGATGAGCTCCTTCTCGGGGTAGCTGGACGAGGCCGGAGGAGGCGAGGATAGGGTGCTCGGAAGAGGTCAACTACGCCTCCGGGCAGTGCGCGAAGGAGCGAGAAAGGGCACGCACATGTCTAGGCTCGGCTGTGTGAGGCCCAGCTTGCCCAACAAGCCGGTTGAGGACGAGGAAGTCGCTTTCCCTCCCCTTCTCCGGACATGCAGAGCGAACGGCTCGTACAGGCTCGGCGGGGGCGTGTCGTCCAGTCCGAGCGCCTTCTTGGACATGTCCGGGTCGGTGGAGCAAGCAAGAGCAGGGAGCGACGAGATGTGTTGAGGATAACGGCGTGGCCGGCGACCGGCCGGACGCGGCGAAGGCGGGCTGCAAGCTCGTGCCAAATGATGGCCGCTGGCCGGACGCCGTTCAGTCCGCGAGGGAACGCATAGCGTTGACGAAGACAGGGCGAAGGTGAAGAGCGGCGAGCGTGAAGACCAAGTCGCTTTTCTTCCCGGACCTCTTCGACCGGGACTACCTGTCGTTCCGGTACGAAGGGCAAGGTCACTCTCCCTGGCTTCACGTGCTTGCGCAGAGTCGAGAGGGAGCGCCGGACGAGGAGACCAAGGACCGCAGAAAGAGGGGAGAAAACCAGACTTCACTCCATTCAGCTCCACATGTACACTCCACGCAGCTTCGTGAGATACTTCTACAGACGACAACGAACACTTGTGTAACTCCATCTTTGGTGTATGTATCTTGAGAGACGGAAGGAAGGACGCGGCGCCGTCGAGGCAAACCGGCACTTCTTGCTCCTCGTTCTTGTACGGTCGTCTAGCTTAGGACGAGCCAGAGTTGTCGGCGCAACTGCGAGAGTGGAAGGTGGTCAGTCTCGAAGCAGAAGAAGGGAAGCAAAGGGAAGAGACGCACGAGAAGGGACGACCACCGCTCGCAGCGTAGCTGTCGCGGATGCTGATGATCGAGCCGTAGGTACCGCCGACCATGACGAACATGCCACCGATGACGATGAAGACGTTCGTCGCCTGCCGGACAGATGGAGGTCAGACTGGAGAAGAGGGAGGAGAATGGGGCAGAAGAGGACGGACGTAGAGGCCCCAGTACTGCCAGTTGTGCTTGCCGGCCCAGGTGGTGCGCGCGTCGTAGAACCACATCCACGAGACGCCCTGGAGGGAAAGGGCGGTGCCGAAGAGAGCGCCGACGAGACTGTAGGAGGGAGGAAGAGGTTCAGACGTCTGCCTGTATCGCTACCGACCGGGCATCGAAGCTCCTGAGAGGGGAGAGACTCACCCGACGAGACCGCCGAAGACCGGAATGGCACTGCGCACGAGAGGAACAAGAAGGAGAGGGTCAGCGATTGAGTCATGCTCGAACGCGTCTTCTCCTGCAGAGACAATGCCGATGAGGGCTCACCTGGCGATGATGTAGGAGAAGACCAGGCAGCCGAAGGTGCACGCGAGCCAGGCCATCCAGTGGGTGGGGGTGGAGTGGGTGAGGTGGCGAGAGTTGCGGAGGACGCGCACGAAGATCCACCTGGAGAGACGCGGGTCAGCACGAGCTGTGAGAGGAGCAGGCGAAGCAGGAAAACGGCTCACTTGGCGGGAAGGTGGGTGTAGATGACGGCGGCGGCGAGGAGACCGGGGAGGGCGAGGCCGTAGCTGCGAGCGAGAGCGAAGGATGAGCATGTGAGCTTGAGGAGAGTAGAGAGGAAAGTCACGTACGCAACACGCTTGATGAGGGTACCGGCGGTACCGAGCGCGGGCGAGGCGACGTACTGGCCGGCGTACCTAGCGGGAGAGAGGAAGGGATGGTCAGTGTGCGAGCTCGCAATAAAGCGGGCGAGGGGCACGCACATGTAGACGACGACGCCGACAACGATGTAGAAGGCGGTGACGAAGGTCTGGCAGAGAGCAACGGCCTCTGTTGGGAGGAGACGGGTCAGCTCAAGGCGAGGTAAAGAAACATCGAGGGCGGGACGTACTGGGGAAGTCGCGCGGGTTGCGCATCTCCGAGGCAATGGGAAGGAACGCAGCGGTACCGGCGTACGAGAACATGATGTTCGACACGGCGTTCATCGCGTCCGAGAACGAAGGGTTGCCCCAGTAGACGATGTCCTTCTCCCACGGGCCCTCCTGCGGTGCCGGCGACGGACGACCGCCCGCACCGACGGCGATGGCGACGAGGAGGATCGAGACGACCATCGAGATGAGGCCGGCCCAGCCGATCCACTTGACGGAGCCGAGGGTGCGGAGGGAGGCGACGGGGTAAACGGCGACGGCGGCAACTGCGGGAGAAAACGAGGTCAGATCGGGAAGTCGGGGACCAGAGGTAAAGTAACGGACCGGCAACGAATCCAGCCGTGCAGATGGCTGCGAGAAAAAGCAAGGAAGGGTTAGCGGAAGAAGGGCGACAGGGAAGTCGGCTGAGCCTATGCCGCGAAGAGGTCGACGTACCGTGAAGGGAGATGGCGTTGAGAGCGGTAGAGAGACCGAGAAGGGCGGAGCCGGCAATGCAGGTCATGACTGCGGGAGGGAAACAGGTCAGGTTGTGTCGCTTGAAGCAGAGGGTCGGGACGTACGGAGCCAGTAAGCAACACCGAAGACCTCACGACCGATGGGACCAGCGAGGATCATGCCGCAGTCGGAGACAGAGTCTGGAGGAGGGAGAGCAAGGTCAACTCGTCGGTCCGAGTGTCGAGTACGCGAGAAGACGCACAGCAGGACGGGTGGAGCTGCTTCCACGGGCCACCGATGTAGTAGTCGGTCCAGGTGGTGAAGATCTGAGCGGAAGAAGGAGGAAGGAGTGAAGAGAATGGGAACAGTCAGTCCTGGTGCGGGCGAGAAAGCAGCGGCGGGAGGGACGCACGGCCATAGCGATGATGACAATGATACCAGGGCCTGAGAGGGAGGAGCAGACGAGCCATAGTCAGTGCGTGTTCGAGGAAAGGGCTGGTCGAGACAAGGGGCGCGGATGGGGTGGACCGAATATTCGAGCACGCCCCCAAGCGAAGCGAGAGGAGCGGCAACATACCGAGACCAAGCGTGTGGAAGACATCCGGGATGGAGAGGACACCCAGACCAATCTGGGACTGTGGACGAGGAAGAAAACGAGACAAGAAGGGATGCCGAAAGTAGCGCGTCGAGTGCCAAGAGTAGGGTCAGCGACACATCCTGCGCGGTGGTGGCATCGATGGCGAGGTTGAGGAACAGCGGCAGCACGTCGAGGTGGATGGGCGCGTGACTCGGCAGAGGGGAAAGGAGGAAGAGGGGGCGCAGAGGATAGTGGCAGCGGGCGCACCTTCATCAACAGCACCGACGTCGAGAACCAGCCAACAGCGCGGTAGTTGACGGCTCCCGAGCCCTTGCCCTGCGCACCGAAGACGCCGTCGACCTGCTCGGGCTCCTGCTGGCCCTCCTCGTCGATGCGGCCCACCTCGACGCCGGCCTCCTGCTCCTTGCGCTCGAACTTTTCGGCGGTGTTGGCGTGCGAGCCAGTCGTCGAAGACGAGCGGGACAGGCCCATCTTGGTCGTGAGGGTGGTGAAGGAAGGGATGGTGGGCGTTTGGGGAGGGGGGCGAAGGGTTCTTGTCGGGGCGCGCGCGGTGAGGAGGCGAGCGGCGGGAGACAAGAGAGGGAGAGCGTCAGAGGGTCTGGGGCCGCTCGAGCTGGTAGGGGTGATAGAGCGAGGGTAGAGAGGGGAGGGAGAAGAAAAAGACGCGGAGTTCTTCGCGAACGCCCGGCTGCTGCATCCGTAACAGGCCGCAGCGGATCTCTCCTCGTCGACGCCGACGCCAAGTTTGCACCCCGGGCCGGGGTGGTGTCGATATGGCACGGGGTCAGCGCCTCCCCGAAGCAGCGGCAGGCAATCGTCGGGAGAAAAACGCGCTCGAGCGTCGACGAGGCGCGGCAGGGCGACGACGAGGCGTGCCAAGCGTGACCGAGAGGGTGGGCGGGAGGCGTGAAGCGAGGGAAGCGCGGAAGAGGGAGACAGGCGGAGGAAACCAGTCTGGCAGAGGCTGAGTCGGGACGCGAAAGTTGCAAAGTCGCAGAGAGGAGGTCGAGGAGGGGGAAGGCGTGTTTGGCGCGACTGCTCCCAGGCGAGTGCACGCCGATGCGAGAGGCCAAGCGAGCACGCACCGTTGCTCCCGACTCGTCTGCGCTGCTCCCGTCGTCGTCTGCTCCTTCGAGCTCTCCTCCACCACCACCTCCTCCCTCCTCCTCGCTGTCCGACCTCCGCTCCCGCCTTCAGCACGCCGCTGCCATCAACAGCGACGGCACCGCAACCACGGCAGACGCGTCCTGGCGACCATTCGCGGCGGGACAGAGGCTGGGAGGGACTGCCGGTGTGGGGGGACCAGGAGGAGGAGGAGGTCAAGGCGACAATGCGTCGGGAGAGGCTGAGGCAGTACAGGGACGTGCAGAAGGGCAAGAAGGAGCAACGGGAGCGATCAAGGCGGAAACGCAAGGCGGCGGAGTCTTTCCGTCGACGAGCGGCCAACCTTGGCCGCTTCCGCCCTCGACACCCGCTCGCCGTGCCGCGGGAGAGCAGGCCATGCCGATGCCTTCGCCTACGCAGCGTAGGTCGAAGGAGGAGATCGCCCAGCGGAAAGAGGCGGCTCAAGCCAAGGTGCGTCCGCTTTTCTTCCTCTGCCCTCGTTCGAACTCGCTGACTGTTCCCTCTCTCCCGAATGCGCTTTCCTCCAGCTCAAGCAGAAAGACGACCAGAAGAAGAAGGAGGAGCGCGAGAGGCGGCGCGCACAACTCGCCGAGATGTCGCTCAAGTCGTTCGGGTTCTCCATCAAGCCCGGCATCTCGCGCTACGGCTCCGGCCACGGCGGCGTCAAGCTCGAGCAGCCTGCCGCGCCAGAGGAGAAGCCGAAGGTCTGGGCGCCGGACGAGCGGTGCTCGGACGAACAGAAGCAGGTGCTTGAGCAGGTCAAGGCGGGTGGAAACGTCTTCTTCACCGGGTCCGCCGGTGCGCCTCCCCTTCTACCTTCTTTCGCCTCGCCGTGCTCATGTACACCGTACTGAACGTCTCGTCACAGGCGTCGGCAAGTCATTCCTCCTGAACGAGATCACCCGCCTGCTCGACCACATCCACCGCCCGTACCAGGTCACCGCGACTACGGGAATCGCCGCGCTGCAAGTAAGCGGCATCACCATCCATTCGTGGGCCGGTATCGGTCTTGGCAAGGAGGTGCGTCGCTTCTCTCTCCCTTCTTCTCTCTCGCCCCGGCCTGACCTTCACCGCCTTCCCAGCCCATCTCCGTCTTGTACGACCGCATCGCGAGCAACAAGGAGAAGCGCAAGAAGTGGATCGACACGCACGTCCTCATCATCGACGAGGTCAGCATGAGCTCCGCCGACATGTTCACGAAGCTGTACGTTCTCGGCAAGCTCCTTCGCGGCAGCAACAAGCCTTTCGGTGCGCTCTTTCTCTGCTTGTCTGTCCCACGTGATGCTGACGCCACGGCTCGTACCTCGCAGGCGGTATCCAGCTCGTCGTCTGCGGCGACTACTTCCAGCTCCCGCCCGTGCCCGAGAAGATGTCGGAAGAGAAATGCATGCGCTGCGGTGTGCCTACACCCCTCTTACCCCTCGTCTGTATGGCGGGACTGACCCGCTCTCGCTTCGCAGGCCACAACTTCCTTCAGAAGATCCCGATTCACGACTCTCGCCTCGCATACGAGGAGCGGGCCAAGGGCGTCCCGCAGGCGGACATTTACCGCTGCACCGACCTCACCAAGCGTAATGGCGAGCTGGTCCTCGGTTGCGGGTTTGAATGGCGCTCGCGGCGGTTTTGCTTCGAGACGGAGGCGTGGTGCGTTTTCCCGTTCTCCGCAACCTCCTCCCTTCCGTCCATCGCGGCTGCGGCCCGTCCGCACGGTCACGAGATACCGCCCACGCGTGTGTCAGGAGCGCCGTGCGGTGCTGCGCCTCGCATCGGAAGCGGAAAGCGTGGGACGGACGTGCAGCTGATATCTCCTCTCCCCCACTCGCTTGCAGGGCCGAATGCGGCTTCAAAGTCATGGAGCTGACCAAGGTGCGGCAACGCTCGTCATCGCCCGGATCGTGCTATCTCCCCTCCCCTCGACCTGCGAACCGCTCGCACCGGCCTCATCCGACCTTCACCGGTACTGACTGGTTTTCCCTCCGCCCGCGGTCCAGGTCTTCCGCCAAGGCGACCCCGACTTTGTGGCGACGCTTGAGAAGTTTCGCCGTGGCGTTTGCGACGAGGCGTGCATCGCGTTCCTCAAGCGGTGCGGGACGGAGCTCGGAAAGGGCGGGCAGATCAAGATCCAGGTGCGCCGTTTTCCTCCCGCCTTTTCCGCCCCGAAGACAGGCTCACGAGTCGCTTTCTATAGCCTACGAACCTGTACCCGCTCCGGAAGAGCGTCGATGAGGAGAACCGCCGCGAGTTCGAAAAGCTGAAAGAGGCGTCCTTCAAGTTCAGCGCGCTGGACGACTCGCGAGGAGGGTACGCCCGCATGCAGATGAAGGAGCGGGTGCGTCTTTCCTCTCTCTCCTCCGGGCGAAGAGCTGGAACTGACCCTTTTCCCCATCCCCTCTTTTTCTTCGCTCGGCCTTTTCCTCTCGCCAACTCTCCTCTCCTTCCCTTGCGTGTGCACCGCTGTATCAACCGCTCTCCCTCTCGTCCTCGAACACCTCCCGACCTCTCGACCATGCTTCTTCCGCACGTCGCAGCTGTCCAACGTCCCTCCCGCCCAAAACCTCATGCTCAAGAAAGGCGCCCAGGTCCTCCTCCTCGCCAACCTCGACGTCAAGGGCGGCCTCGTCAACGGTTCTCGCGGCGTCATCGTCGACTGGGTTGACGCGAACGAGATGCCCGTCGACGCCGAGGAGGACGAGCGGCCGCCGGGCGGGCCGACGCAGATCAGCAGTTCTCGCAGCGGCGCATTCGGAGGCGAGGAGTGGAGGGCAAAGGCGGCACAAGAGTGGGCGGAGAAGCAGGAGCAGGTGCTGTACCCTGTCGTCTACTTCGCGACGGGGAAGCAGCGTGAGGTTTCCCCTCTTCTTCCTCTCACTTTTGCAGTTCTGACCTTCTCCTCTCGTCCAGTCATCATCAAGCCGCACTCGTGGTGCATTGACATCGACAAGGAGAACACCGTCGCGCGTACCCAGCTCCCGCTCCAGCTCGCCTGGGCGCTCACGATCCACAAGTCCCAGGGTAAGCCCGTCTTTTCCTTCCCCTTTGCGACTACGGCTCACGCTTACAACCGCGCAGGTCAATCGCTTGATGCTGTTGGCGTGCGACTGACTTCGACGTTCGAGAAGGGCCAGTGCGTCGCTGTTTCCACTCTTTCCTGGCAGTTTCATACCCTTCTCGCGACTTTTCTCATTCCCCCTTCATCAATAGAGCCTACGTCGCCCTCTCTCGGTGCCGAAAGCCCGAGGGCATGAAGATCGAGGGGTTCAAGCCGGGCGTTGTCATGGGTGAGCGGTCTTTCGCCTTTCTCCCGTTCCTTCCCGAAGCTAACATGCTCCGCTACCAGCGCACCCGGTCGTCAAGATCTTCTACGAGACCATCGCCGCCAAGACGCCCTTGTACGCTCCCTCGCGTTCGCTCCTCCCGCCTCAATCGCTGACCCCTTCCGCTCCCTAGCTTCATCACCCCAGTCCCACCGATCAACCCTCTCTCCTTCCTCCCCGACTTTGACCCCCTCGCCGACAAGCTCGTCAAGACCTTTGGTCGTCCGGCTGCCCCTCTTCCCGTCGGCTCGGCCGTCCTCGCTCCCGGCCAGCAGGCTCCTCCACCTCGACCAGCTTTCCCTCCTCCCGTCACGGCCGTTCCCTCTTTCACTCCGCACAAACCGCCCACGCACACGACTACCTCCCTACCTGTACCCATCGCGCTTGGCAAGGACTGGCGTTCCCTTCTCGGCCAAGCGGCCGCAGCCTACGTGGCGGAGTCAAGTCGGTCCGGTCGAGCAGCCAACGAGGACGGTAAGGATGATTGCATGATCGACGACTCGTCGACCTTTCTCGCCGAGGCGCAGCGCGCCCTCACCGCCGTCTCGTCCTCCACCAACGCCATGGACGTCGACAGTGTAGGCGGCGGCGGCGGCGGAGGCAGTGAGTACGAGACGTGCGACAGCGCGTCGATGACAGATGTGCCAGGCGGGTACCCGCCTTCGCTCGGGGGAGCGCCGCCTACCGGGGTGGAGAAGAAGAAAAAGAAGAAGCGGTGGAGGAAAAGGGTCGGGCACTAGCAGGGCTTCCTCATCCATCGCCGTACATGTTTTTGTATCACTACGCAACTAGCTTTGCTGTCTCTCATCCGCTTCCCGCGGTGCCAGATGAGCGAGACAGAATGCACGGTCGTTACGGCGACAAAAAATGGTACGAAAGAAAGATGCGGCAACAAAGAGGACGTCACGAAGAAATGCGAAGACGACAGGGAGGGTATGCACGGGACGAAGGTATCGAGATGCGAGCGGGGAGTGAGAAGGATGCTAAGGACGCCAGAGGGGAAGAGGTGGGCGAGCTTTCGGCGTCGAGGTCGTGGTTGGCGACTTCGGGCCGACGGTGTTGAAGCCTCGTGCGCCCGCGATCGACCGTCGGAGGGGAGTCGCGCCCGCACTACCGCCGTTGAAGCTGCCGCTGGAGCTGCTGAAAGTCCGGCGCATCGCGAAGGACGAGGTCGACGAGCCAAGGTCGGAAGGCACGCCGCCGCTGAGGTTGCTCGACACCGACGAGCTGAGGTAGTCGCGCAGGGACGTGGACGACTGCGAGGCGGCGAGCTGATCGCGGACCTTCTGCGAGTTGAGCCATTCCGGCTCGGCGCCGTCCAGCTTGCTCTTGACCGAGGTCGACGGCGAGATCGTGAGGCCGTTTGAGACGCCGAAGTGGGTGATGACGAACCTGTAGGAGGGAAAGCTATTAGAAGGGAGAAGGGGCAAGGTAGACAGGAGGAGGAAGAAACACACTGCATGAGGTTGACCCACCCGCCGCCGACGCTGCCGAGGGAAGAGTGTGAGGAGGCGTGCGAGAGAAAGAAGAGATGGAAAGCAAGGCTCACCGGACCATGACTTGCTTGCTTCGAAGGATGCGGCAGAAGTAGGTGCGGCCGCCGATGAGGTACTGCTCAACAGGAGTCGTTAGCTAGGTGCGGGCTGAGGGGAAGGGGGGAAGAGCAGACGCACCACGCCCGACTCGTCCGTCCATCGTCCCTCCGCCACCTCGATCGGGACGTGGATGTTGAGCTGGTTGATGACCTTGGCGACCTCGCGGTCGAGCTTGTTCTTCATGTTAGCGCGGTAAGGATGCGTCCGCTTCGGCGGCGTCGAGCGTATGCTGTTGCTCAGGTTCGGGCGCGGGTTTCTCGAACCGAGCGAGCCAACGAAGCCGCTGCTGCTCCGCCTCGGCCCGCCGGTGCTGCTCGATAACGAGCTGGTGAGGCTCTCGCGACGGGAAGACGCGGTCGTGCTCGTGGACGAGACGCGCTGCATCGGTTGCGGGCTGAACATGCTGCTCGCGATGGAAGCGATGCTGTCTCGGCGGGAAGAGAAGGAAGTGGTACTGCGACGAGGAATGCTGGACGTCGACTGGGCGAGGTCGACCTTCTTGGGCGTCGCAAACGAGAAGGGCTGGGCGATGGTCGGCTTGCTCTTCGGAAGGGGCGAGTTCGCTCGGCCGACGGAAGAGAGACGCGGCAGGCCGCTCTTGACCCGCCGACGAGGCGTTGGAGTCGCGAAGGCGTCCTCGTCCTTCGGCGGCTTGCGAGGCGTCTGAGGGACGAGCCAGGCGGGAGGGCCCGAGTTGACGGAGGCGGTTCGGCTCGACGACGGACGAGACGACCGAGTGGTGGAGGCGGAAGAAGGCGGGCGGGAGGTCGGGCGGGTGCTCTGACGGGAGGAGCTGGCCTGCGACGAGGGGCGAGACTGGTCGAGGGCGGAGGGCGTGCGGATGGACGCCCTTGATGAAGCGCGCGAGAAGGAGAAGTCCGACACCTTCGGTTTGAGGGATCGCTGCGAGCTCGTACTGGCCGTGCTGGCCGACGACCCTGCCCTCGGCGGCTCCGCCATACTCAGCATTTCGGACCAGGTCTCCTCGATGCGCTGGATCGCCCGCTCAACGCGAGCGTCGTCGACCAGCGGGATGGCAGCGAGGCGAACGGCGGTGACGGCGTTGCTGGCGGCGGAGAGGGCATCTGCTAAGGAGAGTA
Source organism: Rhodosporidiobolus sp. SP3-3/4 (assembly GCA_029873605.1). Taxonomy (NCBI): domain Eukaryota; kingdom Fungi; phylum Basidiomycota; class Microbotryomycetes; order Sporidiobolales; family Sporidiobolaceae; genus Rhodosporidiobolus; species Rhodosporidiobolus sp. SP3-3/4. The sequence continues at coordinate 118,134 of JAQJIZ010000009.1, forward strand.
GAGGAGCTGACTCGGGCGTAGGAGACGGAGGAGGGATGCCAGGGTCGGCGGCGTCGATCGAGTCGAGCAGGTTGCTTAGCGCCTCGTCGGCCTTGTCGACCTTGCCGGCGAAGTGTGCCAGTGCGAGGACCCGCTTCGCCGCCTCGTCCTTCTTCTTGACCTCGCCGCGCAGGCCGTCCACGTCGGTCCAGACGAGCGAATCGGACGCGGCGGCCTCGAGGTCGTCGAGCTTGTCGAGGCAGGCGCCAACCTGCCGCTGGACCTCGTGCGCGTCCTCGACGGTCGGAAGCTGCAGCACCGTTGACGAGTCGAGCCACTCGGCAGCGGTGACGGTGCCGATCTGCTCGCGAAGCCGGACGACCTCAGGCGGCTCGTGGAAGGAGGGAGAGGTAAGGGCGAAAGGGTCGGTTGGGGAGGAGGCAGCGAAGGGATCTCCTTCGGCGGCGTCGTGCTCATCGATGCCGTTAAGCGAGAACCTCGGGAGCGCCTGCGAGCGGCGCAGCCCTGGCATCTCCCTCTCTTCTTCCTCCGCCTGTTCGGACCCTCGCCTTTCCAGCTCTGCCCCCCACCTCGCCGCCCACTCGCCCTCTTCCCGCTCGCAGTCCTCGACGCGCTCCGCGAGGAGCTCGAGTGCAGCCTCGGCCGCCTCGACTGCGAGGGCGACGGCGCTCCTCGACCCGTCTAGGCTCTCGACGAGCGAGATGCCCTCGTCCGACCGAGCCGAGTCCTCCGCCACGAGCGCCGAGGTGCGGCCGTCGTGTTCGCGAGCGTCCCGTTTGAAGTCGGCGAGCCGAGATTGAAGAGCTTCGAAGGTCGTCCGGGCGGAAGCGGACGAGGACGAGGTCGCGGCCCCTGGCTCCTCCTCGAGGGTCGACGAGACGAGCATCTGCCCCCTCGTCCGCCTCGTCTCCTGCTCCGTCTGCTCCAGCCCCTGCAGCGTCACCCTCGCCTCCGCGGCCACCCGGTCAACCTGCTTCTTCTCTCCCTCGACCCGCTCGACGAGGTCCTCGACGCTCTTCTTCCACGCCTCGAACCGCGCGCGGTGGGCTTCCTCCGCGTCTTGCCGCCGACGGGCGAGCTCGGCGTCCCGATCGGAGCGGAAGGCGTCCGCTTCGGACTCGGCGGTAGAGAGGGAGAAAGAAAGGCGAGCGAAGGCGGAGCTTGTAGCGGTGTGGGCAGTGGACGCGGAGTCGTAGGCGGTGTTCGAGGCTACGAGGGAGAGATGCGGTGTGTGGAGGGCCGGCAGGGCGGCGGCGAGGCGGTCGAGCTGGAGTCGGGCGGCAGAAAGGGCGCCCTGCTCCGCTTCGAGGCGGTCCCTGAGGGCCGGAAGGGCAGTCGAGACGACGTTGAGCTCGGGGACGGCGGCGTCGCTCGCCTCATTGACCTCGTCGCTCTGAAGGAGCTCTTCGCGCTCGCCGGCGGCGCGGAGCCGCCCCGCCGTGAGCTGCTGCTCCAGGCCGTCCGCCTCGTCTCTGAGCTTCTTCACCGCCGCCTCGTGCTGCGCGAGCTCGGCACGAAGAGCCCCTTCCTCCTTTTGCCACTCCGCGAGACGGCGGTCCCTCGCCTCCCTCGCCGCCTCGAGCGTTTTCTGCGCTTCCTCCGCGGCGAGATGGGCGGCTTTGAGCCGTGTTGGGAGGGCTTCGAGACGGGCGCGGCGAGAGGGATGAGAGTTGAAGGGTGGGGAGGAGGACGATGGGGAAGAGAGGAGGGTGGAGAAGGAGGAGGAGAGGTCGGCTAGGGAGGCCTGGTGGGCGGTGAAGGGCAGGGAGGAAAGGTCGGCGACGAGAGGGGAGAGGGTGGCTGTCAAGGCGAAGAGTCAGCAAGGGGGAATGGAGAAGAGAAGAGGCATGCTTACCATCCGCGTCATCCTCCCTTGCCTTGGCCCGCTTCCCGACCTCTTCGGCCTTGCTCTCCGCCTGCTTGACCTCCTCCTCGAATTCCTCCGCCTGCCTATCCCACTCGATGGCCCGCTCAAGGTGCTCGAGTAGCGCGACCTGCGTGCGCGCGTGGTCGAGCTGCCCTTTTAGACCGGCGGACGTGCGATTGATGAAAGAGCGGACGAGGGCGTCTTGGGCGGGGAGGTCGAGGTCGGTGGTGGATGAAGGGAGGGACTCGGGAGTGTGTGGAGAGACGGGTGAGGCTGGAGGAGAAGGGAGTTGGGTAGGCGGAGAAGGAGAAGAAATGGCGGCGGAGGAGGACAGGAAAGGGATGTCGTGCGCAACCTGGTCGACGAGGCGGTCGGTGTCCTGAGCGAGACGGCCGACCTCGGCGGCGAGCTGCTCCCTCCGCTGCCGTAGCTTGTCGATGCCGCGTCCCCGTGCTTCGCCGTCTCCGACCTCCTCGTCCATCTCTGCCGCAACCCTGCCCAACTCGCCCGTAACCTCCTCCGCCTTAGCCTCGAAAGCCCGCACCTTCTCCTCCTGCGCCCTCGTGGCCTCGAGCACGGCTTTGAGCCCCTCGAGCTGGGCCGCCTCGGCTTGGACAGCGCCGACGAGGTCTGCGAGGTGTGCGAGGAGGGGAATTGCTGCGAATGTGGACGAGAGGCGCACGCGGGCGGTGTCGAGCGCGCGAGGGAGTGTTGACGCAAGGGAGGAAGAGAGGGAGGAGAGAAGCTCGTCGGCGTCGAGCAGGTCCTCGTTGCCGGTGGCGGCAGACGCGCTCTCGACCGATCGCTCCCGCCTCACCGCCTCCTTGAGCAGCCGCTCAGCCTCCCTCGCCTTCTCCCTCTCCTCCTCCACCGCTCCCACAACGCCCCTCACGCTTTCCACGCCCTCCCTCCTCCGCTTCTCTTCCTCAACGAGCGCCTTGACCTCCCCCTCCAAGCTCTTCAGCGCGGTCGCGCCGTCCCGCACGTTTCTCCGGACGGAGGGGTCGACGCTCCGCAGAGCTGGAGAGGAGGAGAAGGTGCCGAGCACGGCGGCGGCGGAGCGGAGGAGCGAGGACATCTCGCCGCTGTCGAGGAGGGGAAGGACGGGCGCGACGGCGGCGTCCCAGGCAGCGAGCCACGCCACGTGCGCGTCCTCGTCGGCGCGGTCGAGGCAGCGCAGGCCGTCTTGCGGGCCTACAGGCCGGCCAGGCGCGCGGTCGAGGTCGTCCAGCCGCTCCTTGGCAGCCCTCAGCCGCTCCTCGAAAGCCTCCATCTGCCCGCGGATCATCGCCGCTCGCTGGACCGCCTCCCTCGCCTTCTCGTACCCTTCCGCCGCTTCTTCTGCTCGACGCACGGCGGACTCGGCGCGGCTGACTTGCGTGCGCAGGGTGGTGAGAAGGGTGGGAGTCTCGCGGACCGCTTGAGAGGGAGCAAGGGGGTGCGTAGGGGAGGGAAGAGAGGCGAGGATGGGGTGCAAGGCGGAGAGCGTGGTGCGAAGAGATGGGAGACGGGGAGAGATGGGCGCAGAGGAGAAAGAGGTCGCGGGCGACCGAGGGGAGTTCGGCAAGGAGGGGAGGGACTCGACATCTCGACCGCCGAGGGAGAAGGCGGAAGATGTGGCGGATGGCGAAGGAGTGGGGAGAATCGACAGCTGCGCGATCGCTTCCTCCGCCTCCCTCACTAGCCGGTCTGCATCTCGCTCGACCTCGCCCGCCCTGGTCCAGCACTCCTCGGCTCCCTTCCAGCTCCTGACCATCCCCTCGGCAAATTCCCTCAGCCCCTTCGTCGCCCGCCCGACCTCGAGCTCGACGCGATCCTGCTCGTCGAGGAAAGCGTCTGGCAGAGGAGACGGAGAGTGGTCGATGAGCTTGTCGAGCGCGTTGGAGGAGAGCGGGAGGAGCGTCGAGGTGAGCTGGCGGGAGTGGGAGACGAGCTGAGAGAGCGAGAGGGAGAGCATTTGGGTTTGCAGCGTGCGGGAGATAGAGGACGACGGTGTAGCCGGGGCCAGGGAGAGGCGGCGGGAGGAGGTCGAGGCGGAGAGTGAAGAAGAAAGGGAAGTCGAGGAGGAAAGGGAGGGAAGCGGGACGGTCGGGTTGGAGGGCGAGGCTGCGCCGGCGATAGGAGCCGTCCAGCGAGCCTTGTCGAGGAACGACGGGACGACCTCGTCGACGAGCTGTCTGTGAGATGCCCACATCGCTGCGACTCCCTCCTCCCACCTGTAGGACGCGGGTTAGATCGGTAGATCGAGGAAGTCAGGAAAGGACGCACTGCAGCCGGTATCCGAGCAGCGCCAGCGCTTTTCGGCGGTTCCGAAGCAGGTGGAGGAGCTTGTCGACGGCGAAGAGGGTCGTGAGGGTGATCTCGATGAGGTCGGTGTCCTTTCGGCTCAGGGCGGTCTTGCTTTTGTCTGCGCATTGGCGAGAGGCGGAGCGTCAGTCTCTCTTCCAAGTGGAGAAGGGGAGTGAGGTGGGGAACAGCCGCCCGAACGCACCTCGAGCCAGCCGCCGCATCTTCGCCAGATCCCCCATGTCGTACTGTTCGACCTCTTCCTCGATCCGGTCATGCTCGGCCCACCACGCCTCGAGGTCCTCCTTGGTTGCTGTTGAGCGAGTCGGCGGCAAAGGCGAGACGACCTCGATGGGCGGAAGGGCAGAGAGGAACTGCAGAACGAGTGTGGGTTAGCGAAGAAAAGGAAGGGAGAGAACGGCGCGGGACCTGCGGCGGTCTTCGACTCGATCCAGGCCTTTTTTTCGGCGAATCTGCGTACAAGGTCGAGCTCTGCTTCAGCCCATCCCGCTCGGAAGGTGACAAGGAGGATCATAGGGAGCGGGAGCGGGAGGACTCACGTTGTCAACTCGAGCACCTCCTCGCCGGCCAGCTTCTCCGCACTGTGTCCGTTCTTGGCCCTCTCTCCATGTCCGCCGTCCATGGTGGCCGTCCGCTGAGCGAGTCGAGGGCGAGAGGAGACGCCGGCGGTTGAACGAGGCGGAGTGGGGACGAGCGAGCGTCGCAGCTCGGCGGGCGGGCGGCGGAAGCAGTCGACGCTGTAGTGCAGCTCTCTTGAGGGTGTGCGAGGTGTCTTGAGTGAAGCAGAGCGAGGGGAGAAGAGCGAGAGCCGGTCAAAGTGCTCGAAGAGGAGACGCGACGACGACGGGCTCTCTCTCCTTCCGCACCCGCTCAGACTCGCTGGAACCACCCTCGCATGGTGCTCAGACTCCGCTTCTGCGCTCGCGTCAAGGCGCCCCGCCCTCGCCGCGTCCCACCGCCTCCTCGCTCCCCTCTTCCCTACAACGTCCTCATCAACTTCTCTCCCGCGCTCCTCACAGCCAATAAGCAAGCTCAGTCCAACCTGCTCAAGAAGATACAGCTCGTCTTCGTCGACCGGTTCAAGCAGGCCCCCTTCGTGCAAGCCAAGGAGATCTTCGACAAGGTCAGGGCGAAGACCGTCGATGCGCTCGTCAGGTGCGAGAGCTTGAACGACCAGTGGAGTACGATGCTCCGACGCCACGAAGAGAGCATCGCGGCAGGGGAGGAAGCCGAGACAGCGCAGATGGCTTTGCACGGTGCGTCTCTCCTCCTCTCGAATGCAGGGCGCAACTCATCCCGCAGATGCACAGCTCTCACCGTCCACGCCTTCCTTCCCGCCATCAAAGCGGGCGTCGTAACGCGCCAGCAAGTGACGGAACTCATGTGGGGGTTCTGGTGTGCGCCCTGTTGACTGCCCCCTCTCGCTGCCTTGGCTTGACATCTCTCTCGCAGTCTACTCCGGCGAACACTGGCCCTTCTTCTTCCGCTGCCTCATGGCCACCAAGCTCGACGATTGCCCGAGTCTCTACACCATCTCTCCCTCGCAGCTCGAACAGGCTCTCCGGCTCAAGGCGGATGCGACGCTCGACTTTGCGCGCAAGCTCGAGGAGGAGACGGCGACGAACGCCTTCCGCTCCTACAACTTCGAACCGCAGGGCTGGCGTGCACCCAGCCCCGAGCAGACGGTAGCCTTTCTCGAGCAGCACGGTTACGAGCAAGCGAAGGAGGCGGTCGACCTGCAGCACAGCGGTATGTAGGAGCTTCTCTGCCTTGACCTACCCGCAGCGCTCACTCGGTTCCGTCTCGACAGGCGCAGGTGGACCAGGCCTCCACTGAACTTCCTCGAAGCCGAACAAGCCTAGGTACTTCGCCTTGACTTCGCCTCTCTCCCGTCTTCCAGCTTTAGTTCGCCCCCCAAAGCAGACGTTTCGACTGTACCTTCGTCCACCTGCGGGTCGCACTCACCCGTCTACTCCTCCGCCAAACGAGGCCCCGTTGCCTTCTCTCCTCAAGCTAGGCTTTCCTTCTCGCCTCACACGCCTGCCCAGTCGGCTCTCGTGTGACGGATCCAGTCTTCGTCGGTGTTCCTGTCGGTCTCGTGACGCTTACAATGCAGCTCTCTGCCTTTTCTGAACCCCCACTTGTCCGAGGTAAAAAGGAAACGGCGGCGCATCTGGTCCTGTCGAGAGGCGAGAGAGGAGGAAAACGCGAAGTTGCATCGCTTTCTGCCCGCGCACTCCCCTGCTCCGCCTGCACGCTACTTGATCTTGTCGAGCGGTCTGTGGCGGGAAACTTGAGGTCAGTACGGTCGAGAGGAGAGAGAGGGAGAGAGCGAACCGGTTGAATCCGCCTTTGCGGTTCATGTACTGCAAGCCAGGGAAAGAGAGGAGAGTCAGCTTGAGCAGAAGTACCAGCGCCCGAACGTGCAGGCGTACCTGGCGGTACTTGCGGTCCTCCCTGACTTGCACGCCAGCGAGTTCGTCGTTATGCGCCTTGCCCTGTTGCGAGGGCAAATTCCCCAATCAGCTCGCTGCCCAGTCAAGAGACGAGAGGACGTCGATCGAGCAAGGATGGCGCCGACGTACCTGCGTCGACCCGAACCCTCCAAAGCCCATCAACGCCGCGATGTCCTGCTCGTCCACGTCGGCCGCATCGTCCGCCATCGGCGGCTTCGACGTCGCCCTCTCCTCCCTCGCTCCCTCCTTGACGTCGCGGTCGCGCACTCGTTCAGGGGAGCGCGTGTCCCGCCGTCGGTCGGGAGAGGGAGAGCGGGTGTCCCGGCGCCGGCGGGGAGGGGAGCGCGAGCGGCGGAGCGGAGAGGGAGAGCGTCGGGAGCTGCCTCGGGGAGGAGGGGGAGGGGAGCGACGGCCATCTGCACGAAAGCAAGGGTGAGTTGGCTCGAGAGAGGACGGCGAGAAAGGGAGGGAAAGGCGCACCACGGTCCCGGTCCCGCTCGCGCTCAAATTTGCGGTCCCTGCGCCTGTAGTCGTCGTCGTAGCGCCCTCCTGCTCCACCGCGCGGGTAGTCGTCGTCCCTCCGCCTCGGCGGGGGCGACCTGCTCCTCCTCCTCTGGTAGCCTCCGTCCCTGTCCCTGCCACCGCCGTACCCGCCGCCGCGTCCGCCGTAAGCCCCTCCACCACCGTAGCCTGAGTCGTCCCTGTCCCTGTCGTAGTAGCCTCCACGCGATGAAGGCGGAGGAGGACGGCGGTCGCGGTCGGCGTCTTGATCGGCGTAGCTGAGCGGTTGGCGGTCGCGATAGCCTCCGCCTTGCATGTGCGGGGGTGGTCCACGGTACGACATCTCGGCTGAGCTGGATGAGCGAGGATGGGAAGAGGAAGAGAGTTCGCCTCGAGACGAGCAGCTCCTTGTCCTCCTGCCAACCACTTCCTGGTGCTCGACAAGGCTCAGCTGATGCTTCGCAAGCGTCTCAGTGCTCTTCTGCCCCGCTCGACCCGCTCCTACGCCCAGCACGTCGATCTGCCGAACCACTTCCGCCCCACTTCGTCTCCTTCGTCCACCTCTCCCTCGAGCTCTCAGCAGCCCAACATGGCCTCGAACAGCACCACGAGCGACGAGGAGCAGTCCCTCCCCATCTACCCGCGTCTCAACGGTGCGTCGTCCCCTCCTGCCTCTCCTCGCGACTCACTGACGTCCTTTTCCCTCCGGCACAGTCTTCGGATCGCCTCTTCTTCCTGCGCCGACGGGACAAGGACCAACGACTGGCTTCTTCCGCAACAACTTCTGCGATGCGAGCCCACACGATCCTGGCTCGCACACCGTCGCGGCCGTCGTTACGCCCGCTTTTCTCGCTTTCTCCAAGAGTGCGCCCGCCTTCTCTCTCTTTTCCAAGGTCTCTCTCTCCCTTCACTGACTTCTACTCGCCCTCGTCCGCTTCGCGCTCGATTAACTCAGGCCGCGGCAACGACCTCACCCCGCTCTTCCCGTCCCTGCGCCAGTCCTCCTCTTCCAGCCTCTCCACGTCCGGCCAAACCACCTCCCCTCCCTGCGTGTGGTGCCTCTGTGCCTCGCGCTGGCTCGAAGCCCTGCGCTTCTCCTCGGCGGGCTCGCACTCCCCCAGTGGCGGGAGGGGCGACAGCCAGTACGGCGAGGAGATCGTCCCCCGCGTGGTGCTCGAGGCGACGCACGAGCGCGCGCTGAAAGAGCACGGCGGGCCGATCGACAGGGAGGAGCTCGAGCGGTTCGGGGTCGGGGGAGACGGGACGGGGACGCTCTCTGGGAGCGGGTTTGGTGGCGAGGGAGGAGGGGCGGGCGCGAATGGGTACGGGCAGGCGGGGAGGGCGACGGGCGAGTCTGTCGGAAGGTGAGTGTTGTGCGCGACTTGCACGAAGGGAGTTTCCCGCCTGGGAAGGGCGCCTTTCCCCCTTCGTCGTGCGTAGCCTTTCTCTTCCTCCTCACCATGTTCTTCTCTCTGCCCTGTAGCGCATCCGCCCTCCTCCTACTTGTACTGTAAGACTTCTAGACTGCCCTTCTGCTCACGCTACGAATTCTCGCTCGCGGTTTCTGGCTTCCCCGACTCCGAGACTGTACCAGAGGCGGAAAACGGCTCAAGCGTATCTACACTTTGCCCTCGCACCCTTCAACGAGCCCGACAAGCGTCGCCCCTACTCCCAGTGCCCCTCGAGCGCCTTCCCCTCGACCAGCCCCTCAAGCCCAATCTCCTTCAACGCCTTCTTCGCCTCGCTCTCGCCCTCTTCTTGCTTCACGCCCTCCTCGACCTCCTTCTCCTCCGCGTCGAGCTCCTTCTTCGCGTCCTCGCCGATAGCCTCGTTCGTCGCGTGCTTCGAGGGAATGAAGAGCAGCTCGGCGCCCGGGTAGTTGAGGAGCGAGGGCGGGTTGGCCGGGATGAACTTGGTCGTGAAGAGGTGCTTGAGCGTGGGAGGGAACTGGTCGAATGGGGGACGGAAAGGAGGGTCAGCGAGGGTGAAAGGTGGGAGAAGTTATGGAAGGAAACGCACCTGCGGGTGCTTGCTCGCGGGCTGGTTACCAACGACCGGGTTCGTTGACTCGCTGTCCGGGTTCCTGTACATTCCAGAGCAGAAGGCTTCATCGACACTGAATCTCGGTTGACGGACGGAGTCAAGCGAAACAGCGACTCGACGTACTTAACCTGGAGCGTAAAGACGCCCGTCTCGTCGATGCCAAGCGCTTCTTGCACCTCGCCGATCTGCATTCCGTCAAGTTCTCTCAGCCGTGCTCTTCTTGATCCGTGGACCGGGAGAGATGCGACGAGAAAGAAGGGAAGAAAAGCCGCACCTCATGGGGAACGGCCAGCTCGTAAGCGAGGTGCGTGTGGTACACCGCACCGGCGTTGCTCGACCCCTCCGGCGGGTTCTCGGTCGTGTGGAGAACGTAGGCGCCCGCACCGGCAACGCGCGCGCCGGGTTGGTGGCGGGTGCCTGCGCGGGTGAGGGAGAGGAGGCGGTCAGCGCAGGGTCAGCGCGGAAAGAAAGGGTGAGCGAGATGGGTGGAGAAGACCGCGCGGGGGGGGAGGAGAAAATGGGGAGTGCAAGGGCGGAAACGCTAGCGGAGGGTAGAGAAAGGGGAGTCTTGACGACGTACCGCGGGTCTTGGTCTCGTAGGTTGACGGCCCAAGAGCACTCTTGAGCGCCTTGAAGTCGTCGCCGACGTTGACGACCTGTGGCACGAGGGTATGCGTCAGACTCGACTCTTGCAAGCCTCGACAGGAAAAAAGGGCAAGGGTCAGCGTCGACGCACCTCACCCCAGAGCGGCCTGCCACCGAAGGCAGCGTCCGGCATATGCTTCTTCCCGACGGCGAGGAGGCGGTGGAGCTTGCTAGCCTTGCCTGCATCGTGACCGTCGGGGACGAGGAGCATGTGGAACTTCGAGACGTCGTCGATTGACTCGGGGTCGTTCGTCTCGACCTTGGGACGGTAGATCATGTAGATGTGGCCGCGCTCGATGACGCCTGGAGCGGAAGATGGGAGGGGGATGAAGGAAAGCGGGGAGGTGAGGGGAAAGAATAAAAGGGTCAGCTTTCCCCTCTCTCGGCCGCTTGAAAAGCAGGAAAGAGAGACGTACCGCGTTTCCTCTCCCCCTCGCTCTCGTCGACCGTCTTCGTCCCCGGCGCCAGCTCTCCCGGCCCAGCATTGCCCTTGACCTCCGATCCCTCGGGCTCCTCCTCGCGCTTGTCCTCGTCCATGCCGTCCGGCTTGATGTTGGCGCTGCCAGAGGCGCGAGCGTGCTGCTTCGTCGTGTCGCCCTGGCCCTGACCGGCGGCCGGCTTCGAGGTGGAAGAGGAGGGAGAGGCGTTCTTCGAGTCGTCGTCGTCCTCCTTCTTCGCCCCGCTTTTGCTCTTAGCGGGCTCGTCCTCGTCGTCCCTGAGCTCCGCCTCGGCGCCCTCGCCCTCGTCCTGCGCCTTCTTCTTAACATGCTTCTCGACCTTCGCCTTCTTCCCGGGTGAGCCCTTCTTGCCGTCGCCGGCAGCGGGCGAGGCAGCGCGCTTGTCGCCTGTCGTGGCCTGGTCGTCGTCGTGTGCGCGGGTGGTGACCATCCCGGCAGAGGTACAAGTGGGTGGGAGGAGGGAAAGGAGCGAAGGGTGCGTCATCGGCTCGAGGTGGGGAAGAGGTCAAAATCGTTGCCTTTGACCTTCGCTCGCGGGCGTAAAGCTAAAGAGGGGAGTGCAAGTGACCGGTAAGTTACTGTGTGGCTGGACCAGCAGGACGACAACCGCCGGAGGAATGTGCTCCTTCTCCTCGACGACCTTCGCAACTTGCTTTTCTCTCCCGCCTGAGTCGCTCTCCCAGCTTGCGCTGGGACTCTCACCTTCCAGCGGCGCCATCCGACCTCGTGAGACTGAAGAAGCTGCTGCAAGTGCTGCGAGATTGCAATCCGTAGTGTCTACGCTCCCCTCCATAACGGAGAATAAGCTACTCCGTCTAAGCCTGCACCATCGCCGCCGCGACGACCGCCACGGCAGCGACCGCCAACCCGAGCGCCTTCGCGCCGCCCTCCGCGCCAGACGAGTCGCCCGAGCCGGACGCCGTCGAGGTGCCGTTCGTGCCCGCGGCGGCGACAGTCGAGCCCGAGGGGCAGGTGCCGTTCGTCGAGGTCGAGGCCATAGACGAGGTTGAGTAGACGGACGAGACGCCAAGGCAGGTGCCCTGAAGAGGGAGGAAAGGGGATGTGAGTTTAGAAGGTCGGGGAGAAAAAGGGGAAAAGAGAGAGAGACGCACGTCCGAGCCGAGAGCCGCGACGGCGAGGTAGGTGTAGGTCCCGTTCAGGCCGGCGAGCTCCGTCTCGAAGCCGGTCTTCGCGACGTTGGCCACCTCAGTGCTGACGGCTGACTCGCTCGTGCCGCCGAGGAGCGTCCACGAGGCGACGTCGGTGGCGCCGTTCCACGAGGCGTAGGCGGACGAGGAGTTGACGGCAAGGGAGGGCGTCGTAAGCGGGTAGCCGTTCCACGCCTGCTGGAAGGCGCGGTAGCTCATGACGATGTCGTCGGTCGTGCCGAAGGCGACGTCCTGGATGATGGTGGCGCTACGGACGAATGAAGCAGGTCAGTCAGGGTGATGAAAAGGGATAGATCCCAGGCAGGCGACGAGAGAACGCACTCCGAGTCGTACGCCGTGAAGTACGGCGTCGCTCCCCAGCCGACAAAGTGCCTGCCGTCAGCGTCGATGCGGTGCGCGCCCTGCGAGTCGGCGACGGTGTCGAACGACGGGACGCCGACCCAGGTGAGCTGTGAGGGAAAAGGGTCAGTGTTGTGTGAGGGGGGGGGCGCGTAGAGAGGGAGAAGAGAAAACGCACGTCAGCGGTCCAAGCCTCCGTGTCGAGCTCGAGGACGATGGCGCGGGCGGTGGGCTGTGTAGAGAGAGCCGTGAGTATACAGCGCAGATGGGAGCCAGGAAAGCAAGACGGACCTCTGCAGGCGCACCGCCACCGGCAGCGTTGTCGAAGAGCGAGATGCGGAACTTGGACGAGCTGATGTCGTCGCCGGGGTAGAGGCGGGCGTCATGCTATGAGCGGCACGAAGTGGTCAGCAACAGAAGGAGAAAGTGGAAGAACGGGAGAGAAGACAGACCTGGTACCAGAACGTCGCGTCCGTCGAGAAGTTGGTCGTCACACCCGACGACGTGTACGTGATGTCGGTCGCGCTGGTGCCCATGGTGAAGTTGCTGTTCTTGCCGGACAGGCGCCACTGGATCTCGCCGGTCGTGCCGTTGATGGCGTAGATCGTGCTCGGCCCGCGCATCGAGACGAGGTAGAGCGCGCCGTTGGCCGTGTCGTGCTTCTCGAGCGAATTGATGTGGCACGAGTCGAAGGGGTTGTCCGTGCTGCAGTTCCAAAGCAGAGACAGGTCAGCAGCGGGAACGACTCACGAGAAAAGAGGACGACAGCACCGCACCTGTTGCCCGCGTCGCCGCTGACCGTAAAGTAGCTCTCACTCGGGTCGACGCCGGCCGAGATCGAGTCCCACTCAAACAGCAGCTTGTCCTCGTCCGGGCTCGCGCCGAGCTCGATCTCCTGGAAGCGGCAGCTCCAGGTCCAGCCGACGCCGGAACCGCCGGCGTTGGTCAGGTCGGCCTCGGCGAGGTTCCAGGACTCGACGAGGGCGGTGCCGTCCGAGGTGAGGACGAACTGTTCGAGTAAAAGGGGAGGTGAGTGAGAGATGGGAAGGAGAAAGGGAGAAGGGTCGCACCTCGTGGAAATCGGACGTCTCGGCGGTCTGGTTCAGAGAGTAGACCTCGCGGATCTTGGTGTAGTTGTTGGAGAGGATGTACCACTGCGAGCGGGAAGGACGAGAAGGTCAAGATGAGTTCTGCTTCTTCCGCTTCCTAGGCTGGGCGAGAGCTTACCGAGCCGTTGCCGTAGCCACCAGAGAAGAAGTCACCTGTTGAATCACAGGGTCAGCTACCAAGCGAAAGGAAAGGAGGAGAAGAAAACGCACCCTGGAAGAAAGTAAGCACCTGCTCTCCCTGGTACTCCTGCACACGCAGGTCCATCGAGTCGGTGTAGCCGTCCTCGTGGCCGGACCAGATGAGGGAGCCTGGGCGGGGCGGAAAGAGACGGACATGAGGGCCGAGCGAGAAAAGGTGGAGGAAGGAAAAGAGAGAGGGAGGGGTGTCAGCCGCCGCTCGCCAAGTCGAGCGCGTCTCCCTTCGTGCCAGGAAGGAGAAGAAGGACAGGGATGCGCTGGACGCACCGTTGTTGTCCATGATGAGCGGCGCGGGCTGGCTCGTCCCCGTCCCGCGGTAAGAAAGCAGCGTGTAGTTGCTCGAGACCTTGCTCTCGTCGTACGTAATCCGGTTGAACAGCGGCGGCGTCAGGTCGGACGAGTAGAACGTCTGGACCGGGTCGACGGCGCCGGTCCAGTACGACGACGAGTTGGACGTCTCGAGCGAGTCGGCGAGGACGAGCGGGGCGCTGGCGCCGGCAAGGGCGGCGAGGGCGGCGAGGGAGCCGCGGAGCATGGTGTTCGAGGGGCTGCGAGGCGCGCGATGGAGAGGAGGGGGAGCGAGAGCGAGTGTTCGGTGACGGGTCCAAGTGGAGCTTGTTTGGCGCCGAGGGAAGGAAGGTGGGGGGCACGGGCGGGCGGGCCTGTCGCTGGGCTGAAGGGACGGGACAGGAGAGAGAGAGAAGCAGGAAGCAAGCCAGGAGCGCAGGAAGCAAACAGAAGCAGGCTGCGAAGGGGCGAGGGCGGCGCCGGCGAGCAGACCACTTTTCTCGATCGCGAGGAAGGCGCAGCTTCTTTGTGGGGGCGAGATGAGGAGAGGAGGTGTGACGCGCGCCGCCCGCCGTCCAGGAGGAGCGCGTAAGCATGAGGAGGAGGAGGAGGAGGAAGGAGCGAGAGAGGCGAGCGAAGGATGTCCCCCAGACTGGATGAGCACCGCCTCTGGCGCTACGCCGCTTTGCGCGCTCGCAAGATGTGCGCAACCTCGTCGGTGCCCGCGCAGTCAGAAGTCAACTCCTCTAGGCTCGGCTCAGCTCGCAGTGAAGAGGCAGCCTCGACCTCTGCGCTCACGAAGGAGAAAAGCAGAACGCGACGAGCACAAACGGTCGAGGAAGAAATCGGACACAGCGAACGGCTTGGGGTGTGCATTACGCGCGAACGGCGGGAGGCGGAGGACAGCGGGGTAGGGAGGAGGGAAGGAGCAAATGCGAGAGAAGAGCGGCTGAGCGATAAAAACGACGAAGGCAAGATGGGGAGCAGAGGGGATGAAGGGGTCTAGGCGAGGACGGGCTCGACGCCCTTCTTGATGTCGGCATAGACGTCCTCGATGGACTTGGACGAGTCGATCTACATAGAGGAAAGGAATGAGCTGGGCGAAGGAAAGACAGGGGGGAGAGGGAAGGGTAGACGTACGTCGACAACCTTGCCCTGCTTCCGGTAGTAGTCGACGACCGGCATAGAGGTGTTAACAAAGGTCTCTGCGGAGGGAGGAAATGTGTAAGTGCTGCCGGGAGATGCAGCGACCGGACCTCAAGAGACATCCCGAGGTCAGGTCGCAAGAAAGACGAGGCGTCGCAACTTACGGAAGCGCTTCTTGATGCTCTCGGCGTTGTCGTCGTCGCGGCCCGAGGTCTTGCCGCGCTCGAGAAGGCGCTCGAGGAGGATCGGCTCGGGGCAGACGAGGAACAGAACAAGGGAGGAGGGGCAGACCTGCCGTACGAGAAGGGGATCAGCTCGCCCTGCTCAACCGAGAGGCTTCGAGCACCACTCGGACAGCGAGATGATGACCTGCTGGGCTGGGCAGAAGAGACCTGGGAACAAGGGCGAAGGGGAGGGGACGCACCGTCTCGTCAAACTTGACCGCCTGGTCCATCTGCCTCGGGAACCCATCGATCAAGAACCGCCTGGACGGCATGCCCTTGGCGCCCTCCTTGCCGGCCTCCTTGCTCTCGCCCTGCTCGGAGCTCATCGCCTCGCGCATCGCGTTCTCGAGCAGCTTGATCGTCACCTCCATCGGGACGATCTTGCCCTCGGTGATGTACTCCTTGATCATGGCGCCGACCTGCGAGTCCGGGCGTTGTTGCTCCGCGCGGAGGAGGTCGCCAGCTGCTCGTTGGGGTGGGAACGAGGTCAGTGAGGCGGAAAGGAGGGCGGAGAGGCGGAGAAGGGACGCACCGGAGAGGTGAACGAAGCCGTAGTCCTTGACAAGCTGTGCGCATTGCGTACCCTTGCCTGGGGACGAAGGAGCAGAGTGTATGCAGTGCGTAGCGGAAACGCGACGGGGGGAACAGGACGAAAAGGCGCCGTCAGCCTGCAGTGCGCGCGCAACATGCTGGAAAGGTCCAAGAGCACGCACCTGCGCCGGGTCCGCCGAGCACAAAGATGACGATGACCTCCTTCGGGTCGAAAGCGGGCGAGGCGGTCGCGCTGGTGGTCGCGGTCGAGCCGAGTTCTTGGGGGACGGCGGCAGACATGGCTTGCGGGTCGGAAGGCGCGGGAGGAGAAGGCGCAGGAGGCCCGTGCGAGTCGGCGGTAGGAGGAGCGGAGGAAGAGGAAGAGGGAGGAAGAGGGGAAGACGACGAGGGGGCGGTGCCGTCAACGGACGAGTCGCGGCACAAGAGACGGCGGAGGAAGGCTGGCATGGCGTCTAGAGGGTGCTAGCGAGGGGCAGGAAAGTCCCTAAACCTTGTCCGGTCGTGCTTGTCGGCGGCTCGCTTCTCGAGGACGGTCTTGTAGGTGTAGACCGACGACACGACGATGGCCACCACGCCCAGAGGGAGGAGGACGCGGTTCAAGGGTGAGGAAGGAGCACGAGGAGCGGGCATGGCAGGAGGAAGGAGACAAGGCGGAACGAGCGAGAAAGGAGTCCGAGCGAGCGAATACACTTGCTCTCCCTAGACCTCGATTACCCGCTTATATTCCCTCTGTTGACCCACTTCCTCTCGCTCACTGCACCAGCTGCCTCCTGCTTCTGCTCGCGGATACACCACGCACCCAACAGCACCGCCCGTCCACCTCGCAACACGCCCGCTCGCTTTCCTCCCCTTCCCCCTCCCCCACCTCGTCAGATGAACATCATCGTTCGTACTCTCTCTTCTTGCCCTGCCGGCGCTGCACTGACCCCCGGGCACCCAACAGGAGAGCCTCTTCGGCCGGACCAAGACCCCCGCCGAGCGCCTCCGCGCCCACCAGCGCTCCCTCCAGAAGGCCCAGCGCGAGCTGGACCGCGAGCGCTCAAAGCTCGAGCAGCAGGAGAAGAAGCTCGTGATGGACATCAAGAACGGCGCGCGCAAGGGCGAGATCGTGCGTCTTCGGCTTTCTCCAGCTCGAATGGGAGTGTCGGCCGGAGGAGGAGGTGCGGCTGGACAGAGCGAAAACCGCACGCGGAAAAGCTCTGTGCTCTGCACCCTGCTCCATTTTCGTGTGCAAATCCAGTCACAAGTCGAGGAAGCGCGCCGGCCGTCTCTGACCCTCCCCTCCTCTCCCTCCGTCCTCTGCAGGGCTCGTGCAAAGTCATGGCCAAAGACCTCGTCCGGACACGGCGGTACATCTCCAAGTTCTACACGATGAAGACGCAGCTGCAGGCTGTGTCACTGCGGATCCAGGGGATGCGGAGCAACCAGCAGATGGCCGAAGCGATGAAGGGCGCGACGAGGGTGAGTTCGAGGCGGCGCCTTTTCTTCTGTCTCTCTCCTTTCTCCTCTTCGAATAAGCGAAACTTACTTTAGTCTCCGCCCCCTTCTCAAAGGCCATGTCCCTCATGTCGCGGCAGATGAACCTCCCGCAGATCCAGCGCATCCTGCAGGACTTCGAGAAGGAGTCGTCGATGATGGACATGAAGGAGGAGATGATGGGCGACGCGATCGACGACGCCATGGACGACGAGGTCGGCGAGACGGAGGAGGAAGAGGGCGACCGCATCCTGGAGGAGGTCCTCGCCGAGATTGGCGTCAGTGTCGGGCAGCAGGTGCGTCGAACGCTCCTTTCCTTCCCTCCTCTTCCTATACTTCTTGGGGTTGCGGGGGATGGTAGCCTAGGACCTCGGCTCAACCTCGCGTCTCTCTACAGCTTGGCGACACCCCCACCTCCGTCCCCTCGACCTCCATCTCCGAACCGGGCGTCCGCCGCGCCGTCGCCGTCGGCGAATCTGCCGGGCCCGCACCCGCCTCTTCCTCTGGGCCTAGCGGAGGCGGAGCAGATCTCGGCGGCGGGTTCGACGACTTGCAGGCGCGGTTGGACAACCTGCGACGGGATTAAGAGGGGAAGTTCGAGGAAGGACGTATACAGGTGTTTCAGTCGTGGGCAGTACGTGTACTATGAGGTCTTTTGGCAAGAACTGGGCGAGATTAGGGGAGAGCAAAGCCGCCGTTTTCATCGCGACTGGTTCAGGCTGAGAAGGTCGTCCTTGGCCGCGGCTTGTCCTCTCTCGCGCTCTTTCTCCAGCTCCTCCTCCGGATCCACCGCTCTCGTCGTGCGTGGGCTCGCCCGCAAGCGCCTCATCCAGCGCTTTGCCTGGACCTCCCGCCCAGCTCGGCCGTGTTTGTGTACTCCGCCGAAAGTCGCTCGTCTTCCTCTCGCTTCTCTCCTACTCCTCACTCTGCTCACACCGCTCGCTTCCGCCTCCTGCGTCCTGCTATCGCCCCGTGCGCTCGCAAAGGCTCTTTCTCTTGCTCGGCGCCCCGCTCGGCGAGGAGTTGGGGAAGGGGAAGGGGGAGCGGGGCGCGAGAAAAAGTCCACGAAAATCCTGCTCGCGCTTGAGTCGCCTGGCCGCGGTGGCCTCGTCCTCTCCTTCGCTCCATCGTCCGTGGCCTGCTGCTCGTTGCCCTGCTCTCACCGCGCCCGCGCACGCCCTCGCCGCCGACTCGCCCCCCTGCAGCGATAGATCCGCGTCCAGTGCTCTCGCCGACTGTCCGACGGTCTGCCGCGCCCCTTCCCCGCCCCAACGCCTTCCCTTCCCTCTATCCCACTCTCCGACAGCGCCCCGCCGACCACGATGGGCTTCAGCCGCGCGTCCTCCCTCTCGTCCGACAAGCCGACCGTCGAGCGCAAGGCGGACGACATGCTCGTCACCCAGGAGCCGCTGGGTCGCCTCGAGGAGCAGCCTGAGCCGCTCGTCGACGACGTCTTTGGCGACCAGGGCGAGGGCAAGGTCAACTACCGCACCGTCGGATGGCTCTCGACCTCCGTTCTGCTCACCAAGGTGCGTTCTCGTCGTCCTCCGTTGCGATCCGGTAGGATCTTGGTCAGCTGCCGTTGGTCGGCGAGATAAGGCTCGTCGTGCGGCGGCGGCGCTCGAGGGCTAGCTGTGCAGCTCGAGACCAGCCAAGCTGACCTTTCTTCTCCTCCAGGCGCAAAGTGAGGCTCCTTCCCGTTCCTTCGCACCGACGGCCGCCGGCGATGTCTCCCCGGTCCTCTCGGATCCCCTCCTTCAGCTCGCAGTGCCTTCCAGCGCCTGGACACCTGCACGAGGCCGTTTCGACTATACACGACCCGGCGTGCTGATCCCCTTTTCTTCCTCTCTCCAGTCGGCCTCGGTGTTCTTTCCCTGCCGTCGACTTTCGCTACTCTTGGTCTTGGTCCCGGCCTCATCATCCTGATCTGGATCGCCGTACGTTCCCCTCCTTCCGCCTCAAATTCATTGCCCGGAGAAACTGACCCTTTTCATCTCGATGCCCTTCCTGGACCTTGACAGATTGTCACCACCTACACCGACTGGATGCTCGCCGGCCCGTGGAAGCAGCGTCACCCGGAGTGCTACTCGGTACGTGCAGTCTCGTCCTGTCCTTCTTCCCTACGTGCCTCCGACCATGTTTCCGCTACCTTCTGTTTTTGCTTCTTTACTCACACCTTGCCTATGTAGGTCTCTGACGCTGGTAGGATCATCTTCGGCCCCATCGGCGCAGAGATCATGGGCGCGGGTTACATGCTCTGTGCGTTTTCTCCCTTTCCTCCTCGTCCCCCTTTACCCGCCCTTTCTGTCCTTGTTCTTCCGTTTGTTTACTGACCTCCTCTCTCTTCCTCTTCCAGTCATGACCTTCGTCGTCGGTGCCGCCTTCGTCGGTCTCGCTACCTCTCTCAACGCCATCTCCCTTCACGGTACGATGGCTTCTGCACCTTTTTCTCTGACTCTCCACTGACATTCTGTCTGCACCTTTAGCCACCTGCACCGCTGTCTTCGTCGCCGGTCCGTCACTCTCCCTCCAGGGCAGATACTCGGTCGGGGAGACTGACCTGGTCTTCCTCCCGCAGTTGCCGCCATCGTCACGTACCCCTTCGCCTCCCTCCGCACCCTTGGTTCCGTCAAGTGGATCGGCTGGGCCGGTCTCGTGTCCATGGTCGTCTCCATTCTCCTGGTCACCATCGCCGTCGGTGCTGGCGGTCGCCCTTCTCCCGCCCCGCCCACTGGACCCTGGGAGAAAGGCATCGTCTACTGGGGCAACCCGTCTTTCACCGACGCGATGAACGCGATCGCCAACCTCCTTCTCTCGTACGGCGGCACGGCCATCTACCTCCCCATCGCGTCCGAGATGCGCAACCCGCGCGATGTCACCAAGTCGATCCTCCTCTCCCAGGCGTTCATCACCGCTTTCTACGTGACCATCGGTGTCGTTGTCTACATGTGCGCCTCGCTTTCCTGTCTTTTCAGCGCGTCTTACGAACTCGTTCTGACCTTTTTCTGCGCCATCCCTCAGGTACGCTGGCCAGTATGTCGCCTCGCCTGCTCTCGGCACCGCTGGTACTCTCATCAAGCGCGTCGCGTGCGTTACTTTTCTCCCCTTCCTTCAGCCTCAAATCGCTGACCTCGTCTCCTCGCTCGCAGCTACGGCCTCGCTCTTCCCGGTCTTCTCGCCGCCGCCGTCATCTACTCTCACCTCCCCGCCAAGTAAGCGGCTTTCCGGCTTCCCCTGCTCCTCACAGCCCGTACTGACCTGTTCTCAAGGTGGCTGTTCGTCCGCGCGCTCCGCAACTCTCGCCACCTCAACGAGTCGACCCCGACGCACTGGCTCGTTTGGCTCGGCTGCACACTCGGCTGCGTCCTGTTCTCGTACATCATCGCTGAGGCGATCCCCGTCTTCTCTGGGTACGCCTGTTCGCCCTTCGTCCCAAGCTTTTCTCGGACTGACTTTCCTCTTTACCCATAGCCTCGTCGGCCTCATCGGCGCGATCTTCTCCTCCATGCTCGCCCTCATGCTCCCCTGCTCCATGTGGATCCACATGAACTGGGAGAACATCACGCAGTCGGCGCGCCGCACCTGGAAGACCTGGCTCATGATCCTTGTCAACCTCTCGATCCTCATCTGCGCGGGCATCATCATGGTCGGCGGCTCGTGGGGCGCCGGGCAGTCCATCGCGGACGACTACAAGAAGAACGGCGGCAGGCCTTGGTCGTGCGTTGCCTTTTCTTCCCCTCCTTCCGGGTCTTGAAAGCTGACTTGCTCTCTTCTTGCAGTTGCGCCGACAACTCTGGCTCGTCCTGAGCGGTGGACGAGTAGGAGCGGAGTCTTAGAGTCTGAGAAGTGATGTAGAGCGGTCGTCGACGGGCGAGGATTGACCTCTCGCCTGCGTCTTCCGCTAGAAAAGCTGTGTAGAATCGGAGCCTATCTGTAGTTTCCTTCGCATTGCATCCTCCCCTTTCTCTTCTGACGAGCGTCTGGCTGGCTGTAAGGACTTGGAAGGAGATCGGGGCTCGGAGGTCGAGGGGAACGCTGGGCCGCGAGAGTTGGTGCCGGGGACGAAGGCGGTCAACGAGAGCGAGGGGGAAAGGAAGCACGGTACGTCTCCCTCTCCTGCTCTTCCAGCGGCCAAACGAGAGGGGAAAGCTGACCCACTTCTTCATCTCGGTCGCCTGTCCTCTTTTCCTCTTCGCTCCCCTCGCCATCTTCGGCTCCAGGCATCATCGAGCGCGGCCACATCTACATGATCTACCGCCCCAAGGTCGAGACGAACGACCCCGAGTCGATCGACGACGTCTCGAAGTTCCGCATGCTCCTCGTCCCCGACGGTCGCGACGCCGGCAAGGCCAGCGAGCTCCACCGCCTGCTCGCAGTCGGGAAGAAGCACATGCCGCACGCTGCGCATGGGGGCAGGCCGCTTCGGGGCGAGGTGCGTTCTTCTCCTCTTTTCTTTCCTCTCGGCTGCAAAGGAGCCAACCGGTCTGACAAGCCTTTACTCGCAGGTCATCAGCGTGGGCAACGACCTCAAGGCGCTCAAGAAGAGTCTCGGCCCCAAGACTCACGAGACCAAGGCTAGCGGTGCGTCGTGAATATGTACTTTTCGCTGCTTTCTTTTTTCCGCCGTCTCGCCACCATTCTTTGCGCTCTGTCAACCGTCTCTCTGCCCTTTCGGCCTGTCTCGCGCCCGATCAGCGTTTCACTGATCACTCCTCCCGTTTTCCTTCGGAGGCTCCCGCCTTCAACCCGGCGCGCGTATCACAGCCGCGGGCGGCTACGTCCTTCACACCGACTGACAACCCTCCGCAGCACTTGCGTCACGCCGGCGCGGTCTACCACAAGCGTCTCGCTTACAAACTGGCCGTGCCGCGTGAGGTGCGTCTCTTCCTCTGTTTCCTTCTGGTCGCAGTTCTCGCGGCTCACGCATCGAGATGAGCACGACTTGGCCGCCTTGTCGGAATACAGGTCGCCGAGGTGCAAGAGGCCCTTGGGATCAACGAGACGGGTGTTTTCACGGTCCAGGTCAAGGGCGTTCGGCCATTTCTTCCTCTTTCTCCTCTCTTTCTCCCGCAGTGATACCCATACACCTCTCCCTTACTACATTCAGACCCTGACTGCGAGTCGACGGACCCGGCCGTGCGAGACCAGCCTGCCTCGAAGCACGCTCAGATACCATTCCTCCCCACCGTTCTGCCCTCCACGCCAGATGACTGCTCCCTCCTCCTCCCTGGCCCATGCAGTTTCTTCCCACGCTCAAGCAGCTCTTCGCAACCAAGTAGCAGCTCTTCGCAACCAAGTTTATCCCCGCCAACCCGCCCTCGCTCCTCGACTACCCCGGCGCCGAGCTGCTCTTCACCCCCTCGAAGCACTCCGCCGCGCAGGCCATCGGTCAGGGCGTGAAAAAGGGGCTCGATGTCGAGGAGCGGGAGTTGGAGCACGACAGGAGCAGGTGGGCGTTAGCGAGGCGAAGAAGGAGCTGGGGCAGGTCGGGCTGGAAGGGTAGGTCGTTGGTTGGTCGAGTGGAAGGCGCTCGAGGGGCACTGTGAGTTAGAGAGAGCGCTTGACCTGTCTGTAGGTGCGCTGAGCACCGACTGTAGGTGCCATTCGACTCGCCTTTCCTCCCTCAACCAGCGAAGCGGCAACAGCCTGCAGAGACAGAAAGCGGTGCTACGCCCTGCCACAGCGCTCCCGCCCAAGAGGAAGGGCCCGACCAGAGTGACAAGTTAGCTGCATCGCTCGTCGCGGCGAGCAGGCACACGAGAAGCTGAAGCGCAAGCTGTCCGGCAGCTCAACGGCAAGGGAGGCGCAGCCGTCCTCCAGCAGCTCGACGCTGCTGACCGGGATGCCACATCGTCTCAGAGTCCCGCCCACGAGCTCGAAGCGAGAGAACAGGGCGGCCGGCACGCGGAAGCAGGAAGCTGGCGAACGAAAGCACCACCGCACCGTCGGGGGCAATAACATCGTCCGACTCAGCCAGAGGGACGCCTGCGAGAATAGGAGGTCTTCGAGAGTGAGCTGACCTAAGCCCTATCACCACAGGCGCGCCGCTGACTCCTTGGACGAGATCCGCCCTTCCTGAGCAAGCCCTCCCAGTCCGCGCCATCTCCTTACCAGCAACTCCGGGCAGCCGTCGACGACCAGTGCCGCAGCCGACAGTCTTGGTGAGCTGAATGGGCTGCTGCTGGATCGGGACAGAGTGGATGCGTTGGAATGAAGGCGGGGAGAGAGAGGTCGAGGCGAGGAGAGGGAGAAGGGCGGCAGAGAGGCCGGGGGCGGTCTGTAGCCTGTTCGGGCGTACCGGTGAGCCGGCGAGAGACCTGCTGGGCGAGGGAACACGCCAGGAGAGAGACAGGTAGCAGTCGGACAACTTCCTTCCGCTTGCGGACTGTTGGCGCTGCTTCCAGCCCTCCATCTCGAGTCGATCTTCTCCATCTCATACCCACGGCCTGCCCCTTCGAGCTGGATCATCAGGGCGCTCACCCGCTCAGCCACCACGCGAGTGGCCGGCCCTTGTCCCTCCCGCCCGCTCGCCCGTTCTGCGCTTCCTCCTCGTCGACTCGTCCTCCTCCTCTCGCTCGTCTCTCGCTGCTCGTACAGGCTACGGCGCCCGTGGGAGCGCTCCACACTCGCTTGCTTCTCCCGTATCCGCCGTTCTCGGCCCTCCCTGTGTGCGGCAGCATCTGCGCAAGGTGCGTCTTCGTCCCCTCGCCGAGCCTTGGACCCGCCTGACGACGTCCCTCCCGCAGGATTCGCATTGACTGCAGCCTTCGCCTACTCGCACGACACCTCCACCTCCCTCGGCTCGACGCCCATACCCCTGCCCCGCCGGCGTCAACATGTTCTCCTCCCGCTCTTTCCTCCTCGTCTGGGCCACTTTGGCCTTCCGCACCGTCGCCATCCTTGCCGCCTCTTCCACCACCTCGACCTCTTCGTCCATCTTCACCTGCACTGGGTACGCTCGTCTTTCACTTTGAGCTCTCTCGCGAGCTGCACCGTGTTGAGCGGGAGAGGGACAATCGCTGTGCGGGTCAGGCAGGGGTTGACAGTCTTCCTCCGCCCTCCTTGCAGAGGAACCGTCTACATGATCGCTCGTGCGTCGCATCTCTCTCCTCTCGGTGGAGGATAGCACCCTTGACGCATTTTCTCGCACAGATGCCGACGACGACCTCCTCTTCCAGTCTCCCGATCTCTACACCGACGTTCACGGCGGCAACTGCGTGACCACCATTATCATGACCGCCGGCGACTCTGGCACGACCGGCAGCACCTACTTCATGGGCAGGGAAACCGGAAACGAGGCCGGCTACGCCAACATGGCGAACGTTAGCTCGGTCTACACCGAGGTCACCGCCATCTTTGGCGGCCAGCCGGTCACGGTCAGGACGTTGAAGGCGAAGCCGAAGGTCCAGCGGGTCTACTTCCGCTTGCCGGACGGCAACATGGTACGCCTTCTTTCCCCTCGTTTCTCTTTCTTGCTCTCTGAGCTCACTGCATTTCGTTACACAGGATGGCTCTGGATTCTCCGTCACCGGCTACGAGTCGCTCCGCGCGCTCTACTTTGGCTCGATCTCGTCCATCACCAACCAGCCCAAGACCGCGACTTTCACCCTCGCGACCCTCAAGCAGGCGGTCGGCCAGATCCTCACCGCTCGCAAGCCGACCAAGGTCCGCACGCTGGACTACATGTCCGATTACGACGCCGGCGACCACGCCGACCACCTCACGGTCGGCCGCCTTGCGGCTGAGCTCGCTGGAACTTACGCCGCGAACGCCACGCTTGCAGGCTACATGGTTCGTCCCCCTCATTACCTTCTCTGTCTCGCGCTATTCAGTCGACTGAGACCACCTCGTCACTTTCGCAGGGCTACCCCGTCCAGAACTTCCCGCCTACGATGCAGACGACCGATGCCAACTTCAAGCACAAGTCGTGCGTTTCTGCTCCTTTTTGCCATCTCACACAGCATCTCGCTCAAACCCTGTCTCTCACAGGAGCGCCTTTTTCGCCTACACGCCCTACGACTACGCCGAGTGCCAGTCGTACACCGCCTGCGTCGCAGACGGCCGCGGGGAGAGCTACTGGCTGCAGAGGTACGCGTGCGATCTCCTCTCCACCAGAAGCGGAACTGACTTATCCGCTCTCTCGTCCACAGGCAGTACGTCGTCACGGCTGCGCTCGCCCAGCAGAGCTACATGGGCAGCGCCGAGGCGCCGGTCGCGCTCCCGAACGGCACCAACATCGCTCGCCTGGCCGACGCTACTGCTTCTTCCGAGTGGTCGACGCAGCCTGCGTCCGCTGCGATCGACGGGAACATCCGAGGGTGCGTTCCTTTTCTTCAGGACTTGTCGACAAAAAGCGGGCGCCGACCGGGCGTGGCCGACCCTGTTCTTCTTGCAGCTACCCCGGCAACTCATCCGCCGAGTGGTCTTCCTATGGCGAAGGAGTGGGCGCCTGGATCCAGCTCATGTGGGACGAGCCGTACAACGTGACCAGCATCGTCCTGAACGACCGGCCCAACCTCAATGGTGCGCCTGCCTTTTCCCTCCAGGCCCCTCTTCAGCTCACACTGATCTTGTTTCTTCTCTCCAGACTGGATGACCGGCTGCACGCTCACGTTCGCCGACAACTCGACCGTCGCTGTTGGCGCTCTCGCCAACGATGGCTCGGCTACGCTCGTCACCCTCGGCGGCCCCGTCGTTACCGACTCGATCTTCCTATACGTTACCTCTGTCTCCACCGCGACTGGTCAGGTCGGTCTCGCCGAGTTCCAGGTCTTCGGCACGCCCTGCCCGGACTGCACCATCAAGACCAACATCACCGGCTCGACCACGACCCAGACGAGCTCCGGCACCGTCTCGGGCTCGTCTGCCGAGCAAGACCTTGCTCTTCTCGCCACGGCCTCGTCCTCGTCTTCGGCCCCGTCGCAGGGCCCGGAGAAGGCCATCGACGGCGTGGTGAACGGCTACAAGGAGAGCGGCACGGGCGACTACACCAAGGAGTGGGCTTCGTACGGCGAGGGCGCGAACGCCTGGCTGGCTCTGCAGTGGCCTCAGTCCTACATGATCGACTCGCTCGTCTTCCACGTGCGTTTCTCCCTCCTTACCTTTCTTCTTGAGTCTGTACTGACCTCCTCGCTTCCTCCTCTTGCAGGATCGCCCCAACTCGGCGGACCAGATCACCGGCGGTACGGTCTACTGGGCCGATGGCTCCACCCTCACCATCCCGTCGCTGAACAACGACGGCTCGGCCACGATCGTCAACCTCTCCACTCCGGTCAACACCTCCTCAATTTTCTACTGGATCAACTCTGTCAGCTCGACTACCAGCTCCGTCGGTCTCGCCGAGATCGAGGCGTACTACTCCCTCCCCCAGACCCCGCTCGCCAATACCACCTCGAGCAACTCGACCACCACCCTTCCCGTCCAGGGCGACCTCGACGACGAGACTTGGGCGGACGACCTCGCCCTGCTCCCTGGCGTCGTTGCGACTGCGTCGTCGCTCGTCGGCGGTCAGGACCCGGGCAACGCGATCAACGGCGACCCGAACGGCTACAAGTCGGACGGCTCGGGCGACCCGTACCAGGAGTGGGCGACGAACGGCGAGGGCGTCGGCGCGTACATCAACCTGTACTTCCCGTCGCAGATCGTCGTCAACGAAATCTCGCTTTATGTGCGTTTTCCCCTCCCTCGACGATTTTTCCTTGCTGACCTGGGCCCTCCTCCTCTTCAGGATCGCCCGAACCTCAACGACCAGGTCACGTCTGGCACGCTGACCTTCGACGACGGGTCCTTCGTCTCGGTGGGTGCGCTCAACAACGCTGGATCGGCTACCAACTTCAGCATTCCGAGCATCACGACCCAGAACATCCTCTTCACGGTCACGGGCGTCTCCTCGACGACCAGCTCGGTCGGCCTGTCCGAATTCGCGGTCTACGGCTCGATTGTCTCGTACGTTTACGCTTCTTCCTCCCTCCGGTACTCCAGCCTAACCTTGCCTTTCCTCCTCTCCAGCTCCAACTCTACTTCCGGCAACTCGACCGCTACCAACAGCACCGGCACCGCTACGTCCTCGTCCGCCTACCCGACCACCTCCGTCCTCGTCTCGCAGGATCTTGCCGTCAACGCTACTGCCGTCGCCTCGAGCTATGCGCCCGGCCAGGCTGCGAGCAAGGCCATCGACACATATGTCGACGGGTATAAGCCGGACGGGACGGGCATGCCGTACGAGGAGGTGCGCTCGACCATTCCAGCATTATTTTCCACAGTCCGAAGCTGACCCTTCTTTCTCTTCTTTCTCTCGCTTCTCTCGCAGTGGGCGTCCTACGGCGAGGGTGCTGGTGCTACGCTCACGCTGACTTGGCCGAGCGATGTCACCGTCACCGCCGTCGTTCTCTACGTTCGTCCCCTTCCTCTCCTGCTCCTCTCTTCTTTCTCACCTTCTTCCTCTCTCGCAGGACCGGCCCAACCCCTCGGACCAGGTTACCAGCGGTACTCTGACGTTCGACGACGGCTCGATCTACCAGACCGGCAGCCTGCCGAACCTCGGCACTGGCAAGGTCATCTCGATCCAGAACGAGACGACTTCCTCCCTCGTCTTCGCTGTCACGGGCGTCTCGAGTACCACGTCCAGCGTCGGTCTGAGCGAGATTGCGGTGTACGGCTTCACCGCCAGTTCGTGCGTTTTGTTCTTCCTTCTCTCTTCCTTCTCTCGTTTTCTTCCGTTCTAACGCATTTGTTTCTCTCGCAGCTCGAACTCCACCTCGACCAACAGCACCGCCACTCCTACGTCCTCGTCCATCTACCCGACCTCGACCTACGTGCTCGTCGACCAGGATCTCGCCGTGAACGCGACCGCAGTCGCTTCGAGTTACGCTCCCGGTCAGGACGCGAGCAAGGCGATCGATACCTACGTCGACGGGTACAAGCCTGACGGGACTGGCATGCCGTACGAGGAGGTACGCCTGGACCTTCCAGCTCTTCCTCCGTGACAGGGCTGACCTTCCCCCTTTTTCCTTCTCTTCGCAGTGGGCTTCTTACGGCGAGGGTGCAGGCGCCACGTTGACGCTGACCTGGCCGAGCAACGTCACCGTGACTGCCGTTGTTCTCTACGTATGTCTGGCCGCTTCCTTCTCTTGCTGCTTCCCAAGCTCACCCTCGACCTTTCACTGCAGGACCGCCCCAACCCGTCAGACCAAGTCACCTCCGGCACGCTCACCTTCGACGACGGCTCCGTCTACCAGACTGGCATCCTGCCTAATCTCGGGACCGGCAAGCTCGTCTCGATCCAGAACGAGACCACCTCCTCGCTTGTCTTCACCGTCACCGGCGTGTCGAGCACTACGTCAAGCGTGGGTCTGAGCGAGATCGCCGTCTACGGCTACGTCGGCGGCAGCAGCTCCAGCACGTCGACGAACAGGTTAGCCTCTCTTTCCTGTTTTCTTCTCTTCGAGCGTGGCTGATTCTCCTTTCTCACAGCACCGCTACTCCGACCAGCTCGCTCAACGCCACCCTCTCCGCCAACTCCTCCTCGGCCTACCCGACCCCGTCGGGCTACCTCAACGCGACCATGTCGGCGAACGCCTCTTCCGCCTACCCGACCGGCTCGTTCTCGCTCAACGCTACGTCGACTCTCTTCAACGGCTCGTCCGCGAGCGGTCCGGTCTCGACGGGCTCGGTCTCCCTCAACCTGAGCTCCCTCTTCAACGGCACCTACCCGACCGCATCTGGCCTCAACTCGTCGTCCTTCTTCCCCTCGGCGACGGCCAACCTCTCCGCCCTCTACCCCTCCGCAACTGCCAACTTGACGGCGTCTGGCAGCGGCTTCAACCTCTCGTCCTACTTCCCGTCCGCGACCGCCTCGGCCTCGGCCTCGGGCCTGGCCAACTCGACCTCGAGCCTGAACGCGACGGCGACCTCGACGGGCGGACCGGTTGCTACTGGCGCCTTTAACTCGTCTTCCGCCTTCCCGTCGGGCTACAATGCCACGGCTTCGGCCCTGCCTTCGTCGTCCCTCAACGCCTCGTCGGCCGCTCTCTCGGCCAGCTCCGGCGCGTCCTCCTTCGGCGGTTCCTCCTCTGCCCTGTCGAGCGGCGCGAGCTCCTCGACGTCGTCCTTGGCCAGCAACGCCTCCGCGAGCGCAGTGTCGACCGGCTTCAATGCCTCGGCCTCCGCCCTTCCGACGAGCACCCTTCTTTCGTCGTCCGCTCTGCCCTCCGCCAACGTCTCGGCCTCGTCGACGGGCCTCAACTCGTCTACTTCGGCGCTCGCCTCGAGCACGAACGCCTCGAGTGCGGCCGTCCCGACTGGACCTTCCTCCGTTTCGAGCCTGGCGAGCAGCACCCGCAGCAGCAGCGTCTCGTCCACCACCGGCTTCTCTACGGTGACTCGCACGTCCTCGTCCACTTCGAGCCCGTCGAGCACGAAGACCAGCACCACGACGACGAAGGCGGCGAGCTCGAGCACGACGAAGGCGGCGAGTTCGACCACGACGAGCCACGCCGTTACCTCCTCGTCCATCGTCTCTTCCTCATCCATCGTACCCTCCTCGACGTCCTCTGTCGCGACGGGCCTACCGACCGCCGCGGCGCAGGCGTCGACCGTCAACATCGCCCGCCTCCCGGGCTGCACGGCGACAGCCTCGTCCTTCATCAGCAAGTCGCCTCCTTCCGGCGCGATCGATGGCAACATCGGCGGCGTGTCGATCCTCGGTCTCGGCACGGCGTCGCAGGAGTGGGTGTCCTCGGGCGGAAAGGGAGAGTGGCTCGAGATCAACTGCGACAAGCAGTACCTCATGCGCGACCTCGTCCTCGCCAACCGGGTCAACACCTGGAACTCGGTCACCAGCGCCGCGCTCAACTTCACCGACGGCAGTACGTCGCCTTCTCCCTCCTCTTCTCGGATTCTTTCGTTGACCTTTCTGCCATCGCCAGCCCTCATCACCATCGGTTCTCCGTCCACCACGGGCTCGCACGTCTCGCTCGGCGCAGGCATCACCGCTTCGGGCGTCCGCATCACCATCACTGGCGTGTCCCTCACCACCACCCAGGCGGGCCTGGCGGAGGTGCAGATCTGTGCGTTTTCCTCGCGCTCCTTCCTTGACTTGCTTCTGCCCGCTGACCTGTTCTTGCCTCCTTCTTCCAGACAACCGCGCCGCACCTACCACCGGCCTCATCGGCGCGCTTGGAAACGCCGTCGGCCAGACCCTCACGGGCATCCTCGGTTTGCTGGGCCTGTAAGGAGCACGGAGGAGGAGGCGGCGTTCTCTCTGTATTCACCTAGACCATCTGTGCCACTCTGTGCCTCTGTGTAGCTTCCCCGGTTGTGCCCCTTGTAGCTCCTCGTTCGTTTCCTGGCAGTGCACTCGCAGCCTTTCTCCCTCTCTCGGTTTCCCTCGATGTGAGACATTGCCGCACAGCGGAAGTGGGAGGCGTCCGAGCCAGTACTGCGGTAGAAGCTAGACGGGCGGAAAGCGAAGGCGAGGGAGGACAGCGGCAGGAGAATGGGATGCCCTCGACGGAGCACGTCGCTGGCGTTCGGGAAGAACGGCTCGGGCGGACCAAAAGATGCTGGTCATGTATTGGCCACACACCTCGGCGTGGAATGGCAGGGGGAGACGATCCGGGAAGGAGGAGGCCAGAGGAAAAAGCGAACTGGCGAGGGCAGTCGGGCGCTGGTGGGCTGCACAGGGGCGGGCGGGCTGGCGACTGATACTCCGTAGACCACGGTACATTGCACGGAGGCGTACGAATGCTAAATAGAGCGGGAGAAGCGAGAGACGCGGCAGGAGAAGCGGAAGCGAAGCGCAGGCGCAAGAGCACGGGGGGCGCTCGGATAGAGTCTCACACAAGCAGACAGTCCAGCACAGTCGAGTGAAGCTGTCCAGCGGTTCATCTGAGCGTGTCGAGGTGAGTGAAGGCGGGAAAGATTTCGGCGAGAGGTCGAGGCGGGCGGACAGCGCGCGGTTGGCTTCTCTCTTTTCTCCCAAACCGCTCCCACCGCGCTCCCACTCCCCAGGCCAGCCTCAGGCTCCCTCTCCTCTCTTTTCACAGAGACCCAACAACCCCCTGCATGTCCGTCCACCGCTTCCCGCGCTCTCCCCGTCCCACCGCGCCGTGTTGACTCCCTCGCTGACCCTCTTCCTCGTCGCTCTCGTCCACCTGCAGGCAAGGCATCGCTGCTACGGAAACCCGCTCCGACTACGTGCGTCTCCTGCCCTCTTGCCAGCTCACCTGAACGCAATCACGAGCGTCGAGACTGACCCGAAGGTTTTCCTCCCGTATCTCGCCCTCCTCGTTCGCGTCCTTCTCTCGCTCGTACGGCCCTCAAACAGCTCGAGTACCTCGCCATCTCGCTCTACCTCGCCCGCTCGTAAACGCCCGCACCCCCCTCCCAACCCTCATCTCACCGTCCACCATGCTCTCGCTCCTCCGCCAGACCGCTTCCCTCCCTCGCATCGCCCGCCCGGCGCTCGCCCGCTCCCTCGCGACCGTTCAGACCAAGTCTCTCAACCCCTTCAACCCCGACCTGCCCGCCACCCTCCACCTCAAGTCCGGCGAGTCGTTCACCGGGCGCTCGTTCGGCGCGCCCACCTCCCGCTTCGGCGAGGCCGTCTTCTCGACCTCCATCACCTCGTACACCGAGTCGATGACGGACCCGTCCTACCGCTCCCAGTTCCTCGTCTTCACCACCCCGCTCGTCGGCAACTACGGCGTCCCCGACAACCTCAACCCGGCCAACCACGAGCCGAACGGCCCCCCGGTCATGCTCGAGTCGAACGGCATCCAGTGCGCCGGTGTTATCGTCGCTGACGTCGCCGAGCGCTACTCGCACTACCAGGCCGTCGAGTCGCTCCACGAGTGGTGCGACCGCCACGGCGTGCCGGGCATCACGGGCGTCGACACCCGCGCCATCACGACCCTCCTCCGCACCAACGGCTCGACGCTCTCCAAGCTCGCCGTCGGACAGGGCCACGAGGTCCGCCCGCAGGACGCCGAGTACTGGGACCCGGCCAAGGAGAACCTGGTCGACCAGGTCTCGACCAAGGAGGTTTACACCCTCAACCCGGACGGCGACGTCAAGATTGCGCTCCTCGACTTTGGCGCCAAGGCCAACATCCTCCGCTCGCTCGTCCGCCGCGGCGCCGCCGTCACCGTCTTCCCCTGGAACTTCGACTTTGACAAGGTCCGCGACCAGTACGACGGCCTGTTCCTCTCGAACGGCCCGGGCGACCCCAAGCACTGCATGGAGGCCGCGCTCAAGCTCCGCAAGACCTTCCAGGAGTGGGACAAGCCCATCTTCGGCATCTGCATGGGCCACCAGATCATCGGCCTCGCCGCCGGCGTGGAGACGTACCGCATGCGCTTCGGCAACCGTGGCCACAACCAGCCCGTCCTCGCGCTCGCCTCGTCGGGCAACATCAAGGCTGGTCGCGTTTACGTTACCTCGCAGAACCGTACGGTTCCCCCCGCCGTCTTCCCTTTCTCCTTCTCTCTGACCTTGGGCTTGTCTACTCCTGCAGACCAGTACGCTCTCGAGCTCGGCAACTTCCCCAACGGCTGGGAGCCGTTCTTCCTCAAGTAAGTATCCCTCTCGTTGCTTTTGTTCGAGAAAATCCAGAACTCATCCGCTTTCTCGCTTGTAGCGCCAACGACGCGTCGGTCGAGGGCATCAAGTCGACTGAGGCTTCCGGCAAGCGCGTCTGGGGCGTCCAGTTCCACCCCGAGTCGGCCGGCGGTCCCCTCGACACGATCCACATGTTCTCCGACTTCCTCGCGTCGTGCCGCTCGACGATGAAGAACGCCTCGGGCGTCGCGCTCCCAACCGGCGGCATGGCCAAGGGCACCTTCTCGTCGACCGACTTTGAGGCGGGCCTGTAAAGCGATCCCCTCCTCCCGCTTCTTTTCCTTTTGGCGTCCCCTTTTCCCTTCTCTCGGTCCTACCTCCTCGTTGTCTGTACCACCACCTCACACTACGCGCATGCGCAATGCAGTCATAGAATCGTCTCCTCGCCGCCGCTTCGTTTTCTTCTCCTTTTCCTGGGTTCTTTCGTCTCCTCTCAAGGCCTGCTCCTCTCTTCGCAAGCCTCGTTCGCTGCTCCTGTTTCCGCTGGCCACAGTGGCCGCAGCGATCCACAAGCCAGCTTGACCGTTGCGAAAAGAAGGCTGCGAACGACGTCGGTGGAGGCGCTAGCGAGGAATACAAGGGCGGGGTTCTTGTCCTCGCTCTCGCTGGCTTGCGAGCGCTCAAGCTACCCTAGAGCTGCTCGTCGTCGTCACCGTCATCGTCGTCGAAGGACGCCCCAGCAAGCAGCGCAAGCAGCGAGCACTCCGCTCGGTCTTCTCCTCGGCGAGCGATCGAAGTCGCCCTTGTCCTTCTTCCCTCACTCCTTACCGCTTGCTTGTGTCGCCACCTGCACCTACCTCGCATGCGGCTCCTCTGGCGGGTCGCCGCCCTCGCCGCTCTCCTCCAGCCCGTCGTTGCCGATCGCGAGTTCTGTGCGTTCGCTCACTCTTCCTCTCGCCGAGCCTAAGCTCACCTTGGCTTGTTCTCACCCTCCCGCGCCTTACTGGACACCCACGCACCACCTGTACACCCTCTGCCACCCCTCCGAGTCAATCAGACGCCAGCGCCGTCTCGTACTGCAGCTCCGACACCGACCGCGTCCTCGACGTCTCCAAGTTCCTCCTCTCCTACGACCCCGACGCAGGCGTAGCAGGCTCGTACGTCCTCTCCTCCGTCCCCTCTCCTCCCTCGCTTCCCGCCCCCGAGCTCGGTAGGCGCGGAGAGCCCTAGCTGACCCCACCTTGTTCGGCTCGGCCAGCATCTCGTTCGACATCTCTGCCGCGTCCGTCGACCCTAACCTCAGTGAGTCGCGCCCACCGCACGGAGGAGAGCGGCTACAGGGCGCCACAAGGCTGCAGGTGGGCGGCGAGACGAGGTCATGCGGAGGAAGAGGCGCCTGCTTGGGGCAGACTCCAGCGAGTGGTCTTGAGGCAGAGCGAGGCGTCTCCCAGCGGTACACGACGAGCAGAACAGCTGAAGGAAACAGCTGTGGAGACCTTCGCCTCGAAACTGACGCGCCGCCATTTTTCCCTTTCTCCCTTTTGCAGACCCGATCCTCAACTTCGAGCTCATCGCCTACGGCATCCATGCCGTACGTACCTGCTCAATTCCTGCATCAGCTCTTTGCTTACCCAGTCCTCCTGCAGGTCAACACCTCGATCAACCTCTGCGACCTGCTCGGCGGCGTTCTCTGTCCTCTACCTCAATACGACTTTGTCGGTTCCGCCACCATCCCTCTGCCGTCCATCGTAGCCGGCAAGGTCAACATCCCTGGTGCGGGCTACTGGATCCCAGATCTTGAGGCTACGGCTTACGGTGCGTTTTCTGCGTTTCCCCGTTGCCTAGAAAAGCCAGAACTGACCTTCTTGCTCCCGCAGTCCGGCTACTTCGCGTCGAAGACAACTCGGAGGCGGCATGTCTGCGCGTCGACCTGTCGAACGGCAAGACGACTCGCTGGACCTCCGTCTCGTGGGCCCTCGGCGGGCTCGCCATCGGTTGCGCCCTCCTCTCGCTCCTGTGGTTCCTCGTTGGCACGCTCGCCTACCCCACCGTCGCCTACGCCGCGTCGTCCGCTACTCCGTCCACCTCGAAGCCGATGTGGGCGTCCCTTGGCCGGCGCAAGGAACGCCTCTTCCTCCTCATGTCCCTCCTCCAGTTTATTGCCACGACGGGCATCCTCTCGCTTCAGTACCCGCTCATTTACGAGGCCTTCACCGCCAACTTTGCCTGGTCGCTCGGCATCATCCGCATCAACCCGGTCCAGACGGCGATTGACAGCCTCCGCAACGGGACGGGCGGCAACCTGACCCAGCTCGCCGGGCGGAGTAACCTTGTCGGCGGGACGAGGGCGCTGCAGAGCGTTTTCACGAGGAGGGACTACATGCCGTTGCCCAGCGCCGAGGAGATTGGGACCAGCATCCTGAGCGAGCTGGGAAGGTCTCTACCTTCGTCCTCTTCCTCCTCGTCGCACCACCTTTCCTCCCGCACTCTCCACGCCCTTTCCTACATCCCCTCCACCCTCGCCCGCCGCGCCGAGTCGGCCGCCGACTCTCTCAGCCCTACCTCCGCCATCGCTGTCCCGGACGTTCAGAACACCTCAACCATCAACGCGGTCGAGCTTGGTATTCCGCATCAGCTCGTCGTACGTGCACACTTTTCTTCACTCACACAGCCCAAACCGAAACTGACCCCTTCGCTTTTTTCCTCCCCATCTCTGCCCGCCCGCTCTTCCTTCTGCCAGAACCTCGACATCTCGCCCTACAACGGCTTCACGACCGCGTTCATCAACTTCCTCTTCCTCTTCGCGATCGCGATCGGCCTCATCATCCTCGGCGGCGCCTTCTGGGCGCTCCTCCGCCTCCTCATCCGGCAACGCCGGGAAAAGGGCGGCATGAACCCCGCCGCTCCTGCAGCGGTCGAGGACGGCGCGGCGTACGGCGGAGGGAGGTGGGCGGGAGTGCGGCGGAAGACGAGCGGACCGTTCTTGACGGTCGTCAGGGCGTGCACGCTTCGGTTGCTGCTCATCTCGTGGTACCCGCTCTGCATCTGGTCGTTCTACCAGTGGACACTTGGGTCTTCCGACGTACGTCCCTCTCAATCGTCTCCTGCAGGCCCGTCTTGCTGACTGGCTCATCTCGTCTCGAACAGTCCTACGCTCCCATCGTCCTCTCGGTCTTCACCATCGTCCCCGTCGCCCTCTCGCTCCTCTTCCTCGCCTTCCGTTTCTTCCTCCTTGCCCGTCGCACACTCCACAACTCGACCCCTCACATCGAGGGGTTCACCGACCCCGAATCCCAGCCATCGACCGCCTTCTCCCCCTCGCTCGCCTCCTCGCCCTTCAAGCCCGCGCCTACGTCGGTCCCCGTCACGCCCAACCCGACGCCGTCCAAGGCCCTCCCGAAGGCCGAGCGCCGCGTCGTCGAGGACCTCGCGGTTGCGCAGCTGCTGGCCGAAGGAGCGGCGCCGTACGCGCCGTTCTGGAACGCGTACAAGGTGCGCAGCCGGCGGACGACGGCGAAGCGGAGGAACTGGTGGAAAGGCAGAGGGTGGTGGTTTGGCTTGATTGAGCTGCTGGCGATGCCGTTCGTGCTGGCGTGCTTTGTCTCGTTCGCCAAGGTGCGTCTTTCCCTCCTTCCCCTCGTCCCGCTTGTTCCGTACTGACGTAGGGGAACCCTCTCGCAGCGCTCCGGCTGGACCCAGTCCGTCGCGCTCGTCGTCGTCGAGTCGCTCCTCTTCCTCGCGCTGTGCATCTTCACGCCGTATGAGGACAAGTCGTCGAACGGCACGCACATCTTCTGGCAGCTCCTCCGCGTCATCATCGCCGGCGCGCTCATCACCTTCAACCGGAGCATTGGGCTGAACGAGATCGTCCGGTTCGTCCATTTTCTTCCCTCTTGTTGTTCCTCGACAGCTTCCTGACCTCTTCGGTGCTACAGGGTCGCCATCGGCGCCGTCCTCGCCGTCATCGAGTCGGTCCTCGTCATCCTCTTCTTCATCCTCCTCGTCATCGACTTCGTCCAGCTCTGCATCTTCCTCCACCGCGGCCTCAAGGCGCGCCGTCAAGCCCGTCGCGACTCTGCACACTACGGCACCGAGGGCAACGGCGCGGGGCCAATGCCGATGATGACCCAGACGGCGACGCGGGAGGCCGCTCCGTCGCTGGGCAACGGAGCGGGGAGGGACTTCGCTCTCGAGCCGCCAGAGGCGAGGGGCGAGGACCTCGCGCCGACAAGGAGCAGCCTCACCCTCCACAGCGGCGGAAATGGGCTGCCGCCTGTCAACGCCAAGGGCAAGGCCGTGTGATCGCCCTTCGCCCTCTCCGTACAGACACTCCTTATTTCCCTGGATCCGCACGTCCTCCCTTCCTATCCTTTCTCTTGCACCTAAAAGCCTATATACATCCCCCCTGCTTGTTGTCACCCTTTTACATGCTTCTTTCCCTCCTCACTCCTCTCTCGTTCCTCCCCAATCCTGTCCATAGCCTCTCCTACCCTCGCATCGTTACTCCATGTCTCTCTCTCTGCCGTCTCCCTACGTAGCCGTTCCTCCTCGCTCGCCTAGACTAGTAGAAACGCTCGACCACCCGCAAGACGTTTCGCTTTCTTCCTCCTTTCTCGGCCAGTCTTGAGGAAGACGCGCTGAAAATGCATAAGTGGCAGCAAGACAAGGACTAGACGAACTAAGTAGACGTGGCAAGGTAGAAAACGAAGAGAGGCAGGCGAGAAGAGATGATGCAGAAGAGTGAGAGGGCATTCCGGGTGTCGATGAGGTGGAGGGTCCGTTAAGGAGGAGAGGCCGGGGACAACAAGAAAGACGGCTGAGAGTGGAAACGAAGGGAATGCGAGAGAGGGGTATAAGGGGGGGCATCGCGGCGATGTAAGAGGCACGGAAGGAAAGGCCGTTTAGACGCCGACCGAGGTGGACCGCTTCGGCGCGATGGACACCCTCCTCTGCGGCACCTCGGGTGCCGGGCCTGAACCTCCACCAGATGCCGCCGCCGTTGCCCGCGTCGTCAACAACCGCCTCATCAGCGTCGGCTTGCCCCCTTGCCCTCCTCCTCCTCCTGCTCCGTTCGCCTCAGTCGGCAGCCGTCCAGGCGGCGCTGAGTGCGTCGGCTTCTTCAAGAAGGGGGACGGGACGTCGTCGTCCGCATACGTGTACGTCGGGATCGAAGGCGAGCTGGCGGCGCTGCTCAGCCCGCCGTGGATCGGCGCGGCGTGCGGGAGCGAGGCGGACGCGGTCGCGGAGGTGAGCGGGAGCGGGAGCGGGAGGACGGGCGAGGAGAGGTGGCGAGAGTGCGGGGCGGGGAGGGTCGGGAGCGGCTCGTAGGTCACGGGGATGGAGACGAGCGAGGGAGAGCGTTGAGGCGCCGAGTAGTGGT
Organism: Rhodosporidiobolus sp. SP3-3/4; assembly: GCA_029873605.1. Lineage (NCBI taxonomy): Eukaryota > Fungi > Basidiomycota > Microbotryomycetes > Sporidiobolales > Sporidiobolaceae > Rhodosporidiobolus > Rhodosporidiobolus sp. SP3-3/4. The sequence goes on from JAQJIZ010000009.1 coordinate 155,850, forward strand.
GCTGGTACTGCGGGCGCTGTTGCTGCTGCTCTTGTTGTTGCTGCTGCAGCGCCGCCTGCTGAACTGCGATCTCCCTCTGCTGTGCCAGCGCCGCCGCACGGAGGTTGTCGTTCGATACCGAGATCGTCCGCGTCGGGGTGCTGTACCCGCCCGCTGCTCCTGCGGCGGCATGAGCACCGGAGAGGTCGTGCATCGACTTGCTGGCGAGACGGCGGCGGAGAGAGGGCGAGGCGGTGGAGAGGTGCGGCTTGGTCGGGGTGTCGTCGAGGGACATGAGGGAGGAAGAGGACGAGACGCGCGGGAAGGGGAGCGAGGGGGCCGCGTTGCTGCAGGGAACGACCGTCAGTGAAGAGAAGACATTGAACAAGTCAAGAAGAGAGACGTACCTCATCCGCCGCTCATCCTGCAACGGCCTCCTCGGCACCAAACTCGGCCTGCTCGCAACCCTCGCAATTGCCGCCTCCTCAACAACAACCTGCCCTCCCTGCCCAAGCACCGGACTGGGCCTGACATTCTCCCTCTCCTGCCCGTACTGCACCTGCGCCTGCACGAGCTGCGCCTGGACCTGCGCGCGGTGCGCCGCCCACGACGCCGCGAGCTTGGCCTCGCTCTCCTTGAGCGCGTCCTGCGCGCCCCGCACGGCCGTCTCGCGCGAGAGGACGGCCTGCTCGCGCGCGAGGACGGCCGCTTCGCGCTCGAGGATGTCCTTCTCGCGCTCGGCAACGTGGGCGTCGCGCACGCGGAGTTCGCGGGAGCTGGAGGTGGAGAACTGGGGTCAGCACGCGGAGCGAGGAAGAGGAAGAAGGGAAGACGGACGCTTTTCGCAGCTCGAGCGCGCGGATCTGCATCTTGACCAAGTCGAGGGTCTTGATCTGCGACGTGTTGGGGCGGCGTTTCGGCTGTTCCGACTCATGCTCATCAGTCTACGCTCGAGGCGAAGGAGATCGGAACCAGGACGCACGTTCTGCTGCAGCATCGCCTTGACGACCTGCCCGAGGTGGGCCGTGTACGGCTTGGGCAGGTCCGGGATCTTGCCCTCGCGGATCATGACCGCCAGCTCGGGCTGCGTGCGGGCTTCGTGGAATGGCGGACTGTTGGAGGGAGGCTTGTTGAGCGGGGCGCACGCTGACAGAGAGGGAGAAAAGGGGCGCACTGGCCAGCGCAGAGCTCGTATATGAGGCAGCCGAGCGCCCAGATGTCCGACTTGACGTCGTAGGGCTGACCGTTGATGAGCTCGGGCGACATGTAGTAGGGCGTCTGTACAAAGAGCGGATCAGAAGCGCTTCGGAAGGGAAAGAACAGGGAAGACGCACGCCGACGTAAGTCTGGGTCATGGCTGCCTGTTGCATCGCCTTACTCAGGCCAAAGTCACCGAGTTTGAGATTGTTCTCCTTGTCGAGGAAGACTGCGATGCGTGCAAGTCAGTCCAGCTTCAGGGAGGAAAAGAGAGAAACAGACGCACCGTTCTCCGGCTTGATGTCCCTATGCAGGATGACCGTCTTCCGCTGCCCCTTCTTGTCGACCTCGGAGTGGCAGTCGTGCAGCGCGAGGGTGATCTGGGTCAGGTACGCCCAGACGACGTCCTCGGGCAGGACGCAGTTCGTCTTGCGGCACCGCTGGATGACGCCGGCCAGGTCGCCGCCCTCGCAGTACTCCATCAGGATGTAGAGCATGTTGTTCGGCTTGTCGACGAAGCGCTCGTAGTACCGCACGATGTTGTCGTTCGAGCCGAGCTGCTCGAGGATGTTGCTGGCCGCAGCAGAACGGTTAGTCTGGGACTGGGGCAGACAGAAGGAAAGCGGGCGTACACTTCCTCCGTCAGCTGCTTCAGGTCCCGCTCGTCCATCCGACCGTAGTTGAGCTCTTTCCGTGCGAGAACCTGAGGAAGAAAGGCGAGGTCAGGTCGGAGGTTCTCCCCTCAGGGTGGAGAAGGAGCAGCGCACCTTGCCATCCAGCCGGCGAGTGACCTTGCGGATGATGCTGCGCGAAGGAAAGGTAGGAAAGTGGCAGTCAGCCGAAAGTTGCGATCTGGGAGCGGGAGGGGGAAGGCGTAGTCGCGACGACGGCTCTTCCTGTCCTCCAAGCGCAGAAGATGCAGCTCGCGTACCCGAAAGACCCCGTACCGATCACATCGCCTGCCTCGTAGCTGCCAGTGCGATGGAAGGGGGACGTCAGTCGTCGATGTTGGGTGACGGCTTCCACCGCTCGAAGAAGGAGAGCGAGACGCACCACTCTTCCATGCTCCGCGCGGTTGTGATCGGATGGTCGCCGATGAGGGTCTTGCGGCGCGGCAGCTGCCGCGGTGGGAGGGTCGCCATGGCCGCCTTGGTCGGGCGAAGGTGAGGAGGGGCAGGCGGCGACTTGGGCGGGCGAGGGGGAGCGTAGGGTGCGAAAGGGCGCGTGTGACGTTTGTGTACGGTGCGAACGAGTGTAATGAGAGCAGAGTGTGCAGAGAGCGTGAGGAAGCGGACGGCGGAGCGCGACTTGGTCGGATCGAGCGAAGCAGGCTCCGCGGGCCAACTTTCCTTTGCACCTCTCTTTCTCCCCTTTTCGCACATGGACGCTGCGAGGAGTCGATACTGATCCTGTTGCAACCGGACCCTACCGGAAAAAGCACTGCTTTTGCATCTCTTCGTCCTCCCGTCCCGCCGCTGCTTTTCTCGACGCACACGTCCTCCTGCATCTACCGTCACTCCTGAGCGACGTCATACTTGCCCATAAGGTCCTTAGAAGCTGAGTGAGGGAGAAGAGTGAGTCTTGGAGAAGAAGAGAAGACGAGCAAGGAAGGAAAGCGCACAGGAAAACCGAGTCGCCCATCTTGGACACCGTCCTCGGCGCGGGCCACTTGAGCTCGTCGAGGCTCTTCTTCATCGCGGTCATCATCGGCGGCGGGCCGCAGAGGAGCATCTTGGCGTCGTCGGCGAACGGCGCGAGGCGCTCGCGGATGATGTCGGTCGTGACGAACCCGCTGCCGCCGTCCCAGTTTGCGGGAGGGTTGTTGAGCACGTAGTAGACCTGGAAGCGCTTCGGGTGCGCCGCGGCGAGCTCGTCCAGCTCGGACTTGAGGAGGATGTCTTCCGGGTTGACGTTGGCGTAGATGAGCGAGAGGTGCGTCGTGTCCTTGGGGTTCTTGAGCGCCGCGCGGATAATTTGCTGCGGGTCGTCGAGGAAGTCAGGATGTGTTGAAACAGAATAAAGTGGAGGAGAAAGAGGCGCACCAGCATGGGGGTGATGCCCGTCCCGCCGGCAATCATGCCAATGTTCTTCGCAAAGCCCGGCGCGTAGCGCATCTGGCCCTTGGGGCCCTTAACATCGACGTAGTCGCCGACCTTGAGCTCGGAGAAGTGGCGCGAGATGTTGCCGGTCGGGTAGCTCTGCGCGCAGGAGGAAGAAGAAAAGGAGGATCCGGTCAACTTCTGCTCGATTGGGAGGGGGATGCGCATGTGGAGCTCGAGAGGAAGCGCACCTTGATGAGAAGGTCGAAGAAGCCGACGTCGTCGTCGGACGAGGTGGGGGTGTAGGAGCGCTGGATGAGCTTGCCGCCAATGGTCGCCGAGACGGAGACGTGCTGGCCGATGGGGAGGCCGAGGATCTTGCCCTTGGGAAGGGCGAACCGGTAGCTGCGCGGGCAAGCATGGGTGAGTAGGGCTGGGAGAGAGGGAGGAACCGGCGAGGAGGGGGACGGACATGGCCGTGTTGGGCGAGATGACGATCTTGTCGACGAGCTTGAACTTCTGCCACTGGGTCGCGTCGAGGGCAATCTTGGGCTCTGTTGGAGCGAGGGAGGTGTGCGATCAGTGCGATGGAGGGGGAGAGACGGAGCGGGAAGAGGACGGACTGGAGGGGAGTTGGGAGAGCGCGACGAGGACGAGGGCGAGACCGACTGCGCCGGCGAGTGCGATCTGCTGAGTCTGGTCGAGGTTGTCCCAGGGTGCCATGGCTGGTGAGAGAGTGTGCGTAGAAGGGAAAGAAGGGAGCGGAGCGAGTCGCGGCACGAGGCGCGACCGTTAAGCGCGGCTGTTTCTCGTGCCAGAGGCTGTTCCGAGCCGATACCGACCGCCTATCGCCCTCCCTGCTCCACTCTTGTGCCCGCCATGCCCGTCTACGGGTGAGCGCACCGTCCCACCTCCTCCTCCTCCCCACCCACTTACCCGCCCACTCTCCCTGCCGCAGCCTGTACATCTACGACCGCCACTGCACCTGCTGCTTCTACTCCGACCTCGGACACCTCGCTTCCCGCGACCCAGGACCGTCCACCCTCCCGGCCGTCCTCGCTCCCTCCGCCGCCTCCACTGCGACTGCCGCCCCCTCCTCAGCCGCCCCTCTCGGCCCACGCAACTCGCTCGACGACCACCCCTACGGCGTACCCAACTCGGCCGACCGCCGCGACAGCCTCGCTCACGGCGTCGTCGCTCGAGATGCTCCGGCAGACCAACCAGCAGCGGGTGGGGCAGGGGCAGACAAGGGCAAGGGACGGCTAGCGTTCGACGAGGAGGCCAAGCTCGTCTACGGCGTCGTCTTCAGCTTGCGCAACATGGTCAGCAAGCTCTCCAGCCGGTCCGTCCTCTCCTTCCCTTTTCTTCCTCTGCCTTTCCCCCCCACCTGACCAACCTTGTCCCCTCGCAGCGGCGACGAGTCCTTCCACTCCTTCTCGACGAGCAACTACAAGCTGCACTACCTGCACACGCCCACATCGTACCACTTCGTCCTCCTCACCTCGCCGACGCCGTCCTCCCTCCGCCCGCTCCTCCGGCAGCTCTACACCGGGCCCTTTGCCGAGCACGTCGCGCGCAACCCGCTGGCGGTGCTCGATACGCAGAAGGGTGGCAAGGGCATCGACAACCCGGCGTTCAGGCAAGCGGTAGAGAAGCTGCTGGTAACGGTGGTGTGAGGAAAATGGCCAATGCACTTCCCCTCGGTGAACGCGCCCGCGAGAGCTCGTCCCTTGGTTGTGCTCGTCTCTTGACATGCCGAGAACAGCGAAAGAAAGGTGATACGAAGCATCGCTCGTTGCCGCAAGGTGAGGGTCTGCTTCCCCCACTTGCCGCTCGTTTCGCCCACCTCACTCAACCGCTGCTTGCTAGCGCTTACTTGCACCGCCTCCGACTGCTGTCCGCACACCTGCTCACGCCATGCAGTCGACACGCGGCAAGTCGGTGGTGTGGGATCCGGCAGGGAGCAGCCGCTGCCTCGTCGGTGGAGGAGCAGAGCTACGTCTGTACGACTACGCCGAGGTGCGTCTAGTCTCTCTGTGCACCCCTGCACCCGCGCACTGACCCTCGTTCGTGCTCTTCGCAGGACCGCTCCCCCTCCTCCGCCTCGCCCGACTCGAAGCACCGCTTCACCACCACGAGCGTCACCACAGAGCTCACCGGCCTGCGCGCCTTCGCCTGGTATCCGCACTCGAAGGCGCCCGTCGTCGCGGCCGGATTGGCAACGGGGAGGGTGTTGCTCCTCGGGTTGGAAGGCGGCGGGGAGGGCGCAAAGGCTGGACCAGCGCCGCCGAGCGTGCAGATCAACAGTGCGTCCCTTTTTTCGGACTCACGAAAGAGAAGAAGCTGACTTGAAGGAGCGAGGGGCGCAGTCCGACACTCTCGCCCTTGCAACGTTGTGACCTTCTCCCCCTCCCACCCCGGGCTCCTCGCTGTCGGCCTCGAAAAGGGGCGCGGCGAGTCCCTCCTCGTCTACGACGTATCGCGCTCCGTCGACCCCTCCGCCTCTTCCGGCAGCAGTCTCTTCGGCGGCCCTTTTCCGACGCGCACCTTTTCCCTCTCCCGCGAGTCGTCCTCTCACGGCCGCGGGCGCGCACACTCGCCCGCCACGAACGCCTCGGTCGAGCCCCTCCCCTTGACTTCCTTCGGGTCCTCCGAGGCGGTCACCTCCTGCGCCTTCCTCTCCTCCCCCTCCGGCGGGCCCTCGTCCTCCAACACCTCGGCCCTCCTCGCCGCCGCGATGGCGAACAAGTGGCTGCGCGTGTACGATCTCCGCGCGCCGCCGCAGACGGTGACGACGTGGGGCACGCGCGCCGTGTACGGCGTCGCGCCGAACCCGTTCAACGGGCAGCAGTTCACGAGCTTCGGCGACGACGGCATTGTGCGCCTGTGGGACCTCAGGGTCCCGCTCGACCCGCTGCTGTCCTTCTCCGAGACGGATGCGGGCTCGGTGCCCGCGAGGAAGCCGCGCGCGAACGTCGTTGCGAAGCCGCTGGCCGAGACGGCGTGGGCGCCGGACCGGCGGGGCGTATTCACAACGTTGGAGAAGGATGGGCAGGCCCTCAGGGTGTGGCAGCTCGTTGATGGACCGGGGCCGCGGTTGATCGGCTCGGCGGATGGAGGAGGGGGAGGGGAGCGAGGGAGGAGCGATGCGGCGAGCAGGCTGCAGGATGCGCGGACGCCGCTCGAGATGGAGGAGAGGGAAGTGTTGAGGATGCCGGTGCTGCTCGAGGATCGGAAGAGTACGTGTCCTTGTCTTCCTCTGTGAGCCCCTCGAACTAACGCTTTTCCCCCTTAGCCCGCCTCTCCCCAGCCCCGCTCACCTCCTTCTCCTTCATCCCCTCTTCCGTCTCCTCCTCGTCCCAGCCCTCCTCTCTCAGCTTCATCACCCTCTCCCGCGAGACTACCCACCCCGGCTCATCAGGCCACCGCCTCTCGCTCCTCTCCGTCCCGTCCGACCCCTGCGTCTCCTTCCTCGAGCGCGGGCTCGCTCTCTCCTCCTCTTCCTCTGCCCCTCCTGCAACCTTCGCCATCCCGCCACCCTCAGCCGACGTCCCGCTCGACGAGCCCGACCTCCCCGCTACGAGCGCATCCCCCGCCCCGGCCGCCGCCCTCAACCTGACCATGTCCCCTCCGCCCGACCGGGGGCGCTCCCTCTCCCTCGCCGGCCTGCCGCCGCTCGTCATCGACCGGAACCAAACCCCACGCCCGAGCGGGATGATGCGCCGCATCTCGAGCGGAGCTGTGCTTCAACTGCCTGGCTCAGGCCCAGGAGGAGGAGTGCCGGACGAATTTGAGGGGGAGAAGGGCGAGGCGAGCCTGAGCGCGCTCGCGAGCGACATGAGCGGGTTGATCAGGGAGAGGATCGAGGCTGGGTATGGAGGCGACGCGGCGACGAACGCGGCGCTGTCGGAGGGGAGTGTGAAGGAGTTCTGGCTCTGGGTCGCTCGTACGTCTCTCTTGTGCTCCCTATTGGGTTTTCCCCTCAGCTTTCCGTTCCCATTTGACCGGCTTCTTCGTCCATCCCGCAGGCGCCCAGTCCCTCTCCTCCGACGCCTGCTTCGCCGACTACGACTTCCGCTTCCGCGGCGTCCTGCGCATCCTGACCGGCTTCCCTTCGGGCACGACCAACCCGAACCTGCACACCCCGCCCGCCTCGTCCTCCTCGACGCCCGCGCCGACCGTCCCCTCGGCGTCGCGGTACTCGACCCCGCGCTCGATCTACTCGGACATCAGCCGGAGCCTGCGGCGCGGCGACGAGGCGCAGAGCAAGTCGGCGCAGTACGCCGCGGCGTGCGCGCAACTTGTTGAGCGGAGGCGGCTCGACACGTTCGCGATCGCAGCGAGCCAGTACGCCGCGCAGAGGAAGATCGCGCTGCAGTGCTGTGGGGCCGAATGGGAGGAAGGGTGGGAGGCAGTGTGCTCGAGGTGCGTCGGGGCGGTCTCATTCTTCGCGACTTTCTTCTCCTTCGTCCCAGAACAGACTGACGAATAGTCGCTGCTTGCCCGATCACAGGCTTCAACGACATGGCGAGTACGAAGCCGCAGCCCGACACGCCTTTTTCTCGGGCCAGCTCGAAAAGTCGATGTATTTCCTCCGAATGTGCAAGGGTTCGTCCTCTTCTCTTGCTCTTCCTCCTCTCCTTTTCTTGACCCGTCTACCTTCATACTGACCTTCCACTCCTTTATAGACGAGAACTTGCGCATGCTCGCGCCAATCCTCGCCGCTTACCTCACCCAGAAAGACGCCCACCAAGGCGCCGAGTCCAACTTCTCCTCCCTGTGCCGCACGCTCAGCTCGGACGTCGAGCGTCCATGGGTCCGCGCTGCATTTGCGTACTGCGCGACGAGCGACTGGCGGGAGCTGGTCGACGAGACGGGGTTGCCGTTGAAGGATCGCGTGGCGGTCGCTTTGAGGTGCGCCCCCCCTCTCCTTCTCGCTCCCGACTCTTGCTGCACGGCCCTGACGACCTTTGCGGCCGACAGGTTCCTCTCCGACAGCGAGCTCATCCCCTTCCTGCAAGAGCTGGGCGACGAGGCGCTCTCTTCCTCGGATCTCGAGGCCGTCGTCCTTTTCGGCCTGCGCAACGACGGCCTCAAGCTCCTCTCTTCGTACGTCGACCGCACCTCGGACGTCCAGACTGTCGCGCTCGCATGCTCGTTCACTTCGCCTGGTCTCGTACGTCTCCCTATTCCTTCCCTCTCCTCCCGTTTTCCTTGCTCTGGTACGAAGAGAGCACGGGAAAGCTGACTTCGCTCTGGCCACCGCAGATCCGTGCCGACCTCCGCGTTCAACGCTGGGTCGAGACGTACCGCACCCAGCTGGACCACTTCCAGCTCTACGCCGCCCGCGCCCTCTTCGACGCCGCGCGGGGCCAGCGCGCGCGCATGGCGCTCGAGCAGGCCAAGATTGCGGGGCGGAACGGCGAGGCCAAGGAGGTCGCGATGGCGATGCGGAGGGCCGCGCCGCCGCAGGTGCTCGTGCGGTGCCAGTTCTGCGGGACGAACGTCAGCCCGGCGGGCGGGAAAGGAGGGTTTGGCGTGACGGCGGGCGCGGATGGGCGAGGGGGAGCTGGGTCGGTTGGCGTCAAGGTGAGCTGGCGGCCCTTCCTTCTGTTCTTTCCCGACGGTCTGCCCGAGCGGAATTGACCCGTTGATCGCGGTGTTTCCCGCTGCAGTCTACCATCTGCCCCTCCTGCAGCAAGCAACTGCCCGCCTGCTCCGTCTGCCTGCTCCGCCCTTCTGTCCACTCCTTCGAAGCCGACGGTCGTGCGTCTCTTTCCTCTCTCTTCCCTGTTTTTCGTACTGATCTCGCTATGCATGCAGCCTCCACCCTCTGCATCTGCCAGCGCTGCCGACACGGCGGCCACGTCGAACACATCCTCGCCTGGTTCGAGACGAGCGACGTCTGCGCCGTTGCCGGGTGCGACTGCGAATGTAACAGCGAGAGGCGGTGAGGCTAAACGGAGCGGCGGTGCAATGTTGACACGATAGACTCGTTCTCCTCTCGGACAGAAGACGCTAGCGGGAGTAGGAGAAAGGGCTTTTTCGTGCTGCTCCTACCGCACAACCCCAACCTCCGCTTCTACCGCCCCTTCTACGCCCTGCACCACCTTCCACACTGCCGTCCACCTCTCCCCCTCCCCCCTCTCTTCTTCCTCCCCGGCTTCTCCCTGTCCCACAAGACGGACGTACTCCCCCGCCCACTCGTCTCGCTTCGTCTTCCAGTGTGCGGCGGCTGTGGGCGGGATGGACGGCGAGGAAGCGAGGTGCGCGGCGAGGGAGGTGAGGGTGTGGAGCGTGCGGAGTTGGGGAGGGCGGAGGGAGAGGGAGGAGTAGCCTGCAAGCGGAGGGAAAGGGTGAGTCTGTGCAAAGGAGAGGGAAAGGAAGAGAGCGTACCGGCAAGGGCTTCTTCGAGAAGAGCGATGGCGGCTGGGATCTCGGCATCTGAACAAGCTCAAATTGCTGAATCAGCTCCACCTTCTCGCAAAGAAGAAGAGGGAGTGAAAGGCGTTGAAAGCTTGAACGTACCATCGGCCTGGCTCGCCACGACCAAGCACCTCGCCTTGACCTCCCTTGCCCTCGCCTTCAGCTCCTCGTACTCCCCTCCTCCGTCTTTTCCTCCCGCCGCAAGCCCCAGCACAGCGCCCCACGTCCCGCCCTCCTGAGCGAGCTCGTCCAATCCGCGCTTCGCCTCCTCGACACCTTTCGGGCCGGACAGGGACAGGCGCAGGTCGAGGAGCGTGAGGAGGGCGTGGAGGTGGGCGGGGAGGTGGAGGGAGGTGGAGGTGCTTTGGAGGGTGGAGAGGGTGCGGAAGAGGCGCTGCGGCAGGGCGAGCTGTGCAGGTGACGTCAGAAGAGGTTTTCAGAGGCGAGACGGTGCGAGAGACGTACGTTCGGGTCGGGCTCGTGGCCGCTGTGCATGGAAGAAGCGGGAACGGTCAGGTCAACCTTGAGCGTCGACATCGAGGGGAGTGGCTTGTGGACCAGGAGCAGCTCCCGGTGTGCTGCCTCAAGTTGGACAAAAGGATGGCAAAGACGCACCTCCCCTTCTTCCCTCGCTCGCGACCCACCCGCTCGACCTCCTCCAAGACCCCTCTCCACCTCCCGACCTCTTTCACCCCCATCCCGCGTCGCTTCTCGCGCGTCGACACCGCTTCGAGCAGGAGCGAGAGCGCAGCAGGGAGGTCGTTGCCCTTCGTAAGCTAACCGGCCGTTCGAGGTGGTCAGTACGCAGCGAGGGAAAGGCGCGGTGGGGAGGAGAAAGGAAGGGACGGACCCGGAGAGCCTCGCGCCGGAGGACCGAGAGGCGGAGATCCCAGTCTGTGCGGCTGCCGCCGCCGGATTCTCGCGCGGCCTGATCGAGGTACTCGAGCGAGAGGGAGTCGTGCAGGGCGGAGAGGGGGGTGAGACCTACGATTGGTGCAAGGAGGGCAGGGTCAGAACATTGTCTCCTATCACTATCCGCTTGTGCTTGCTCCGATGGAAGGCAAGAAGGGAAAGGCAGAACGAAAGTGCCCCGACGCACCCATTTCGCCCCACATCCCTCCGACGACTCCCTCCCAGGCGGCCTTCCACGCCGCTCCCCCTGCTTCGTCCCCAAGCGGCGGAAGCGGCCTTACCGCCTCCTCTTTCTTCCCGAGCCCGCCCATTGGCGCGGCGGTCGGAGGAACAGGCGGGAGGGAGAAGTGGGAGGCGAGGGCGGAGGCGGTGTGGAGCGTGGGCCAGAGGGAGGGGAGGGAGGGTGCAGAGGAAGAGGAAGGAGGAAAGAGGGAGGAGGAGACAGAGTGGAGGAGGTCGTAGGGCGCGTTCGGGTTCGAGGCAAGGTTACCGGGGGAGGATGCGGGAGGACGCAAAGACGTGGAGCGTAGAATGGATGGAGCAGCGGCGGAGAGGCGGGTCCGGAGGCTGAAGGGGCCGGAATGTCAGTACGGCGGCGTGGAAGAAAGCGAGGAGAAATCGCACCTCGCGCAGTCTGCCAGACAGGCGACATCGCCCATCGTCCGTGCTATGCGGGTCGCCTCTTCAAGAGCCTGAGGGAGCACAAGAGTCAGGCAAGGTTGCGGGTGGGGCGAGGGAAGTGGACGAACCTGCTCTGCCGCTTCGAACCCGCCGTCTTCGTACTCGACGAGCGCGAGATGCAGCAGGGCTTGTTGAGGTGAGGTTCTGGACAGCTCCGGTGCTCAGCAACCTTCCTCGAGTAGATGAGGAAGGGAAAGGGCAGCAGAAGACGTACCCGTTCGACCCCTCGCTATTGCTGCCCGTCCCGAACGAGCGAACGAGATCACGCGCGGCCTGGTAATCCTGCCGTAGCCGGGCCTGTGCGAACCTGGGGATCAGATTAAGTCAGTTGAGAAGCACGGGAAGATTGGGCAAGGGCGACGCACTTTTTCGCTGGCGTCTCTTCCTCCTTCGCTTGGCCGCCCTTCCTCCCCTCGCACCATGCCTCCACCTCGCTCCACCACTGGACCGCCTCGTCGAAGCTCATCTTGCCGAGGGCGAGGTACAGGCGACGGAGGTAGATGCCGAGCGGAGAGGCGCGCAGGAGGGGGAAGGTCGAGAGGGAGACCTGCACATCGAAAAGGATCAGCTCATGGGGGGGGGGAAGGGAGGAAGAGGAGAGATACCTCGTCTTCGTCGGACCAGGCGAGGAGCGGCTTGATCTCTATGCGTGGGCGAAAGGGGAGGTGAGAAAGGGAGGAAAAGGAGGGAAAAGGGAAGAAGACGCGCCGTTCTGGATCCAGGAGACGGCGGCATCGAGCCCTGACTGCTGCACTTGCTTGACCTGTCGGAGGGGAGTAGGTGAGCATGGCCCGACGCGTCCAGGGAGGGGAAGCGGGCGCACCTGGTCCTGGATGTCGGCTGCAATGTCCCTCAGTGCCTCGTCTGGCTCCGCTCCTAGCAGCGTGCGCACCCATGCGTCGAGGCTGTCGGGGTGGACAAGTGCGGCGGTCGAGTCGAGGGCGAAGGCGAGGAGGTGGTCGAGGTGGGGATGCGAGTTGGATGAGGCGAGGGTTGGGGAGAGGGCGACGAGCTTGACGAGGAGGAGGGTCGGGAGGGTGTCGAGCGGGAGGCGCGAGTGCCTCATTGGCTGCGGTGAGAGCTGATTGGAGCGGGAAACGAGAGCGGTGGAAGGAGCGAGAGCAGCGACGACTTGCCGAACACCGTCGCGGCAGCTTTCTCTCTCCTCCAACCACACACTCGAGCTCGTAGTCCTGCAGTTCACTCACCCGCCATGCACCGCACACCCACCCTCACCGCCGCCCTCGCCCGTGCAGCCCGCCCGCGCCCCTCGCCCTCCTTCGCCCGCCTCATCTCTTCCCCTTCTCTCGCCCACCACGCCCCACTAGCCCGCCTCGCACTCGCTCAAAAGACCCAGTCCAAAGTCATCTCGAGCTGGGCAACCCGCACCGCCCTCCCCGCCTTGAACCGCCGCTCCTTCTTCTCCTCTTCCTCCTCTTCCGCCGAATCGTCCTCCTCTTCCTCCTCCTCCTCTCAGCAACAACAGCACCAGTCCTCCTCTTCTTCCTCGGCGCAAGACGACGCCAAGCTCCCGCTCGGCCAGCGCATCAAGGCCCTCTTCCGCAAGCACGGCTGGACCGCCCTGGTCCTCTACCTCGTCCTCTCGGCGCTCGACTTTGGCGCGACGTTCCTCCTCATCTCGGCCGTCGGCGCCGACCGCGTCCGCGAGGCCGAGGACTGGACCCTCGACAGACTCGGCTGGCGCCGCAAGGGCGACGACGAGGGCAAGCCCGGCCGCATCAAGCAGGCCGTCAACGACTGGCGTGCACGCCACGGCGGCGGAGGCGCGGCCGTCCCGCCCACGGGAGTGAGTCAGAAGGAGCTCGTCGGCGGCGGCGAGGCGCACGAGCCCGTCGAGGCGTCCGTCATCCCGTCGGCGCAGAAGGAGCTCGCGAAGAAGGCCGAGGAGAAGGGCTACTCGGCGTACGCGACGACGGCCGTGCTCGCGTACGCGATCCACAAGACCCTCCTCCTGCCGTTCCGCGTCGGCGTGACCGTTGCCATCACACCCAAGGTGGTCCGGACGCTGCAGGGTTGGGGGTGCGTAGTCTCTTTCTCGTCCCTTTTCCCCTCTGCCAAGACTGACTCCTTGCTCTCTTGCAGATGGAAGGTTGGCTATGCGGGCACGGCGGCGGCAGCAGGTCCGGCGGCGGCGGTGGCAGCGAAGGAGACCTCGTCGTAAGGAGCGGAAGAAAGGACAAGTCGGAACAAGCAGTACCCTCGCTCTCGCGCAACTATAGACAATTCGCACACCTCCTTCGCTCCGGCTCCGGACATCTGCCGCTGTCGTGTAAGGGAGGATAACACAGTGTACGAGCGAGGAAGAAAAGCGAACTGGTCCAGTCACAGCTCTTTCTCCCCTTACTGCCTTTCCCGCACATCTCCATTCCACTCATTGCTGCAGCCGATGCTCTCTCTGCGGCAGAGCAGGACGTCGACGGAAGGAAGCGGTGACCAGAGGGTGTATACATTGCGAGGTTGATGCGAGTGGGGGGGGTAATGCAGGCCAGCGCTGACGCTTCATAGGCGCGTCGACGGTGGGAGTCGTGGTGGGTACTGAACAACAAGGTGGACCGATGGAAAGAGGAGGAAAGGCGAAAGTGGGGCGGGAGGAGAGGCGGTGTGCGTCTACTTGGAAATGCGCGAGAGGTGGTAGTTGACGGACGAGACGCGCGGCTTGCCCTTGGGGACCTGTTCGAGCAGTCGACCGAGTCGTAAGCGGTCAGCGACGCGTAAAGACGCCTCAAGGGCGAGGACGAGGGCGAGAGGGAAGCGGGACGAACGGGCTTGGTCATGCACTCGTGGAGGCGGAGGGCGGCCTCCTTGCACTCTTTTGCGTTGACGAGGTCGCCGGCCGAGGCCCAGCAGCCCAGCATGGCGGTGAGCTCGAGGGCGCACGGCTGGACGTAGGCCGTCTTGCGCGGCTTGACCTTGAGCTGCGAGTCGAGGGGGATGGTGAGCTGGATCGGTGGTGAGAGGGGGAAATGAGGACGTACCTTGGCAATGTGCATGCTCCTGAGCGAGTGTGGCGGCGGTCGGCGGGCGAGGCGGTGAGCCGGCGTCTCTCGAGGTCGAGGTCGAGCTTGGAGAAGGTGCACTCGCCCTTGCACTCGCTCGTCCACTTGCTAGGCTTGGTTGACTGCACAGAGCATCTGCACCGGCTCGAACACCCCGTCCAACCCCTTCCGAACAACCCGCGACTGCCCCCTCGCCGTCGAGCACTTGCTGCCACTCTCCCTCGACTCTTCCCCCCCTCGCTCCTCTCACCGCCCGCTCTAGCACGCTAGCATGCCGCAGAACGAGTACATCGAAGAGCACATCCGCGTATGTCCCACCCGCCACCATCCTCAGCCTCTCGTTCACCGCAATTGACCCCCTCCTCTTCCTCCCCACTCCCGCCTCTTTCAGCGCAATGGTCGTCGTCTTGACCACGAGGAGCGCAAGCGCAAGCGCGCTGCCCGTGAGGCCCACAAGGCCTCGCACGTCGCCCAGACCCTCCACGGGCACAAGGCCAAGCTGCTCCACGCCCGCCGCTACGCCGAGAAGGTCGCGATGAAGAAGACGATCAAGGCGCACGAGGAGCGCGACGTCAAGGCCAAGGACGCCTCGGCCCTGCCCGAGGGCGCCCTCCCGACCTACCTCCTCGACCGCGAGGGCCAGAACGACGCCAAGGCGCTCTCGAGCGCGATCAAGCAGAAGCGCAAGGAGAAGGCCGGCAAGTTTGCCGTCCCGCTGCCCAAGGTCAGGGGCATCGCCGAGGACGAGATGTTCAAGGTGATCAAGTCGGGCAAGACGAAGCGCAAGGGCTGGAAGCGCATGGTCACCAAGGCGACGTTCGTCGGCGAGGACTTTACGCGGAAACCGCCTAAACTCGAGCGCTTCATCCGCCCGTCCGCGCTGCGTGTCAAGAAGGCGAACGTCACGCACCGTGCGTCGTGGCTGTCTTCTGTTGTCCAGAGCGAAACCGCGTACTTACCCCCTCTTCTCCTCCAGCGGAATTGAAGGCTACCTTCCAGCTTCCCATCATCGGCGTCAAGAAGAACCCGCAGTCCCCGATGGTGCGTCGCTGTGGCTGTCCTGCTCTCGCAGCGTATACTGACCTTGTTTTCGGGAATGTCGACCTCCCCACTTCTCCTCCTTCCAGTACACTCAACTCGGCGTCATCACCAAGGGTACTGTCATTGAGGTCAACGTCTCCGAGCTCGGACTCGTCACCACCGGCGGCAAGGTCGTGTGGGGCAAGTACGCGCAGGTCACGAACAACCCCGTACGTCCTCCTACTTCTCCTCCTTCCTCTCTTCTTCCTCCTGCTGACGCCAGGGCTACTACAATAGGATTTAGATGGGACTGTGAATGCGGTTCTTTTGTCCTTTTCTTTCCTGCTGGCTCCATTTCCTTCGAGTTTGGCTGACCCGCCGCCGCCTACAGGGTTTAGTTTCTGTCCGCCGACCTCCCGCCTATCCGCCCTCCTCCTTCGCCTTCTCGACACGCTCTCTCGCCCTTCCGTCATACATCGCATCGCCTCCGCCAACATACCCTTTCACCAGCTGTCACCCCCGTCGCCTTGTACACTTCCGCCTGTTTCTCCCCCCTGTCGCTACCACCTTTCCTCCTTCCTTGGGTCGTTCCGCCTATCTAGAGTGCTGTAACGCGTGTACACGGTCGTTCACCATGGTTTGGGTCTGGGTTCGGAAGGAGGGCGGAGACGAGGGCGCGAGCTGCTTTTTCCGCTTCCGTTCTCTGGCTTCCTCGGCTATCTCGCGTGCAGCGTCTAGGCCACGCGTCACTCACTGTCTATATCCCGCTTCTCCTCGTCTCGCAGGCGCTCTTTTTTGACTTCCAGCTCAGGGGAGCGGAAAAGCGAAAGGGTCGGAGAGCGGAGAGCGAGAAGAGCGAGGGCGGATTCGCTCGCTGGTCTACTCGCAGCGCAGGTGCGTGGACGACGCACGGAGGGGACGTGCGGCCTTTGAGACACTTCGCGGACCGAGAGCGAGTTGTCGAGGTCGACCTCGTCTCGCTCCCCCTCTCCCACCTCCCTCGCCCTCCTCCACGCTCGCCGGCATCCCCAATCGCACCACTCGTACCATGTGCGTCTCCCGCCGCCCCTCCCGCTGTCCACTCCGCATCCCACGACGTCCTCGCGCCCCCACATTGCTCTCATCTCCGAGCTGACCTCTCGCCTCGCACAGGTCTGACACTGACGCCGAAGCCGCCCTCGCCCACGAGAGCATCCTCAACGGCGACGTGAGTCCGCTCGCTGTCCCTTTTGGCCTCGCGCTGACCTGTTCTCGCCCCGCAGATCGCTTCCTTCCGCCTCATGATGGTGAACAAGACGCTCCTCAAAATCTTCCACGAGCACGGTCTCTACCACTACCAGACCGTAGGCAGGAACCACGAGACAATCCGTACGTCTTCCCCCCCGCGCTACTTCCGTTCGAGCGTCGACCAACTTCTCCCTACAGAGATCGGCGACGTCCTCCTCATCGAAGGGTGGGAGAAGACGGAGCTCAAGACCCTCTTCGGAACCGCCCAGGCGACCATCACGGACTGGGCAACCCACATCTCGGTGTTCAGGATGGAGGATCTTGACCGTGCGTTGCCCGATTCCTCCCTTACCGGAACCCGGCTGACCTGTTCCCGCAGACTATGGCTGGGAACGCGCTTTCGACGCGGTCAAAACGCCCGAGATCTCCGCCATCCCCGGCTGCGACCTCCTCCCCAAGGGCGTTGTCAAGTTCGTCGAGGCGTTTGTCAAAGACATCATCGAGAACCGTACGTTTATAGGCCCCCCTTCGCTCACCCTGGTCTCATTCGCTGATTCCGCCACTCGCGCCTACAGAGATAACCTTCGACGACCTCGGCATTGCGAGGCACAACCAGGAGAGCGACCGCACCATCGCTTCTCTCGAGCTCATCCTCGACTACCTCGAGACGGTGCGTGTCTCGCTTCGTCCGCCTCCGTCTCGAGCCCCAGACTGATCACTCGTCCTGCAGCTCGACGACGCCCCGCTCCCTCGCCGCCAGGACCGCGTCTTCTACCCGTCCTCCGTGCGTGGCTGTCGCCCTCTTTTCGCTTCCCGCCTGACCCTTGCCCTCCTAATTCACCTCGCATCATCGCAACGCACAGCTCCAGTCGCGCCTCCAGGTCGGCAAGGTCAAGGCCGCCGCCTTCACCCCGGGCTGGTACGCCCCGGACGACGAGGCCGTCCAGGCCTGCCTTGCCACCGTGCGCGAGTACGGCATCACCCTCGACGACGGCAACGACGCACTTCCCGCCGCTGCGCTCTCGATCCTCAAGCGCAAAAACGTCGTCAAGCGCAGGTCGGGCGTCGGCGACGGCGCTGAGGGCGCCTCGGACGCCGCGTCGGACAACGACGAATCGGACAACGCGCCCGTCGCTGGGCCGGCGCGCAAGAAGGCCAAGAAGCAGCCGGTCAAGAAGGAGAAGGAGAAGAAGGAGAAGAAGGGCAAGAAGGGCAAGAAGGGCAAGAAGGGCACGCAGGTCATCGACCTTGAGGACAGCGTCTAGCTGGGCGACCTGAGTGCGTCGCTTCTTAGCTCTCTCGAGCCTGAACTGACTGATTTGCACCTGCAGCTCGTCACCGCCGTTCAGCGGCGGAAAAAAAGGTGTGCGAGGAGTAGTGCTTGCCCAAATTCCCGTTTCCGCTTTCTGCCTCCTCGTTTCGACGCGTACTCCTACGTCAGACAAGTGCGGTTTGGCTCGGCCGACCGCAAGCGGCAACGCCGCCGTCGGAGGCTCGTCCACTGCGAGCCTTTTCGCGTTCCTTCACGCACAAACACTCGCACGGCGTCTTCGACGCTCTGCGGCCTTCGACTCGCACTCCCAGTCGAAGCCTTCCGCCTTTCGCGTGTTTAGCCCGCCTCTCGCCTTGCTTCGCGTTCTTCTTGTTCCTTGTTCCGTCTTCTTCCTCAAGTCACAACCGTCCCGCAAGAGTCTGCAGTTCTTCCCCTGACCTCGTCCCTCCGCGACTGCATCCGTACCATCAACTCCTGGGCGAAGCGCATCTCGCTCTCCAAGATGCAGGACCTCGACTGTGCGTCTCGCTTTTCTCCCCTCCTTCATCCGCACGACCCGGCTGACCTTTTCGTGTACAGCGCACGGCTGGACGCGCGTGCTCAAGGCGCTCGCCGAGCCCGAGGTCAGCAACCTCGCCGGCTACGACCTCCTGCCGCTCGGCGTGCGCAAGTACGTGCACATGTTCACCAAGGTCCTTCTCGACAACGGTGCGTCTCTCTCGTACACTCTGCGGAACGCGACTGATGCTGCTCCTCTCTTACACAGAGATCGTCTACGACTCGATCCGCGCCGCCCGCAACTCGAACGCGAGCAACCTGATGCTCGAGTCGCTGCAGCTCGTGCTCGATTACGACGACACGGTGCGCCTGCTCCAAGCCTTCTCGCTCTGACGAACAGCACTGACTCGCTACCGTGCCGGATGCGCAGATTGGCGAGGCTCCCGCTCCCGAGCGCGCCGCCCGCGTCTTGACCCCCAAGTCGGTGCGCTTTCTTCTTCTCCTGTACGTCGTCGTTCTTCCGACCATCTCGACTGACCTCCGCCTCGTCGCTCCGAGCAGCTGCAGAGCCGCCTCCAGCGCGGGTCGGTCAAAGCGTCGCCTTTCGAGCCGGGCTGGCACGTCCCCGACTCGGCCTCCATCAACGCCTGCACCCCAAGGCCAAGTCGTACGGCCTTGAGATCAAGGAGGGCGACGAGCACCTCCCAGCCGCGGCGCGGGCGATCCTGCAGGGCGAGGTCGGTGAGCCTCCATCCTTGTGAACGGGAGCGAGGACCTCGACGAGACGGAGTCGGAGCGCGAGGACGAGCCGATGCACGAGACGGGCGCGACCGCCAACGAGGCGGCCGTTCCCCTCGGCGCGCCTGAAGCGAGAGAGAGCTGTCCCGCGGGTCTTTCTCTCACTCTCCCCCCTTAGTCTCGAGGAGGGACTGACCTGTTTGCCTGTTCAGCTCGCCCTTTTCCCTTCTTTCCGCTTGCAAGTTAAAACCCGCCGAGCTGTAGCATACCCAGGCAACCGCGGCGCAACTGTTCGCCGAATTCCACGGGAGGGACTGGTCGAGAGAGGCGGGAAAAGCGTTGCCGGCTTCGTCCATGCTGCGATTTTCGACTCGTTTGCCTCCTTTACTCTGCGACGCAGCGCTCCTGCTCCTACCTCGGTGGGCGACTCCGCCCGTACACCCCTTCTTGCTCGCTTCGTTTTCATCGTCTCAACGCCCCCGACACTCAATTGATACAGACGGCTGCATTCCTGTACATGGGCGTTCCTCCGCAACCTCAAAGACGACCGAACTGCCTATCTACAGCTTTATGTCTACATACAGGCGTCTCAGCCTCTCAAACTCGCTCGAAAACGACCTCAACCCGCCCTTCCTGCTCCTCGACCTCTCCGCCCGCGCCCCATACTCCACTCATCTCCATTCTCGAAACCCTCTGCGCGCCCTCTCCTTCCTCTATATGCACGAAGCGCACCCTCACCGCGTCGGCCTCGTCGTACCCGATCCACTTTTCCCCTTCGCCCGTTTCCGTCCCGTCAAACACGCTCCCTCTCGCACCTCGCCATTCCTCCCCATCGTAGTGGCGCAGGAGGACGTGCGACATGCCGAAGAAGCCGGGCTGCGAGAGGAGGAAGACGGGGCCTGGGTAGGCCGGCGGGAGAGAGGGCGAGAGGGGGGAGGCGCGGTGCAGGCGGCGGTCGAGGGCGGCGCACGAGGAGGGGTCGTCGGCGTCGGCGGCAGACAAGCGAGAGCGAGGGGCAGGAGTGGGAGGTGAGTACGCGCAAAGGGAGACGGTGCCGTAGCCGTTGTCGCGGTAGCGGCCGAGATAGGCCTGAGCGTGAAGAGACGGCGGTAATGTCGCCGTCTTATGTTCATGAGCACGCCGGATAGCGGCCTCGGTGCGGTTGCGGGCGACGGAGGCGCGGAGGTGGTAGCTTCGGAGAGTGGACGGTCAATGAGGAAAGTAGGAGGAAAAGGCCGGAGGGAGACGCACTGGCTGTTCCAGTCGTAGGGAGGTCGGTTGAGAAGGTGGTCGAAAACGCGGTAGGAGATGATGTCGGCGACAGAATTGCCCGATCTGCTCGAGAGAGCGGTCAGAACTATGAAAGGATCGCAGGAAAGCCGGAGACCGACGCACCCGTCGGCGTTCGTCAAAGCCACGACGCCGATTCCGGCTTCGGAAGACCAGGCAACTTGCGAGCCGAAGCCGGGGATGTCGCCTGTAACGCGGAAGAAGAGGGGCCGTCAGCTTTTCATCCATAGCACAGAAGAGCATCGTCACGCACCGCCATGGAAGATGTACTCGCTCCCGTTGTACGACTGCAGCATCAAGCCTAACCCGTACAAGGTGGGTGAGAGGAAGGGGAGTGCGGGCGTGGCACTGGCGATGAAGCGGGACATGGTGAGTGCTTTGACGGTGGAAGGGTGGAGGATGGCGTCGAGGTCCGAGGGTGAGGCCGAGGAGTTGGAGCTGGCGCGGCGCTATAGGGAAGAGAGGGTGAGGAAAGGTGCAGCCGAAGTAGGAGGAAAAAGCGCACCTGGCGGATGAGCGCCTCGACCCACATGACCATGTCTCTCGAAGACGACACGATCCCGCCCGCGCCCGCGTTGAACTCCAGGTCAACTCGCGAGTAGTTGAATCCGTACGGGATGTCGACCGCCGTGCCGTTGTCGAGGGTCTGGAAGGAGGCGGAAAGGCGAGAGCGGAGGTAGGGTGAGAGGTGCGGGGCGTAGGAGGTGGAGGTCATATTGAGAGGCTCGAAGAAGGTCGAGGCAATGTGCGAGGTGAAGGGCGAGGAGGTCAAGTTCGAGACGAGGTGGGCGGCGGTCGCGAACATGAGGCTGTTCGTGCAGAGGTCAGTGCGGCTCGAAACAAAAGAGCCCATCTAGGCGTACTTGTTGTATCTGTGAGGGGGTGGTCAGCAAAAGCCGGACAAGAATCGCAGAAAAGGGAAACGCACTGCCAATGCTCCCTGAGCTCCGCCGACGGGTGAAGGTACCGCAAGCGCTTCATCAGCTCGGCGGTTGTCTCGCCGACTTGATAGCTGCTCTCGTGGCTGCCGCCGCAGAGGAAGTGTGAGAAACCGCTCGTCAAGAGGGAAAGGGAGAGCAAAGCTAAACGAACCGCGGCAAACCCGTGCGGTGCGAGAGAATGTCAACGAGCGAGACTTGATTCGATGCGCACGTGTCATAGAGCTGGAAGCCGGGAGTGACGGACTGGACCTTGTCCAGCCAGGAGATGCGGCCCTCGTGAACGAGTTGGCCAACAGCAGCGGCGGTAAAGGCCTGTCTCGAGAGGCTTGCTCAGCTGAGGACACTTCTGAGACGGAGCAAGTACCCACCTTGGAGTTGGACGCGATGCCAAAGAGCGTCTGTGGAAGAATGAGAGTTAGAGGTTCACTTGGGGAAAGGAGGAAGAAAACGCACGTCCTCGTCCACCTCTCTCCCTTCTCCGGCGGTCCCAAAGCTGTGAAGCTCGGTGGTCGCCGTCTCGTCGCCGTCGATCTTGACGATGCCGACCGCCAGGCCGGGCACTCCCCATTCCTTGACGAGCGAGGAGGCGAACGAGTCGAAGTCCGGCGGGAGAAGCGAGGACGGCGACGAGAAGACGACCTGGTCAGCCGAGACGAGAGGAAGCAGCAGCGCGAGAAACGGAAGCAGTAGCAGCATGGTGAGGTACAGGAGGAAGAGAGACGGCCGAGAGCAAGAGCCGAGCCCGATTAGAGCAGACTACAAAGGTCGACTACCTCGACGGTAAGGCAAACTCGACGCGCGGGGGAGGTCCAACTTTCCCTTGCACTCCCTCCTCAACACCTCGGACGCGCCCGGTGCCATTTTTCGCGCGTGGCTCGTCCTCTGCTACGCCCCGCCAGCCGCGAGCGCCGTCTCTCCACGCCCTCGCTCGCCTCGAGGGAATTTCGTCCTCTCGAGCCGTCAACAAGCCGGTTCTCGTCTCCACGCCGCTCTGGAGCACGCGAGTCCGTCTCAGAGCCTCAATTACGGTATCAAGCACCCGTCCAATCATGACCAAGGGCCGCAAGTCGTAAGTTGGCGGACTTTCCCTCGTCGCAGCGCTTTCGCCGACACACAACCTCATCGCGCTCGAATTGCGAGACTCGCCCGTTCACGGGTCAAGTGAGAATGTTCTGACCCCTATCTTGTGCAGCAACGCTTCTGCAGTCGACGAGCACGACTCGCTCTTCGTGCATCCCGCGACGCAGGGAGCTTCCGCCGACGAGCCGCGCGCAAGTGACTCGAGCGCCGAGGCTTCTGGCGACGAGTCCGATCAGGCGCATGTAGACTCGCAGGGCTACTGGGAGGCTGAGGAGATCGTACGCTTTAATCCTCCCCTCTGCTTGCCCGCCTTCGTACTCATCCTCCCTCTTGCCACAGCTCGACGAAGTCGGCAAGCAGTACCTCATCTCGTGGAAGGGCAAGGACGAAGACGGCGAGCCGTACAAGCCGACCTGGGTCGGTCCTTCCTCATCCTCTCACTTCCCTCCCCGTCCGACTGACCTTTCTCTCACCTGCAGGAGCCGAAGGAAAACGCGAACGAGCTCCTCATTGCCGAGTGGCTGAAGCGCGGCAAGCCGAAGAAGGAGGCCGAGAAGAAGAAGCGCAAGGAGGAGAAGGCGAAGGAGAAGGCGGCGAAGAAGGCGGCTAAACAGCGCAGGTCATCCAAAGTGCGCCTTCGTCCTCTGTTACATCCACTTTGCCTCGCTCACCGGTCACTTTCGCAGTCCCGCTCTTCCACCTCAGACACTCGCGACAACTCCGTCGAGGTCAACGAGCCCGAGCCGCCGAAGAAGACGAAGCGCAAGATGGTCCTCTCTGACTCGGAGCCTTCCCAAGAAGCCCAGCCGCAGCCGGCCAAGAAGCAGAAGGCGGTCGAGGTCAAAGAGAAGAAGAAGGTCGTCTTCGACCTCGAGCTCGACAACGATTCGGAGGACGAGATCGCCCAACAGCTGGTCGTCGAGCCGAAGAAGGTGGCGGAGGAGGTTCTCTCGGTTGTCGAGGACAAGCAGGAAGCGGCGGCGGTCGAGGAGGAGGGAGACCTCGAGATCTTCTCGTCGGGCGGGACGAGCGCATCCATCATCCCCGACTCGCAGGCGGTCGCTGCCGTCGCTCCACTGGCATCATCGGTACAAGCCGTCGTCGCCGTCGAGGAGGTTGCGGCCGACTCGCAAGGCTCGAGCAACCTCTCCGCGTCGCAGCAGCGTCGGCAGGTCACCGGCCTCAACTCGCCGGCGACGAGCCACTCGGACCTCGAGATGCAGCCGGCTGGTGAAGCGGATGACGACGTCGCCATCTTCAGCCCGTTTGACCACGCCGATGCGCGCTCGTCGTCCGAGCCCGCCTCCGCTCCGACTCAGCCTCGCCTCGGTCCAGTTCCTGTTCCTCCCGCCGCCGCCTTCGGTGTCCACCATCCCATCTCCTCTCAGCTTGATCCGATCGAGGATCCCGACTCTTCGCCAGTGCGCCCTCCTTTCCGCCAGCAGCAGAACCAGCCTGTCCCGTCCCCGTCTCCCCGCCCTGCGCGAACCGCCAAGCCTCGCCTCCAGCTCGTCGCCGCCGAGGATGACGGGTCGTCCTCTCCACTCGACCTCAGCCACCCTTCCTCTGGCACTTCCCTCGCTTCTCTCCCCATCATCGTCAGCACGACGCTCGCCCGGCTTCCCGGTGGCTCTCCCGTCCGCCCCTTCGCCGTGCGCGCGACCAGCACCTCCACCGTCATCAAGCGCCCGCACTTCCGCCCGCCGACACCTCCGGCAGAGAGTGAGGTTGGCGGCGGAGGACTCGGTGCTGCAGCCGCTCTGGTCCGTCCGGCTACCGCCCCTCGAGCTGCGACGCCCGAGATCGTCGAGGAGACCCAGTTCGTCACGCAGGAGGACGGCGGCGACTTTGCGGACGAGTTCTTTAACGACATCTTCGACTTCTCCGCCGCGGCGGAGCTGAGCGAAGGGTTCGAGGCGCCGAGCGGAAAGGCCGCCGGCGAGGCGACGGATGCTGGCGAGGGTTACCCGCCGAACGGGCACCACCACTACGGTGGAGGCGCGCCACCGGCGGGAGGAGTAGGAGGACCGCCCCAGCATCCCGGTCCGAGCCATATCCCCGGTTACATCCCTGCTCCGCCCGCTGCGATGCCGCCCATGTACGGCTACGGCGGACCGCCCGGCTACCCCGGCGGCGGCTTCCCTCCGATGCACCTCCCGCCGGCTCACGCCTACGCTTATCACCAGCCGCCGCCGAAGCGGGAGCATGACGCCGAGGACGACGCCGCGTCGAAACGCCCTCGAACGGACGAGTACGGCCGGCCGTTGCCGCCGCAAGTTCCGCCTCCCGCCGCCGCTTCCCCTTATGCTCAGCCACCCATCCCCAGTCCCTACTACGCCCCTCATCCGCAAGCACCGCAACCGCATCCCTCCCCCTTCACGTCTCAGCCCCTTCCCGGCGCGCACTCCTCTCCCTACCCGCACCACCCCGCTCGCCCTCCTCCCGCCGTCAACGTCATCTCGCCTTCGCCCAGTGGTGCCGCGTCCCTTTCCTCCCCATCTCTTGCGCGGGTGCAAGGGATGGAAACCTTCACCTCGCCCGCGCCGCCGACAAACGGTCGTTCAGTCGCCACTTCACCGGCCCCTTCCGTACCGACTGGCGTTCCAACCGGCTCGCATCGCTCGCCGTCGCCAGTCCCCCCCGCTACCACCAACAACGTCCTCCCTCCTTCCAGCCCATCGATTCCGGGCAGCGGCGCGCCGGGCCTGTCACTGTCGCGAAACAGCTCGCCGGCGCCCGGCGCCGCCAAGGTCGATGAGGTCATTTCGCTCGTCAGGACCTCGCCACATATCCTCGAGACGGACGGGACCATGCCCGAGATTGAGAAGTTCCTGCGCGACCCGAGGGGCTACAGCGGTGCGTCTTGCAGCTTTCTCTCTTCGCTTGCTTCGTTCTGACTCTTTCCTTCCTCTCTAGCCATCCCCGATGCTCCGCTCCTTCGCAGCGAGTTCTGGGCCTTCGAGCTGAGGCACGTCACCGTCGATGGCGTCGAAAAGGTTGACTTCATCATCCTCCGCTCCCGCGAGGGAACCTTCCAGCTCAAGCGGGCCATCGTCGGCAAGGTCCCGGTCGACTTCGCTCGTGCGTCTTCTTTCTCGTTTTGCCTTCGACTCTGCAGCCGTCGCTGACACTCCAGCTCGCAGGCTCACTCGCCCATACCTCGAGCCGTGAGCGCGGCTTGACCCCCGCCGTCGATGCCGTCCCGACCCTCGCCACTTCCTCTCCAGCACCTGCTCTTCCTCCTCCTCCGCCCACTCCGTCTACGATGGTGAGTTCCACCAAGCTGTGTTGCCTCCTCCTCCATGCTGACCTGGCTCGTTCCGCAGACCCGCGAGCAGCTCGAGCAGGAGGTCGAGCGTCTTCGTCAAGCGAACAAGGCCCACGAGGTCGAGGTCGCCACCCTTCGGATCGCCGCCGACGACGCCGCCAAGCTCAAGACCGAGGTCGCCGCTCTGCATAAGACCAACAAGCAGCTTCAGCACTCGCGCGACTCGGCCCAGCAGGACCTCGTCTACATGCAGGCCCAGTACCAGGCGGCATCGGGCGCGGCCGTCGAGCGCGCGAACGAGGCTCGTGTTGCCGAGGCCGAGACGGCTCGGTTGACGATCCTCCTCGACTCGGGCCTCAAGCAGAAGGAGCTTCTGCACGGCGCCAAGGAGAAGCAGATCAAGGCCGAGCTCGCCATGCTGAGGAAGCAGATGAAGTTCCTCCAGGAGACGACGAGGAGGACGAACGAGCAGGAGTTGCGGAAGAAGGCGTCGCTTTGGGACAACCACGTCGCGGCGATGGAGATCAAGGCCGCAGACGAGGCGCGGAGGTCCAGCGGCGAGCCAACGATGATGGACGACGGCGACAACCTCGACGACGACGAGCGCGAGCGGGCAGCAGCGTCTGGCGAAGAGTCGCTCGTCTCGGCCGCCGCGGCCTCCAACGCCTCCGGGTTCGTCACCACCCTCCAGCACGGCACGATAGCCATCGGCGCCTTCCCCTCCTCCTCCGCACCCTCGTCCAGCATGGCCGAGCCGTCGACCCTCCTCGACTCGTCGACGACGCTCAGCAGCGGGACAGGCGGCGATGCGGCGGCGGCGGACTACCGCTGCGAGTGGCGAGTCGGGACGGATTCGCAGGCTGAGACGTGCGGAGCGGTGTGCCCGACGAGGGAGATGCTGCACGAGCACGTTCTGGGACACGTCCCGTCCGCGTGAGGAGGAGGTCGGCGGTGGCGGGCTTGTATTCTTTCTGTAACCTTTTTTCGCGCTCTTGTTTCCTACCTGCACGACTTCTCGAGGAGCTCGCCGAGGATCTCTTCCTTGCAGAAGGAGTTAAGCCTCTGCGGTTCGGAGCGTGTGGAGCGACCAGCGAAAGAACGCTTCTAGCTGGCTGCATTGGGGTTCTACCACTCGTCCTTCGCCCGAGCTGCCCTGTCCCATTCTCGCTCGTAGTCCCTACGCATGCTGACCGCATCTACCGTATCGCCATCAACCTTGATCCCCTTTGCCTTTCCAACCCGCATGATGTTCCGCATCTGGGCCTCCTTGAAGTCCTCGGTCCACTCCGGAAGCTCCCAGCTGCCTTCAAGGTAGCCGAGCTTGTACGAGCACTCGTCGGCATTGTCCCCGCGCACACCTGAGATGACATTGACGGTGAGGTGCTTGAGGGTCGGTACCGAGTCGTCGCCGTCGATGAGCTTGAGGACGTCCGCGGCGCAGATAGCGTCCTGGCATTCGGGGCCGAGAGCGACGTGGCGGACCTTGAGATCGACGAGGGCTTGGTGGATGAGCGGGTTGGCGAAGTCCGTGGGGAAGTCGAGGGTGAAGTGCTCGAGCGAGGTGAAGTGAGAGAGCGCCGGAAGAACGCTGTCGAGAACGGCAGACTCGACGTGCTCATCGTTGTGCAGCTCGAGGTACGAGAGGCGACCCGGCTTGGGGAGGAGAGGGATGAGGGCGGTGAAGTCGGCGGTGGCGAGGGTCTTCAGCATCACGAGGTTCTCGCACTGCGCGAGCAGCTGGTGGTGGTACGAGTCGTCCTTGGGGTGCTGCAGATTTAGGCGGGTGTAGCGACGGCGCTGGAAAGGCAGAAGGGCTTTGGAGATGGGTCCGCGAGGTGTGAGGAGCCGAAGGACGGGTTTGGGGCGGTAACGGGGGTGGCCGAAAGGCCGATGAACCTGAAATTAGGTGTACGCGCAGAGGAAGATGCGGTCGATGAGCTCGGCGGGGAGGGAGGAGAGGCGGTCGGAGGGTTGAGGAGAGGAGTGGCCTGTTGAGGCGGAGGGAGGCTGCAAATTAGGGAGAATGAGCGCGCGCACGCGTCAAGAAACTGTAAGAGGTGTACACGCACGGCTTGCTTGCCTTCAGTCGCCATGTCGGCGAGATCGGACGCGACGAAAGCGGGGAGGAGATGAAGGTGAGGGAACCTCGACGACGGCGAGCGGCAGCGGGAGCCAGGGACCAAGGCGCTCGTCAAGTCGCTGAAATAGTGTACGCGTCCGCGAGCGCGACGAGAGATGGAGCAGGTCAAGGAAGAAGAGGGAGCAGAAGAGCGCCTCTGAGCGCGAAGTTCACGATGCCCACCTCCTCGTCCTTGCGCTGTTCTTCTCTGCTCAGGCTGGCGAAGCCCTCCTAGGGGAGAGGACGAGCAGGGGTTTCGCCGGAACGAACATCGGTATTGTCATTGCCCTGGTCTCTTCCTGATCCTCGAGTTTCTCTACGAGGCGAGAGTGTCCCGTTCTACGTGCTAGCTCGCTGCCCCTACGGAGCGCGAGCGCTGCTACACAAAGTAGGGTGAAACTAGGGCGAAGGGAGAAGTTGTACGGCACAGAGAGTGGAAGAATCGGGAGGGAAAGGCAGGAGAAAAAGGTGCGAGAGGGGAATCCGAGTGCAACCGCTTCGGCATTGCTGCGTCTCTATGGAAACAGACAGCCGAGGGGGTCCGTCTCAAAGCGAGGGTCGCGTACAGCCCGGGGCTGACCGAGGGCGTCCTTCAAGATCTCGCCGTACTTGATCTGCGTCGAGAGTGACTGACCGACGAGCCAGAGGTAGATGATTCTGCGCGCAACAGGCGATGCAACGATGTGCCGAATGCCAACGCAGTGAAAGAACTGCGAGCGACCGGGAGCGGGGATGCTGAGGAAGAGGCGGTCGAAGCCGGCGTAGTCCTGCTCGACGGTCGCAATGCCGCAGGTGAGGACCGTACGCAGGGCATCAAAGTCTCTGAGGACGTCGTGCACGCCCTGAGGGAAAAGGTCTTGGAAGATGTCGTTGCTCAAGCGAGGGCGGCCTGCGAGAGCGAGTCGGGGAACTGGGCCAAGCAGGCGCCAGAGCTCCTCAACCGACCACGGCCTTCCGTCGATGCTGTGCTCGCAGGTCGGGCCGTGGAGATTGGGAGGAACACACCATTCGTCCTCATCCTTCTCGCCGGCGAGGAGCGAGGCGTGGTAGCCCTCGGGCAGCGCGAATGGCGTGTTCGTGGCGGATGAAGGCTGGAGCGAGGCGAGGGAGAAAGTGCCGGACGCCTCCTGCCCGGCTTCGAGCTCGAAGTAAGTCGGATGCTTTTCGCTGTGGAGAGCGGGAAGGAAAGGGAGGAAAAAGGTTAACTGAGGTCAACCTCAGCAAGCGGGAAGTGCGACGCACACATACTCCTTGAACTCAGCCTTCTGCCAGGGAGCGCACACCCAAGAGTATGCCATCGTCTTGTTCGCAAAGTGGTAGTAGCAGCTGTGCTTCGGCTCGGTTGCGAGGACGACGGTCGCGTTCTTCAACTTGTACAGGTCGGCCGGAGGGGGCTGCCCAATGCCGTCGCACAGGATCCACGCGCGGCGCGTCCAGCGGAGCTCGGGAAGGAGTGAGACCGGGAAGGAGACGACGCCCACGTCGAGAAAGGCCGTCGCGTACAGAGAACCAGTCCGCCAGAAGACGCAGGGGATCTCGTTCTCGAGTGCGTACGCCAGGAGGTACTCGAGCGAGAGGGAGTTGCCTGCAGGTGAAGGGAATCAGCCTTGAAATGGAGAAAATGCGGAAAAGGGGGAAGACGTACCCGTCCCAGAGTGGCCGGTCACGATCAAGCTCCGCGCCCGCCTACTCTTCAGGTCCTCGAGGGTGGGAAGAAACGCGGCGAGCATGCGGACCCAGTCTTCGCGGACGAGAATGGGCGAGTCGTCTCCCGGATCGGCGAGAGCGGCGAGGAATCTCAAGCCAGACGCCTGGCGGCCGCCGTCCTTGCCCCAGCCGAGCTCGTAGGCGGCAGCGAAGCGGTCTTGGACGCAGCTGCGCCCTTCGCGCTACAAGAGCGCTGCCGACGGGAGGTTGAGGTGGTTCGTCGCGGCGAGGTTGAGGACGCCAATCGTGGGTGTGGGCTTGACGGAGGGCAGTTCCGCAGGGCAGCTAGAGCTCGGTGCAACCTTCTTGAAGCCGTTCGAGCGAAAGCGTGATGAGCGAGAACGGAGAAGGAGGACAAGGAGCGAACCCGCAAAGAGTGTCGACGACGGCTGCTCCGAGATGGATCCGAGGTAGCCGTCCGTGCTCTTCTTCTGGACTCAAACCTCAAGAGCATCGAAGAGCAGCAGGGCTTGCTCAGTCGGAGGCTTCCTCTTTTTCCTCCCGGTCGAAAGAAAGAGACTATTAGACGCCGTTTCGGCGGTGCACCTTTTGCTCCTACGCTACCCTACTCCTTCTGTATGCCCTGTACACCGCGTGCATCCCGTCAAGCCGCAGGCGGACACTTCGCCCTCAAGCGTTCCCTCCCTCGCTCGCCCGCCTCTTCTTCTCCTGGTGCTCCTTGATCACCGCCGCGGGGTCGAGCTCGCGCTTCGCGGGCGTGACCTTGGACGACGACGACGACGACGGGGCGGACGAGTCGGGACGCGGAGGCAGGCCGGGAGCGGCGGAGAGGCGGGCGAGGAGCGAGCCGGAGGAGGCGGAAGAGGTCGAGTTGGACTGGACGTCGAAAGGGGCAGATGCAGGTTGCGGAGGGTCAGTCTCGATCGTTGTAAAGGCAGGAAGAGTGAAAAAGCGCACCTGCTCCCCTCCTCGCTCCTCGCTTCCCGCCGCGCCCCTCACGCCCCAGCCTGCATCTCCCCTCCCTCCCCCGCCTCCGCCCCCAAGCGGCATCCCATTCACCCTGCGGTTGTCCCTCGCTGCCTCCCTCGCCTCCCTGCGCTTCGCCTCGTGGCGCATCTCGCTCCCCCTGCCGCCGCGCCGCCTCCCACCCCGCGGCCGCGGCGGGCTCCTCTCCTGCATCCCCCGCACGCGGTCCCGCCGCTCCTGCTCCTCCTCCCACGCGCGCTGCTCCCGCTCGTCCAGCTCCCGCTCCCGCCGCTCGAGGTCCCGCTCCCGCTCGCGGTCCCGGTCGTAGTCGCGCTCGCGTCCGCGGTCCCGCCCTCCGCCGCGGTCGTCCGTCGACTCGCCATGCTCCGGGTCACGGTACCGTGCACGGAGGGTGGACGACGGCTGGTCGACGAGGTCAAACCCGAGGCGCATCGGCGGCGGGCTGCGGTCGCGATCGCGGTCGTGGTCGCGATGGCCATTGCTGTGGCGAGGCGGCGAGCGAGAGCGGGAGCGCGAGCCCGTGTGCAGCTGGGGCGGCATGCGCAGGCCGACGGGCGGCGGGGTGCGGCGGCGGGAAGACGAGGTGGTCGGGGCGGGATGAGGCGGAGGGGAAAGGCTGCGACGACGCGATGCCGGGGAAGGCGAACGGCGCCGGCTCGAGGCCCCGCGCTCCTCCCTGTCCCTCGCACGCTCCCTCTCCCGCTCCTTCTCAGCGGCAGCAGCAACCCTGTCCCGCTCCTCCCGTTCCTTCTCGCGCTCCTTCTCCCTCTCGGCGCGCTCCGCCTCTTCCTTCTGCTCCCTCTCCAGCTTCTCCTTCGCGATCCTCGCCCGGTCGCCCCACCCGCTGCCCTGCACCGCACCGATCGTGTTCACGCCCCTGCCGAGCGCGCGCGGGATCGACGGCGGCGCCTGCGGCGAAGGCATGGCGGCGAAGCGGTCGCCTTGGGAGGAGGCCTTCGGAGCGGGCGCGAAGCGGTCGTCGGCGCCGGGGCCGCTGCTGAGGCGACCACGACGAGGCGAGCGAGCGCGACTGCCACGAAGATGAGGAGGGAGGTCGCGGTCGTTCTCCACCGCCGCCGGGGCGACCGAAGCAGCGCAAGGCGGAGGAGCGCCGCCCTGCGCCGCCGCGATCCTCGCCAGCCTCTGCTGCTCGAGCTTCTCCGCCTGGCTCGTCCCGCTCGCCGCGCTGAGGACCGACTCCTGCCGCTCGCTGCGCTTCTCCCTCGCGGGCGAGCGCGAGTCGGCGCGGGACGACCCGGCGGGGGAGGGCGGGCGCGCAGACTGGTAGTCGGCGAGCGAGGCGTCGAGGTCGTGCGCCGAGGGAACGGCGCGGCGGCCACGAGCGCCGTATGCGGCGGCAGCAGCTGCTGCGGGACCGGTGGGGATGGTCGGTGCAGAGGTGGACGAGGCAGAGGTAGGCGGGCGGGGAGAGGCGGAGGCGGAATTGGAGGTGCGGCGGGCCCAGCGGTCGTCGACGGGTGGGGCGGCGGTGCGGGAAGAGCCCGAGCCGGAAGAGGAGGGAGGGGCGAAGCGCGGCCCGGAGGGCGTGCCGGCAGCAGGAGTCGTGGAGTCGCTGTAGGAGGGAAAGATGAAAGAGGTGAGGCGAGGCGACTAGGGGGCAGGAGCGGGAAGAGAGACGCACCGAGCGCCGACCCATCCAGCTCCAGCCGAAGAGCCAAACCTCGGTCCCCTCTCCTCCTTCTCGCCGTCCCTAGCCTTCTCCCCCTCCTCCATCTTCACGTCCACCTCATCCTCCTTCTTGACCTCAGCTTCAGCGGCGCCGAAGCTCCTCCTCGGCCCCCTCGGCGCAACTGGGATCTGGTTCGCCGCGCTCCCAACGGCGCGCGCGGCAGCAGACCCGAGAGAGCGACGGCCGCCGCCGCCGCCGCGCGGGCCGGTCGGCATGGCGGCGGTCTGGGGCGGGAGCGGCTGACGAGCTGCAAGAGGAACGGGAAGAGAAAGAGCATGTGCGTGAGAAGGGTTGTCCGACAAGAGGCAGCGGGGAAGAGAGCGTACCCTGCAGGCCCGAACGAGGACCGGTTGGCGGAGCCGGAGTCGAGGCGGCGGCGGGGGTGGAAGCTGGACCTGAAACAAGTGGAGGAGGGAAAGGCAGGGGCGAGGCGGAAAGGAGGAAAGGGGAGGACAGGAGGAGGGAGTAGAGCGAAGTGGAAGGGTGAAGGAGGAAGTGGGGGAGGGAGGCGGTTATCGTAAGCGGGTGTTGCGACGGCGGCGCGGCGCAATGCGCGGTGCGTGGGCGATGAGCTCGCTGCGGGCTCGTCCGGTTGAGCTCGGCGCGACGAGCGCCTCGTCCCTCGACAGGAACCTCGCTCGTCGGTTCCTCAGCCAGTCCAGGACGGCGACCTCGCTCGAGCGTCATGCACGCGCACGCGTCGCGCGCGGTGGAGTCTCGTTCGCTTCTAGTCAGTCTAGCCTGGCCTTCTGCACCAGGCTGCCCCTCCTCTCCTGCACGCCTTTCCAGCGCGAAGCCGGCTCATCGGCGGTCCATCAACGACGGCGCCGCGCCGACCCGCGCACCTCCTTCCTACCCTCCGTACGGCCTCTGCACGACGACGACGACGACGAAGACCCGAAAGCTCACCCTGGTTGACGCCCGCGCTCGCGGCGGTGGTAGACGACGAGGATCTCCTCGGCGGGTACATCGACTGAGGCGCTGCAGCCGTAACGCTCGGCGAAGACGACAAGGCAGCACCGCGCGGGCCGGTGGGGACCGCCCCTGCGGCGGGCGCGACAGGCGCAGCGGGAGCAGCGCCGGCGAGCTTGAGGCGGTCGGGGTGGACGAACGAGCTGCGCTTCGGCTGGGTCGGAACAGCGGGCTGTTGCTGCTGCTCTTCTTGGTGCTGTTCGTGCTGCTGCGTCGTCTGCTGCTGCTCAGGCTGAGGCAGCTGCTGAGAGGGAGGAGGAACGGCGGAGGAGGAGGGTTGAGAGGTGGGAACCGCTGCGACGGGCGCAGGCGCAGGCTGGGCCGGCGCAGGTGCCGGTGCAGGCTCCGGTGCGGTCGCGGTGCTGGTGGCTGGTTCGGTAGGAATGTCCCAGCTGGAGGTGTTGAGGAGGGTGTTGCGGTAGTAGGTGTCGCCGGTGGACTTGCTGACGCGCGAGACCCAGCCCTGGGGGAGCTTGTTGCCGTTGACGTCGAGAGACTCGTCGTGCTGCTTTGGGGGTGCGGGTGCTGCGACGGGAGCGGGTTGAGGAGGAGGAGGAGGAGGAGCGGAGGCGGTGGTCGAGTGGGTGGCCGGGGCGGCGAGCACGAGGTCGTCCTCGCCAAAGTCGAGTTCGTCCTCGGGGTGCATGCTGTCGCCCTGGGCCAGTACGAGGTAGCAGCGGGAGGAGGAGAAGGAGCAAGGAAGGAGAGGAGGAAGCAACTTCGGAGTCGAGTTGACCCTCTCCAACCAACCTCGCCGTGCTCCTGCTGAGCCAGTACACGCTCACGAGCACCCACTGCACACCCTCGACCACCCTTGACCCTCTGACGAGCGGTTGACCGTCCTGCTCCTCGTCGACACGCCCTCCCCCACTCCTTC
Organism: Rhodosporidiobolus sp. SP3-3/4; assembly: GCA_029873605.1. Lineage (NCBI taxonomy): Eukaryota > Fungi > Basidiomycota > Microbotryomycetes > Sporidiobolales > Sporidiobolaceae > Rhodosporidiobolus > Rhodosporidiobolus sp. SP3-3/4. Next base: position 189,749 of record JAQJIZ010000009.1, read on the forward strand.
CTCGCCTTGTTCCCCCTCGTACCGCCCCTTCACTCCCTCCCATGCTCCCAACATCACGCGGGTCGCGTGCTGGCTCCGCAACCCCAGTCCTCGGGTGCGCTCTCCCGTCTCCCGCTTCCACCTGCCCCGCCTGCCAACTCTCCCTCTCCCGCCAAACCACCCCACTCGTACGGTCAGACTACGCGACGAGCGAGACGAGTGTCCTGATTCGAGTGCGCGCAACTGACTTTCCCACTCCCGCAGCTCGAGCAATGGCTTCCCTCGGATCTCGGGCGGCGGGGTCAAGACCTTCATGCGCAGGCTCAGCAGGTGGCCGCAGATGGTGCGCTTCCGTCTCCTCCTTTGCTCTGTACCGCCGCATCGGTTGTCCGACCGGGCGCAGTTTTCCGAGGCGTCTACCGAGTTGCGCTAACGCTCTTTGGCGCCTTGTTCCGCAACCTCGACTTGCAGGACTTTGAGCTGGCAGTCTGGCAGATGTGCTACCTCTGCATCGCACCACGACGAGTGTACCGGTGCGCTTCTTTCACCCCTTTTCTCCGATTTTCGCCAGCTCGCTGACCGTCTTTTCCTTCCCATTCGGTCCCCCTACTTCCGCTCGATGCTGCACCAAACAGGAACGTCTACTACCACAAGCAAACAAAGAACACCTGGGCGCGCGACGACCCGGCCATGCTCCTCCTCATCGTCCTCTGCCTCATCGGTTCGTCCCTCTTCTTCGTTTTACCAGTGCCCTGCTCACAATTCACCTAACCCTGGCGGACAGTCTCCGCCGTTCTCTGGTCGACCCTCTACGCGCGCTACACCATCGCGCAGACCCTGCAGACGATCCTGTCCTTCGTCTTCCTTCACTTCCTCGGCGTCGGCCTGATCGTCGCGACGTCCTTGTGGGCGCTGAGCAACCGGTTCCTGACGCATGCGACGCACGTCCATGCGACGGATCAGAAGGTCGAGTGGTGCGTCCTGTCCTTTCTCGTCATCTTTCCCTTCGAGCTTTCCTAACCTTTGCTTGCTCGACCGAACCAGGGCCTACGCGATGGACATCCACGCCAACGCCTTCTTCCCGCTCTTCCTGCAGCTGTACATCGCGCAGCTCGCGCTCGCGCCGCTCATCACCAAGAGCAACTGGGTCTGCCTCTGGGTCGGAAATACCCTGTACCTCGCTGCCTTCACGCAGTATGTCTACGTGACCTGTGCGTTTCAGTCTCTCCTTCCTCCTCTCTCGGTCTGCTAGTCTCCAACAAGCCAGGAGACTGATCATATTTCTGTCCGTGGTTCTCCGTCCTCCTCCTCCTCCACGCTTTTCACCTTCACCCACCGGCCCTTCCTCCTCGTCCCCGCCCGTGCACTACCGCCCCCTCCGCACCCATCAGACCTCGGCTACAACGCCCTGCCCTACATCGTCAACAGCCAGCTGCTCCTCTTCCCCGTCGCGCTCCTCGCCGCGTTCTACATCGTCTCGCTCCTCGGGCTCAACCTCGCGCACATCGTCCTCGAGGGCCTGTTTGGGCGGTAGCGTGTCGGGTTTGGCGAGCGGGATGTTGCGGGGACAGGGAGAGAGGGTGAAGGCGAGGGATAGATACCCGGATCTGGCGAGGCGCGAGGGAAACGGGCGGAAACGCTGTGCACATACTCTCTCTCTCTCTCTCTCTTTTGTTGACGAGCCGCAAGAGAGAGTAGGAGAAAGTGCGTCTCGCTAGCTTGGAGCTGGCAGACGAAGGAGGGCACTGACAATGCACAGCGAGCGACAAGAGCGCCGAAGAATAAGTAAGAAGGGGTGTACTCGAAAAAAAGAAATGCGAAGGTGGGGGTATCGCGTCAAGAGAAAGGGTATGGTCCGTCACTCAGCACGCTCGCTAAGCTCTCAGCTCCGCCAACTCGTCCTCCTCCTCGTCCTGCTCTTTTCGCGTCGTCGGCTCGCCCGTCTTGCCCGCACGCGGCGACGCCGGCGGCAAGACCCCAATGTGCGCGTACGAGTCTTCCGCCCCCTCACGGGCGGAAGAAGGCGTAGCGAGCGGCGAAGGGGCAATCTCGAGCGGCGGGAGGAGCCCTTCCTCGCCCACGGCCGCCGCCGAGGATGGGTCGACGTAGTAGACCTGGCCGTCCTGCTCGGGGGGGTAGTACGCCTGCAGCTGGCCGTGCTCGTCTTGGTAGTACTGCGGCTCGCCCGCGACAGAGGCTGAGGCGTAGTCGTGAGGGTGCAGGGGTGAGAGCGGGGCGGTGGCGTCGTAGGCGTAGGAAGGGTCGTCCGAGGACGCGGCGTGCTCGTGGTGAGAGTAGTGCTTCTTCGACCTCCGCGAGCCAGAGCGAGACGACGTGTGCCGCGAGGCCGACTCGCCCGACCCGGTCGAGGCCGAGGTGGACGCCGTGGTAGTCGTCGAGATGGACGCATGCGAGCGGTGCTTCAACCGGCGGGAGGTGGAGGAGGACGACGAGCGGTGCGAGGGCGCCAGGGGCGAAACGGGGGGAGGAACGAGGTGCGGCTGCTGGGTGACGTACTGCCCATGCTGCTGAGCGCGAGTATGGTGGTACGCTTCGTCCTCCTCGACCGTCGAGAGCTCCCTCCTCCGCTCCTTCCGCCGTCCAGACCCGCTCCCGCTCGAGGTCGAGCTCCTCGACGACCCGGCTTTGCTGCTCCCGCTGCGCCTAGACGTGTGCGAGTGGACGTCGAGGTACGCCGACTCGGACGTCGGGGTCCCGAGATCGCCAGTCGCGACGCCCTGCTCGAACTCCTCGACCGAGATGCCCAGCTCGCGAGCCCTCCTGCGGGCGCGACGGCGGGCGCGGCGCTCCTCCCGCTCGGGGTCCTTGTCCGGGGCAGCGTCGGAAGGGTCGACGAGTGTGGTCCCGTCGGAGAAGGCTGGCGAGGTAGGGCTGGGCGCGGAAGGAGGAAGAGGCCGGGAGGTAGAAGAGGAAGAGGAGGAAAAAGGCGGCGCAGGCGGGACGGCAACGTCGTCCACCGAGAGCGGCACCGCATCTGCGTCGCCGTCGTGCTCGTCGCCGACGGAGAGCGCCCTCGCCCGCCTGACCAGGCCGTCGTCCTCCTCTTCCTCTTCCGCGTCGTCCTCCGAGTCCTCAAGCCTGATTGCTCCCCCGCCTCCCCTCCCGCCGACCCACCAGCTCTTGAGCAGCATCCACCTCGTCAGTCCCGAACCAGTGTCGGCTCCTCCGCCGCTCACGTCGCCTCCCCTCGCCCTGACCCTGAGCCTCCGCCTGCCTTCTCCCCGCCCGCTGACCCCCTCATGCAAGCTGAGCGCGTCGTCGTCATCCCCACGCCACGCCTCGCCCTGCTGCCGGCCCTCGTACGCGCCGTCGTCCTGGTACACGCCCGGCCAGGCGCGAGTTGAGCCATCGTCGACGTCGGCTGAGGGCGGGTCGAGGAGGGCGTCGCCTGGGGTTGGGGAGAGGCGGAGGGCCGGCAGGCAGCAGCAGAGCGGGGACCAGACGGCGCGCAGGCGGTCGGAGCGCGAGAAGTCGTCCATCGCGGTGGAATGGAGCGCGAGGAGCAGAGGGACAGGTGGGGACTGCTGGAAGGAGCGATGGACGATGGGACGTGGGCGACTGCGAGGCGGGAGAGCACGGTGTTGCGCTTGTGGCGCCCGGGCGAGAGAAGCGGCGAGGGAGGAAAGCGTCGCAGGAAAGAGGAGCAACAAACCGGCAACGACGGCAAAGTTGACTTCCGCACACGTGATTCAACTTTCCGCCCGTGAACAGTGCACGAACGAGGAGGGCTTGCGGCGTGCAGAAGGACGAGCCCAAGAAGCAAGGCGGAAGTGAGGCGAACGGGGAGAGAAAAAAGCGGTCTAAAGTACATCATGGCACAGCTCTACACCTTCACTGCCACTCCTTGAGGAAGATCTCGGACGGCTTGGGTGGCTGTGCGTCGAACATGAACACCTATGATCAGTCTCGCCCTCGTAAAGGAAGAGAAGGGGAGCAAAGGCGAGAAAAGCAGGACGCACGGGAGTGGTGAGGGAGGTGAGCGGGCCGTCCGGCTCGGAGCCCTTCCGTGCGGATTGCGGGCCGACCTTGGCCTCCTTGCCCGACGCGAGAGTGTCGAGAACCGCGACGATCGACTCCGGGGTGAGGTCCTCCTGCAGAACGGGTAGGGGAAGAAGCCAGGTTAGGGGCGATCTCCTCAACGTTCATCATCTTCTCCACCACGGCACAGCGCTGGATCCTATAGAGGGGGAAGTCGGTAGGAGAACGCACGTAGAACTTGTCGTTGATCTGGACCATCGGGGCGTTCGAGCAGGCACCAAGGCACTCGACCTGCGGGCCAGCATCGTTAGTTTCTTCCTCCTGCATCTCCTGAAGGGAAGAAGAGATGAACACACCTCCAGCAGCGTGAACTTGTTGTCCTTGGTCGTCTCACCAAGCCCGATTCCGAGGTGGGAGGTGATCGCCTCGACGATCTTGTCCGACCCGCAGCCGCCGAGCATGCACGGTGTGGTGGTGCAGATCTGGACAAAGTGCTCGCCGACCGGTTCCCTGCGAGAATGGGCGAGGAGAGGGTAGGAAAGTGAGGGAGGTTCGGGAGAGTGGGGGTTGGCTGGTCAGCAAGAGGCGGCGGCGGGGTCGGCTGTGTAAATGCGAGACGGACCGGTTGAACCTGGAGATGGAAGAAGGGTCAGCACAAGCGTCAGAGGAGCCTGGGGAGGAGGGAGGACGGACATGGTGTAGAAGGACGCGACCTCGTAGACGCGCATGGGGGGCATCTCGAGGAGCTCGGCGATGTGGTTCATGACGGAGATGGAGGTGAAGTTCTTGTTCTGCTTCTGGGCGACCTCGAGGAGGGGGATGACGGCGGCCTTCTTGTACTGGGGCGGGTACTTGGCGATGATGGTCTGCGCGAGCTTCTGGTTCTCGGCGTTGAGGGAGAAGGGGATGGAGGGGTTGTTGTGGGCGCTGTTGCGGTGCTGTGCATGGTGCAAGAGGGGGAGTGAGCGGGGAGCGAGGACGGCGAGGAGGGGAGGAGGAGGGGACGGACGAGCATGAGGGCGTCCGAGCCCTGACGGACAGAGGAGGAGAAGTTGCGGGCCTGGCGGCTGAACTGGCGGAGTGCGCGCTGCATGGTGGACTGGTAGACGGGGGAGAGTACGGGAGAGATGAGAGCGAGCGAGCCGTCTTCGAGGCCAACCAGCGACAGGCCGTTCAATCTCGCCCTCCTCGTCCCTCTTCTGCTACACCTGATTGCTCACTCGCACGACCACCCTCATCAACCGGTCTAGGCGTACCAGCCAGTCCCAACTGCGCCCACCTCGCTCCACCCTCTCCCGCCTCTTCCTCTTCCCTCAACCTCTCCAAGCCATGTCGGCTCAAGGACGCTCTGAAAGGGACTACCGGCAGTCGCTTGTACGGTTTCTCTCTTCGCATGGCTTGACGAACGCTGACGAGCTCTGTCCGTAGACCTACGCACCCTTTTCCTCCTCGTTCAACGGAGGAAGAGACCGCCTTACCACTCTGCCCGCCGGACTGCTCGACCGCATCTTCGCCTACGTCTATCACAAACCTCTCTACTGCCTCGTCATGCTCGAGCCGGCGCCCTACTTCCGCCCGCCGTCTCCGCCCGGCATCATCAGCAAGTCCCTCCTCTCCGTCCAGCGGCGGCACTACCCGCGGCTCCAGCTCACGTTCGACATCGACCACCCGCTCACCATCCACCACGTCTCGGCGCTGCTCAGAGAGTGCGCCAGCCTTGAGCGGCTCGTCGTGCCCGCGGTCGACTCGCTTCCCGCTTTCCTCGCCCTGCTGCCGAACCCGAAACAGCTGGCTAGTCTTGCGCTTACTTCGCTCGACGAGCCTGCTTGCTCGGAGGAGGAGGGCGAGGGGGACGAGACCGCGATGGCGACGCTGCACCTCCCTACTTTCCTCGCCACTTTTCCCAACCTCGTCAACCTTACCCTCGACTGCCCTTGTGACCTCGGCGACGGTCTCGTCCGACGAGCTCTCGGCAAGGGCGTGCTCGAGAGCCTTTGCTTCGGCGAGGCAGCGCGGGATACGCTCAGAGCCGAAGACCTGTTCGAGCTCCTCGAAGAGCTGCCGCGGCTTCGCCACCTGCGGCTCGACACCGTCTACGGGCGCGAGGGAGATCCCTATGGGGGATACCCATGGGTCCTACCGAAGTGGCCGGACCACTTCGAAGAGGTCGAGGCGGAAGACCTCCGCGACGTCTGCCAGGGCGCGGGCATCCGGGCGGTCGGTACCACCTTCGATGCCATCCAACTCCTTGGCGTTTACGTGACAGAGCTGTGCGACGACGACGAGGCGATGCGCAGGGCGATCAAGACGAAGCAGGGGCGGAAGCTGTTGAAGGAATACGGGGTGAAGCCGGACTGGGTCGACGAGTCGGTTTGGCGGGATGAGTCGCTCGAGACGTACCCGAGCTCGGAGGAGTTCCACTCGGACTGGGAGTCGGAGGAAGATGAGGAGGTGGAGGAGGGGGAAGGGAGCGAGGGAGAAGGAGGGTCTGTCCAAGAGGAGGACGGGTAGACTGAAGGCGCTGCAGACGCGTGAAAGAAGACCGTTCAAGGTCGTCTTGAGCCGCAGCAGCTGAGCGCAGGCCCCGCCAGGAGCGTTCTCATCGTGAGAAGAAAGCGTCGGGAGAGAAAATGCGGCTTCAAAAGCCAGGACGCGGTGCTCCACCACGAGCCTCCTGCTGGCCTAAAAGCATGGAAGCCGGGGAGTCGGGCCCGTCCTCCTCCTCTCTTCCTCTTTCGTGCCTCCCGCTCGAACACTCGCTTTTCTTCGCTCTTTTCGCGCTCCTTTCACGTCTTTCTCTCTTTCACGCGAGACTTCACCTTCCCGGTATCGATGAGAGGGGAGCAGGTACTGTTCGTTTTGCGATTTGCAGCAGGCATGGCGACGACGGCTCGACCGTCGCTCTGAGAGAGAGGGAGGATAGAGGAGTGTGACAATGGAGGCGAGGGAGAGGAGAAAGTCCAGCTAGACGCTCTGTCGAGGAGGGGGAAATGCGTGTAGAGTCGTGGATGAGGGGGTCTAGCTGAAGAAGAGCCGAAGGGAGGATGAGGACGGCGGTATGTACAGCTGGCAGGGACGAGGACGGGAGAGTCCTGAAAAGCGAGGGCGCTACTGTACCGATATGGCATGTGAGGGAGGAAGGGGAAGAAAGGAAGGGGAAGACGGGGCAAAAGGAGAAGCGTCTTCGACCGTCTCCTCCAGCTCGTCCTCGTCGTTCGCGCCCGTGCTCGTCTCAGCCTCACCACAGCCCCTTCGGCTCGCCGTACTTCCCTCCCTGCCCGCCCTGCGGCGGCGCGCCCCCTGCTCCTCCTCCCCCTCCGCCCGGTCCGGTCGACCTCCCCATCCCGCCGAGATTCGGCGACGCGTACGGCTGCATCGCGGGGTACAACCCCGCGAGCGGGTCGGTCGGCGAACCCTGGAACGGCGACGGGTGGTGCGAGGCGGCGTCGAGGAGGGTGGAAGAAGCCGACGAAGGCGCGGCACCGGGCGGAGGGGCCGGCGCGCCAACGCCGCCGAGGGAGGAGGATGCGCCCGATCCGGCGTAGGGAGCATAGCGCGACCCGCCGGCGTAGGCGAGCGGCGGCGCGGCGAGGCCGCCCGTCGGGTCGAACAGGTCCCCTGCTCCGCCCGCGGCGGCGGCGCGAGCCGGGTCAACAACGACCGAGAACTGCGCCTGGCTCGGCTGCATCGGCGAGGTGTAGTACGACGGCGCCGCCGGAGAAGCGTACGGCGCCGCGCCTGGCTGCTGCTGCTGCTCCGCCCTCTGCGGCGTCGATCCCCACCCGCCGTGGTGGAACGCCTCGGCCTGCTCCTGCAGCAAACTGAGGTGCGGGTTCCGGCTCGAGATCGAGATCCGCCTCTGCACGCCCGGGCCGCCCTGTCCGCCCTGTCCGCTCGCCCCGCCCGCGCCCGACCCGAGCCCGTACTGCTGCTCCCACGCCTGCCACTGGTCGTCCCTCCGCAGGACGGGCGTGATGCTCTGCCCCGCGCCCGCACCGCCGGCCTGGAGCAGGTCGTGCCCGAGCTTCTGTAGCGCGGGCGGGAGCGCCGAGTCGCCGATCGTGCCGCTCCGCTGGCGGCCCTGCCCGTAGTGGTGGTGCACCGCCGGCGGGTTCGCGACAGATGAAGGCGTGGCGAGGAGCCCGGTCGCCGCGGCCGAGACGGGCGCGCTGCGGGTCGAGAAGCCTCCGGCGGCGCTGCCGTACAGGCTCGGCTGGCGCGCTTGCGCCTGCGCCTGAGCGTACGCCGCCGCCTGCGCCTGCGCCTGAGCGTGCGCGTGGGCTTGAGCAGCCTGCGCTTGCGCCTGCGCCTGAGCCTGCGCCTGAGCCTGAGCCTGAACCGCGCGCGCCTGCGCCTCGGCCTGAGCTTGCGCCTGCGCCTGCATCGCGTACCCTTGCTGCTGGTTGAGGTGCTGCTGATAGCTCTTGGCGTCGTACGTCCGCCGCGGCTGGCCCGAGCCGGGTGCGGGAGGCAGCCCGCCGTACTGCTGCCGTTGTTGCGGCTGGCCGGGCGCGGCGGTTGCGGACGGCGACCCGGACTTGGCGGTAGCGGCGGCGACGGCTCGAGGAGGAGGGACGAAAGGTGCGAGGAGAGGCTCGCCGAGGACGAAGGGGTGGAGACGAGCTTGTTGAGGCGTCCAGCGCTGCTCGGGGTCGAGGTGGAGGAGACCCTGTACGAAGTCAATGAAGGCGATCCGGTTGCGCATCTCTGTGGAGCTCGACCAACAAAGACGGATCAGCGCAAACCACTTCGAGGAAGAGAGCGAAGCGAAACCGCGTCCGCGAGCGGGACGCACCCTTGTCGACCTCGGCCTCCTTAAGCCCCTTGCGCGTGATGGGGTACTGCTTGATGATGTCGGGCAGCGTCGTCGCCGAAAAGTACTTCTTGCTCGGCTGCTCGTTCGCCTTGTACTCCTGCGCGTACCGCTCGAGGCTCTTGAGCCGCCAGCGCCGCCGGCCGTACTCGTCGCCGACCGACTCGAAGAAGTGCGACGTCTGCTTGCCCTTGTCGAGCATGTGGTCCGGGGGCGTGCTGCCGTGCAGAGAAATGGCGGGAAGGGCGGTGCGGAGGTATGGACGGAGAGCGAGAGCGGGAAAAGGGAATGCGAAGGCGAGGGCGTCAGTACAGTCGTCCAACCGTATAATCCGTACGTCTTCCACGAGGAAAGGGAGTAGGGAGAAGGCAGGAGCCAGCCCGACGCACCCGAGCATCTCGACGATCCTGGTGATCTGGTTGAACTCGCTCGTGCCCGGGAAGAGCGGCAGCCCGAGGAACAGCTCGACGCAGATGCAGCCCAAGCTCCACATGTCGATCATGCTCGAGTACGGCAGCGAGAGGATGACCTCGGGCGAGCGGTAGAAGCGCGACTGGATGTAGGTGTACACCGTCTGCTTCTCGTGGCACGCCGAGCCGAAGTCGATCACCTTGATCGTTGGGGATTGGAGGCTGTGGGGCGGTAAGGGGCACAGAGAGAGGTCAGAAGGGAGAGAAGAACAGAGGGAGAGGGAAAGAGACGCACGACTTGAGCAGGATGTTCTCCGGTTTCAGGTCGCAGTGGATGATCTTGGCCTCGTTGAGCACGCTCAGGGCGTCGAGGAGCTGGGCGGTGAAGACGCGCACGAGCGAGGTCGACAGGCCGCGGAACGAGTTCTGCTTGATGAGCTCGTAGAGGTTGTTCGACAGCAATTCGAACACGAGGCACAGGTGCGAGTGGTGAATGAACGTGTCCTTGAGCCGGAGCATGTGGTGCTCGTCGTCCTTGTCCCAGGTGTTGTTGATCTGCACAGGGTGGAAGGGGTCAGCGTGCTCTCGAATTCTTCGCTCGCAAGAAGCGCGAATCTCGCCGCTAAGAGCGGAAACGCGCTTCTCGAAGTGGTAGGAGGAGACGCACGAGCTCGAGGATGGTGACCTCCATCATCGACTGCTGGAAGTAGGCCGGCTTGTTCTTGACGACCTTGACGGCGACGATCTCGTGCGTCTTGAGGTTCTGGCACTTGACGACCTGCCCGAACGTCCCCTGGCCGAGCACGTCGAGGATGAGGTAGCTGCAAATGGGAACGAGGAGTCAGAAGAACGGCTCAAAGAGCTACTTCGACTTGTGCGCTCCGGGCGAGACAAGGTCGAAGGAGAAGGAGACATTGCTCGACGCACCGGTCCTTGTCCTCGGGCCCGAGCACGTCGTTGACGTAGAGGATGTAGTCCGAGTCCTCGTTATCGAACCCGTCGTTCTGCGCCGGCTTGCTCGGCTTGGTGAGCACGCGCCGCGGGTTGCGCGACGTCTCGTAGTGGAACGCCGGGTTGACGAGGCTGTAGGTCGACGGCAGCGAGACGGTGAGCGCTTTGAGGGGCTGGAGGGGCGGGAAGGACGAGATGAGATGAGGCGGGGACGCGGGCGAGCGAGGTCAGCTCTCTTCGCTTTGCTGCATCCGGCTTCGGAAAGAGAGAACGCACCGACACCCACCCTCCCATCGGATCGGCCCTCCTCCCCCTCGGCTGCGGCTGCCCGCCCGCTCCTCCCTCCTTCACCCCATCCACCCCTCCCGCCGCCGCTCCCGCTCCCGCTCCTCCCGCACCCGCAGCGCCCCTCGTCCACGACTCCCTGACCCTCTGAATCCCCTTCTTCCGCCGCTCCCTTGACCGCGCCGACGGCGACGGCGCGTGCGAGAGCGAGAGGTTGCGCAGGTCGGCCGCCGAGGACGTCGACGGCATCGTGTGCGAGGCGGGCGGGAAGAAGTGCCCCGGCGCGGACGAGGACGAGTGCTGCGGCTGGTGCTGCTGGTGCGCGTGCGCGTGCGAGTGCGAGTGCGAGTGGCTGTGCTGGTGCGAGTGGCCGTGCGGCTGGCCGTACCCACTGCCGCCGCCATTGCCGCCGTGGTGCCCGCTGAAGGACGAGCTCGACCCGTGGTGCGCGTGCTGCTGGTGCTGCTGCCCCGTCGCCGCCGCTGCTCCCACCGCGGAGCTCCCGCTCGGCCCTCCTCCTCCCGCTGCTCCTCCTCCTGCCGCCCCTCGCCCGAGGTACTGCTGGCTCTGGTAGTACTGCTGCGCCTGCGGGTGGTGCGCGGGCGTGCTGGCACCGCCAAGGCGCTCCCTTTCGCGGTCGCGCATCTGCGCCGCGGAGGTCGACGACGACGCGCCGAAAGGAGGCTGCGGCGACGCCGAGAGCGAAACGGAGCTCGAGGTCGACGCGCCGTCGCCGCGCGAAGCGTAGGACTGGGCGATGTGCTGCGGGTAGAAGCTCGAGGCGGGCGGAGGAGGGTGTTGTTGGCCGACGGAGGAGGAGGACGGGGTGTGCTGCTGCTGGGCCGAGCGGTAGGCGCTGCTCATCGGCGGCGGCGGGATGCTGGTCGCGCTCGTCGGGCCGGACTGGGCGGCGTAGTGGCTCGGCGAGTAGGCGCGGGCGGAGGTGCTCCCCTGCGGCTGCTGCTGGTGGGGCGAAGCGGGAGGAGGGAGGCGCGGCGAGTGGCCCAGAGCGGACGAGGGGGTGCCAGCAGACTGGAGCTGCACTCCGGTCATGGGGGAGTAGAGCTGGTGGGACGAGGCGGTGGTCGAGGGCGAGGTGAACGAGCCTGGGAGGAGCGAGGCGGTCTGGAGCGGAGGCGGCCTCGAGGGTGCGCCGGTCGCGCCGTCGTAGCTGAACCCGCGGCGCATTGCCTCTGGTTGTGACGAGGGGTGGTGCTGGTGCTGGTGGTGAGTGTGCGACTGGCTGTCCTGGGAGAGGGCGGGGCTCGAGCGGAACGAGGTGGGCTGGAGGTGGGGTGGGGCGGCCGAGTACGAGGTCGACATGACGGCGTCGGTCGAGTGGGAGGACGAGGACGAGGGCGAGTAGGCCATGGCGGCGAGTCCCTGGCCGTGGCGAGGCTGGAGCGTGGTCGAGTGGAGGGGAGGAGGAGGAGGAGCGGGGTGGTGGTGGTCACCCGAGAGGGAGAGGGAGGGAGCGCGCTGGCGGTGGTGGGGGTGGGGGAGGGGGTGATGTTGGGAGTGGAGGGAGGGAGTGCGCCCTACTGAGCGGGTCTGGCGGTGTCCGAGCGAGTGGGGAGACAGAGTCGGCGAGAGGTGGAGGGACGAGTACGGCAGGGTCGACAGGTCCGACAGCGGGAGCGGAGGTGGGTTGGACGTGATCGGAGAGTACGCTCCCTCCTCCAATGAGGACGAGTGGCGGTACGAGTCGCGGTAGGATGAGCTGAGAGGGGATGAGGTCGACGGCTGCGACGACGCAGACACCTCGATGGAGAGCACGTGGTGCTCGCTGCGACTGGAGGGAGTGCCGTAGTACGACACGGGGCGACCGCTCATCCACCCTACAACGAGGGAAGCAGTGCGAGCGAGACAGAAGCAGCACCTCGTTCCGCGCTCTCCACCTCGACTCGCTCCCTTGGCTTTGCACTTCACAATGGCGTCGTCGTCCAGCGTGCTGCTTACCGCCCAGACCAGCTACAAGAAACAGCCCGGCACTTTGTCCCTCTCCAGCCATGCCCTCGCCTTCAGCCCCACCTCGTCCCCCTCTTCCCCCTCCGTCTCGATCCCGACCCAGTCGATGCAGGGTACGCTCCACTCTCCTCCTGCTTCCCCATGCTCAGGCTGACACTCGTCCCCCACAGCCCTCTTCGCAAGCAAGCCCGGCGGCGCCCGCGTCATGCTCAAGGTCCAGTTCGTGCCCCTCTCCGCCGGCGCCGACGACTCGCACAACTTCACCTTCACCAGCCCGACCTCGGCCCTCCAGGACCGCGACCGCTTCAAGGACAGCCTCTCCGCCGTCGTCGCTCAGAACCGCGAGAGGGACGCCCAGGCCGCAGCAGGAGGAGGAGGGGCAGGGGCAGCAGGGGCAGCACCATCGGTAGGAGCGGCAGCTTCACCCGCTCCGACACCGTCCGTAAAGGGCAAGGAGCGCGCCGTCGATTCTCCCGCCTCCGGCTCGACGCCCCAGCCCACGACCGGCTCCTCCACCCCTCTTCCTCCCGGCGCCTCTTCCTCCAACGCCCAAGCGACCGCCTTCCGCCTCCGCAAGCTCGTCCTCCAGTCCGACCCGGCCCTCCTCGCCCTCCACCGCGACCTCGTCCTCTCGGGCGCTCTGACCGAGGCCGAGTTCTGGGAAGGCAGGGAGGACCTCCTCGCCGCCGTCGCGGCCGAGGAGGGCCTCATGAGGGGCAAGAGCGGCGAGATGGTCGATCCCAAGACCGTCACGGGCCAGAATGGGGAGGTCACGGTCAAGATCACGCCCGCGCTCATCCGCGAGATCTTTGAAGAGTTCCCCGTCGTCCTCAGGGCCTACAACGAGAACGTCCCCGAGCCGGTGCGTTTCTTCTTCGTCTTTCTTCCTCTGTGTCCCCTTATCCTCGCTCTGACTGACCTGTGAGTCCGCACCAGCTCTCCGAATCGGCCTTCTGGACGCGCTACTTCCAATCCAAGCTCTTCAACCGGAACCGGACGACGAACCGCGCTGCCGTCGGCGCGCTCAAGGACGACCCGATCTTCGACCGCTACCTCGGCGACGAGGACGACGGCCTCGAGCCGCGCAACGAGTTTGACGAGGGCGCCGTCTGGCGGTTGCTCGACCTTAAGGCGAGCGAGGAGGACCAGCACGAGGTGCGTCGCCGGAGTCTTCTCTCCTTCTTCTACCTCCCCCTGCTCCTTAACCCCCGCACGGAACGCTGATGCTCGATGCGGCCCTGGCTGCGCCAGATCCCCAACCTCCCGCGCGACTACACGATGAAGCCCGGCGGGCAGCGCGCGTCTTTGCCGCTCATGCGCCGCTTCAACGAGCACTCGGAACGGCTCCTCAACCAGGCGCTCGGGACGGCGTCGAGCCAGGGCGCGAGGGAGAGGGGGTACGTCGATCCGGGCAACGCAGGGGTGCGTCTGTTTCCGTCTCTTTGCCTGCACTTGCCTCGTTCTTGCTTTTCTTGCGGGCTCGAAGCATCCGGAACAGCGGGATGGTAGCAGGTGCCGCAGTGACTGACACGCACTTCGCACGATGCAGGACCGCTCCTACTACACCGCGATCGAGCTCTCGGACCTCTCCACGCCCGTCGCGCCGGAGCGTATCGCGCTCACGCTCTCGGACCGGACGAACACGACCACGTCGGCGCAGGCGGGCGCGGCGGCGGACGGGGAGGGCGCGCTCGAGGGCGAGGCGGACGGCGGGTACCGGAGCGGCGTCGAGAAGAGGGACAGGGAGAGGGAGGCGGTGAGGGAGGTGAGGGAGGATTGGGAGGGGCGGTTGGGCGAGGTGCGTTTCCTTCTTCGTCTTCGCTCGAATCGCTCGAGCGCTGCCTTTGCATGGGCGCGTCGAGCTGCACGGTGTCTTAGAAGAGACTGCTCACCCGCCACCACTTTTCTGACAGTTCGAGGTCGACGCCGCCGCGACTCGGGACGCCATGCGCGACATGACCGCTTCGATCTCGGAGAGCGCCGACCGGACAAGGAAGAGCGGCGGGAGCGGCGGTGCGTTTTCCTGCTCTTCCTCCTTCCTCCCCTGATCCCCCTTTTCCTCTGCTCCTTCCCCCCTTGCTCTCGCTCTCGAGGTACATTGGCTGACGTCTCCCCTCTCTCGACCAGGTCTCCCCCGCGCGCAGCTCGTCACCGTCTCCTCCCTCTCGACCACGACCTTCGAGATCCTGCGCCACTTCTGGGCCGCGCTCCTTCCTCCCCCCCCATCCGTTCCCGCCTCCGCCCAGCTCTCTCCACAAGAACGCGCAGGGAGGGTCGACAAGTTCCGGCAGTACCTCGAGAAGAGCCGCGAGCGGGTCGCCAAGGCGGTCGCGGATGCGGAACAGGCGGGAGGAGGGAAGGGAGGCGAGCTGCCGAGGAGGGTTGAGGCGGCGCTGGGCCCGGTGAAGGATGCGGTTGAGGCGGCGTTGGGGGAGTATGCGAGGAGGATGGGGACGGGTCCGCCGGCGGGAGGAAGAGCGAAGGCGAAGGCGTAGCTCTCGCTTTCGAAACTTGCGTCTTCCCCAGTCGAGTATGAAGAGGAGAAGGATTGGGGAGCAGGCGTTACAGACCCTCACGAAAAGCGCCTACTCGTCGTTGTCGTCGTCGTCCTGCTCTTCTTCCTCCTCTTCTTCGTCCTCCAGATCCGACTCCCTGGCGACTTCGGGATTCTGGCGCTTCTCGACCTCCTCCATCACCTGCCAGTACTCCTCGAGCAGCCCAAGGGCCTCGACGGCGAGCCCGTCCACCTTGACGCCCTTTCGCCCACCCGCCTCCATGACCTCCTCGAGATCTTCTTCGGTGAAGTTGTCAGCCCACTGGGGCAGCGTCCAGCTGTCACTGATCCTCCAAGGCTTGTACCAGCTCGTCGACATGTCTTCGCCGTACTCGCCCTGCGTGAGGCTGACCTCGAGGTGCTTGAGCGAAGGTACTGAGTCCGGGCCCTCGATCAGCGCCAGCGCGTCCGCGCTGCTGACGCTGCCGAAGCAGCCGAGGCCGAGCTCGAGACGCTCGAGGTGGGCTTTGCGGAAGGCTTCGCGCATGGTCGGATGGCCGAGGTCGCACGCGCATTCAAACGAGAGCGTTTTGAGGGCTGTCAGCGTCCCGAGCACCTCCGCGATGCTCGACGTCGTCCCAAGCTTGCATTCGTTGTCCATGATGCAGAGATACTGAAGCTTGTGCGGCTGGGGCAGGAGCGCGAGGGTGGCGTCGAGGTCTGGGAACGGGCAAATGCTAAGATCCTCGAGGTGATCGCAGTGAGAGAGGATTTGGCGATTCTGAGAGGTGTTCCCGGGCTGGAGTAGGCGGAGCGATGTGTAATAGCGGCGCTGGAACGGCAAGATCCAAGAGGGTCTTGGAGATGGGGCCGCGGTGAGGGTGCTTGGGGCGGGGGCCAAATACCTCGAGGCGAGACCGTCAGACTTCTGAGGTATTGGAAGATGCGGTCGAGCAGCTCGGGCGGGAGGCGGGAGAGGTAGTCAACTCCGCCAGGCGAGGACGAGAAGGCGCTCTTGATCGACTTAGCCTGCATAACGGAGCGGTGAGCGTGCTCGACTGTCTAGTAACGTCTCAGATACGTACCTGCCTGCGCTGCTTGACTTTCGGAGCCATCTTGGTTGAGAACGGGCGAGGAACTGATGAGGAGTAGGCGGAGAGTGGGTGGAGCGAGAACGGCGTGGGAGGTAGGGTATGTGGGCTACAGACGTCGCTTGAAGTGTGCTCGAGCTAGTGTAGGCGAGCTAGCGAGCCTAGAGTCTGAGCGAGTGGAGTCGGCGGGACAGCGAGGAGGAGAGCCCGATGGTGGTGAAGGAGATGGCTGCCGTCTCGCACTTTATTCCTTTTTCCGAGTGCAGAGCGATTTCCGTCGTCTATAGGATTGCGCGCAGGACACTGGAGCGGAAAAGAGAGCTAGTATTCCTCGTCGTTTTCGTCGCTGTCTTCGACCTCGTACCCGAACCGCCTCAGCCACCGCCTCTCCGCCCTCTCCGCCTGCTCAGATGCCTCTGCATAGTCCGCCTCCACGCCGATCGCCTCAACCGCCGAACCCACGACATCAACGCCCAGATCGCCGCCAAGCGTCCGAATCGCGACCACCTCGCTCTCGGTGAAGTTCCAAGGCCAGTCCGGGACGCTCCAATCTTCAAGAGATGTACGGTTCGTCCCGCCTCGATGGCCACGCACGATGTTCAGCTCGAGGTATTTAAGAGACGGGATGGCCTCTTCACCGCCGAGAAGCTCGAGGACGTCCGAGCCGGCGACGCTGCCGATGCAGCCTGGTCCGAGGCTGAGGCGGCTAAGCTTGCTGCTGCGAAGGGTCTGGAGCAGGGCGGTGTTGCTGAGGTCGCAGGGGCAATCGAGGGAAAGATGCTCGAGGGAGGTGAAGGTGGTCAGGGTGGAGGTCAAGGCGGTCGCCGAGGCCGAGGTGCTCGAGTATGCGGCAGAAGGGGAGGACATGATACTGAGGCAGGTGAGGCGGAACGAATTCGGGAGAAGGGACAGGGTGGCAGGAAGTTCCGGGAAGAAGTGGCATCTGAGGGTGGCGAGGTTGTCGCACTGCGAGAGAAGCTCGCGGAAGTGCCAGTCGTTCTTCGGTGTCGGAAGTGTGAGGTAGACATAGTAGCGGCGCTGGAAGGGCAGGAGAGACTTGGAGAGGGGAAACGACCGCTCCGGCTTCGAGTACAGTCGAGCCCAATAGCTGCTTCGAGGCCAGCTAGGTTTGGCGTGCGCCCGATCATCGTGCACGAGACTGAAGATCTCGTCGAGGATCTCGGCGGGAAGACGTGACAGACGGTCGACTCCCTTGGCGGGAGAGGGTGGAGGAGGTCCAGGCTGCGGAGTGCATGCGTGAGCGCTTGGCAGACCGTGACCGTCACGACAAGGCGCACCTTCCTGCCCATGACGAGTCGAAAGAGGGGTTCAGTCGGAAGTAGACGCGACAACTTGGTCGAGGTGGAGCTGGAGGGGAAAGAAGGTGAGCGAGCGAGACGGGAGAGGGGAGAGGAAACAGCGTACCAAACGGTACACTAGACGCCTCTCACGCAGTCCTTTGTGCCTCAAGCGAGAGCTGAGCCGAAGCGGGTGAACTGGCGGAGGGCGAGAGCAGGTTGGCGTCCTCGACACTCCGCTACTTGACGATGCCGACGATTGAAGACTACGCCTCGGATCCTGACGACTTTGAGCTCCCGCTCGACGAGCCTGCGCGCCCTCCCATCGCTGCTCTGGACAAGGGCAAGGGTCCGGCGCGGCCCCCCGCCGACCTCCTCAGCCCGCCAACAGGCGAACCGACCATCCCGAGGGCACTCAGGATCGGCTACGACGGCTCTCTCAGGCCCGTCCAGCCCTCCGAGTTCGCCGGGTGAGTCTCTCGCTTTGCCCCCCCGCACTGCACGACCTCCGAACTGATGAAGCTTCCTCCTCCAGCTGGGACACGATCTACCCGCTCTACGTCGACGCCAAGCAGCCGCAGCAGGACGGCGGACGCAGGGTCAGCAAGAAGGTCGCCCTCGAGTGGCCCCTCGCGGAGCAGATGGCAAAGGCGTGCCGCATGCTCGGGTTTGACACCGTCTTCGAGGTGCGCTGTCCCCATCTCCTCCCTACCTAACATCCACACTGACCCAGGCGACCATCTGCAGCCGAGCAAGACGCATCCGAAGGACTGGGAGAACCCTGGGCGGATCAAGGTCCTGCTCAAGGGCGAGGACGGCAAGCCCAAGAACGCCGCGATCAAGAACAGTACGTCTCTTTTTCTGCTCCCTGGTTCGTTGAGCGAGATTGACTCTTCCTCCGCTTGCAGAGCGCGTCCTCCTCGTCAGCGTCTGCGACCTCCTCCGCCCTCACCAGCCCACCGCCCCTCCTGCAACCGCCTCGAACCCGCACCCTCTCCCCCCAATCCACAAGCGCCTCCCGCCCAACTCGCCCGCGATCTCGCACGGCACGCTCGAGGACGCGCTCAAGGGCGGCGGGCTCGGCGGCATGCTCGGCGGCATGTTTGGCGGCGGCGACGACGAGGACAAGGCGATCGAGGAGGCCGAGGAGGCGCGCAAGCGCAAGAAGGAGGAAGAGGAGAAGAAGCAGCGCGAGATGATGGCCAAGATGGGCAAGCTGAAGAAGAAGGTGCACATCAGGCGGCGATGAGGGCGGGGTCTGTAAGCCTTATTTGCCCGAGTCTCACGTCCGAACGGAAGAGAGAGGCTTCACGACGAGCGAGTTGCACTTCAGCTTCGTATCTAAGGGTTCCAATCATTGCCCGAGCGCCTTCATCGCCTCCTTGGCCGCGTCCACCCGGTCCAGGACCTGCTGAACCCGCTTGACCGCGTCCTTCCTCTCGGCCCTCGCGCCCGCATACGTCCCGGGGATCTCGATCGAGTCAAGCCTGAGGAGGCCCTGCAGGAGCGTCTCGGAGAGGAAGAGCAGCGTGCGCTGCTGCGGCGCGCTGAGCTCCTCGCCCTCGATCGCCTCGCCCCGCTTCCTCTTCTGCTCCTGCGCGATGTACGCCTCAACCTGCGCGACCCGCGGCTCGAGCTCGGCGAGGCGGTCGGTCGAGATCTCCTTGATCCGCCGCTGGACCGTCGGCTCGTCGTCGACCTTGGCCTCGGTCCCCGAACCGCCTGCCGCGCCCGCCGCCGCAGACTCGGCCGCGGCGAGGTCCTGCAGGTCCTTGCGCTGCGAGAGGCGGTCGTCCACCCGCGCCGAGACGTCTTTGCTGCCGAGCATGACGAGCTTCTTCAGCTTCTTGCTGCTGCTCTTACCCGTGAAGGACCACGAGTCCCAGAACGACTTGGGCTTGCCCTCGCCCGCTGCAGAGGGAGCGTCCTCGGCGTCGACGAGCTGGTAGGCCGAGAGAGGCGCGAGGTCGTCCTTGAGAACGGCACCGGAGAAGATGAGCTTCTGGTGGTCGGGCGGGACGCCGGTGATATTGTAGAGGGTAGCTTTCAGGGCGGAGAGGGGGGAAGTAGGAGGAGGGAGGGGAACGCGGATCCTGCAGACGGGAAAGGTCAGTAAGGGGGGCAGGAACGAAGAGTCTCGCGATGGCTATAGGCCCGCGGGACCCGCGCACTGCCATCGGTATGAAACGAGTGGAAAGCAAGGGGAGGAAAAGACGCACTTCTCGCGACCCCACTGCACCTCGACCGCGCCAAAGTCGTCCGCCGCGCGCCTCGTTCCCGCCGCCGCACCGAGAGGGGTGCCGAGTCCGTAGTCCATGTCGTTCGGGTTCTGGATCGACTGCTGGTAGCGTTCTTGCTGGCGGCGTTGGTCCCTCCGGCGAGCGATGTCGGAGATGAAGAGGTGGAGGACGAGGCCGAGGAGGCTGACGAGGAGCGGGAGGTTGCGGAGGGCGAGGTCAACAGCCTTGTCCTTGTAGGCGTGCAGTTGCGGGTGGTCTGTGCAGGCAAAAGGGCGATGAGGACGCTGGCCGAACGTGGACGGGAGTTCGAAGGGGAGCAGGAGGAGGGGCGGGAGCAAGACGGGGACGCACTGAGGACCTTGACGAGAGTCTGTGCAGCCTTGTTGTCCGAGTGCTCGAGGTGGTGGTAGGCTTGGTGGACGGACGAGGCGGTGAGGTTGAGGGCTTGATGGGCGAGGGGACCAGCACGGGAGGCGGCGGTCGACAGGCGGGTGCTCAGGGTCGAAAGTAGCTCAGCCAGCTTGACTGAGCGTGCTCGCAAACGGAGCACGAGAGAGGGCGAGAGTCCAACCTTCCACTCGCTCGTCCTCATCCAAGGTCGACCACTGACCGCTCACTCTGCTTCAGCTTCCGTGCTTGTACGAGTCTGCGATCATGTCCGAGCAAGCGAACGAGGTCCACGAGGTGCGCTCCCGTCCCTGTCGTTTCCCTCCACGCTGCTCACCCTCTTCTCCCCACCCAGTTCTCCCCGTCCTCCTCGAACGCTCACAAGCCCACTTCCCGTCTCTTGAACCTCCCGCCCGAGCTCATCGACCACATCTTCTCCTTTGCCGGCGCTCTCGGCGGTCTCCCCTCGAAACCGCTCTGCAAGGCCCTCCTCCCCTTCTTCCGCCGGCACGAGTGGGCCGCCGTCGTCGTCAAGTCCATCCAATCGCTCGAGCACTTTGCCAGTAGACTCCAATGGGCGTCGAATATTGCTCCACTCGTCAAGACCGTCAAGCTCGAGATTGCCGACGACCGCTGGGGGTTCCGCGATCCTTTCGAGTCCATCGTTGCTCGAGCTTTCACGAAGCTCAACAGCGTGGTGTCGCTCACCGTCGAGGGGGGTCGCGATATCTGGCGTGCCGTCTTCCTCTATGGCCACCTGGCGCTTCTGAAGGAGCTCGAGGTTCTCAAGGCCAGCTGTGCGTCCGGCCGTCTTTCCCTGCCCTCATTCTGAGTCACTGATGACCGCTTGCGCAGGGTACGATAACCCCCTGGTGGTGCAGCCCGTCTGGAGCAGGCCGGGAGCAGTTCAGCCTCCCAACGCTCTGCCGGACGTCCCGCTTCCTTCCCTCAGAAGCCTCACCATTTCCCGACTCCCCGACCTGCCGAATCAGGATCTTCATGGCTTCCTGTCGGGCTTGGGTAGCCTGTTGGAGCTTGCTTTCATGGATCTCGGCAGCCGCACCGACCTGCAACTACTCCTGCATGCCGTTCCGAACCTCTCCCGCCTCCATTCGCTGGCTCTCCAAGGCTGGGGGCGAGTGACCCTCGCAGAGCTTGTCTCTGTAGCGCCAAAACTCACCTCTCTCCGTCACCTCATCTTGTCCGGCTCGGTCGACTACCGCAGTACCCACTTCTTCGTCGCCACCTCGTCTTCCCTCACTCATATCACGCTCGGCCTGAATACCCCAACCTACACCACCTTCTGGCGCGAGATCCTTGACGACGAGAGCGTCCTTACGAACCTTGAGCGCCTGACCCTCGACTTCCTCAGCCTGTCGGGCGTCAAGACGGGTCCGACCGCGGCTGCCTGCGACTACGAGCCTTGGGACTTCGACGAAGCATGGCGCCCACCCAAGCTCTACCCTCCCTACGACCGTCCTGCGCTCGAAGGCCTCATTGCCGTAGCCGAGGAAGGAGGCCTTCAGGTCGACGGGACCGCGGTCGAGGCTCTACGGATCGACGACGAGTTCTCTGAGCAGCGCGAGATCCTCAAACAGTACCTCATCGACACGGGCGACAAGCGCGGCGAAGGGTGGCTCTCCGAGGACGAGGACAGCGACCGCGAGTACAAGCCGTGAGGCGGTGCGGACGGAACGGGATCGAGGCGGTCCTCTGCGCTTGATGGGCGGAGCAATGGTACGCACGCCTTTTCTTCCTTCGCTGTGTCGCGGGTCGAGAGAGGCCAGGTGAGGCGGAAAAGAGTTGGAAAGGGTCGACTCGCTTCTTCGCTCTCGGTTCTCGCGCTTCGCTCTGCTACCCAACGTCATATGCGCAGTGCTTTGTCGCGCCTCGTCCGCTTCATGGCGGGAAAAGCGAGACTCGAGCTGGAAAAGGAGGCGAGTCCGGCTTCCGCCTCTTCTCCTCCGCCCCTTCACTCGCTCTCAGCTTTGCTTTTCCTGCCTCGGAGACCGCCTAGCATGCCTGTCACGACCCGTCGGATGAAGAAGGTGGGCCTTGCCGCTCTCCTCCTCGCCCTCTCGGTCACTTACCACCTTCCTTCCCCACAGGCCGCCGCTGCCAGGCTCTTCATCTCCTTCCCCGCTGAAGTCCTCGACGAGATCTTCGACTACGCCTACGTCGACGACCCGCCGAAGGGCCCCATCTGCCGCGACCTCCTTCCCTTCCACCGCCGTCAGATCACCGACCTTTGCATCCCCTTCACCGAGGTCAAGCCGGAACACCTCGACCAGCTCCTCCCCTGCCTCACGAAGCTCGACAATCTTGTCCTTAAGGGATTCTCGAAGCCGGAGGAGGTTCTCTCCCGCCTGAAGAACCCTGCTCGCCTCCGCAAACTTTCGCTCGTCGATTGCGAGCTACCAGAAGACCCGGACGCCCTGGTCCCGCGCTTCGCCGCCCTCAAGGTCTTCAAGCTCGACTGCGACTGCGACGAGGAAGCCGGTATTCTCTTCGGCGCCCTCGTCCCTCTGCCCCTCAAGCACCTCCACCTCGGCAAGGAAGTCTGCATCAACGCCGATCAGCTCATCTCCCTCCTCGAGTCCGACCTTGGCACCCGTCTCAAGCGCCTCACGCTCAACTTCTTCGACGGCAAGAAAGGGCGTCCGGGCCACAAGTTCTCCCGCTTCTACGACTTGCTGGACAGTTGGAGTTTGCCCGACTGGAGGAGCGGATTTGACTACGACGACCTGCTCGAGGTCTTCAGGATCGCCAAGTTGAAGAAGATCAAGGTCGACGGGCTCGCCAGACACGCGGCGCAGGTCGAGGCCAGCTTCAAGCACGAGAAGGAGGTGTTCTTTGCCGAGCAAGAAGACAATAGGGGCTGGGGCGGAGGGGGATACGGCTACGGAGGCCGCGACTACTAGGCGGGCCGTTACTGATAGGCGTTGCGCAGGAGGGCTCCGCTCCGAAGGCTTAGGAAAAGGATCGGGGAATGCAAAAAGGTCTTTCTCTACCCTCTCTCATCGCTTTGGAGGCGAGCACTATGCTGTTTGTTACGCTGTCTCTTGCTCTACGGAAGGCCGTCCATCTACCGCTGTCTGCAAGACCGCATCGCTCCAGCCCAAGTCCCCCTCGACGACCCACTTGTTCCGCTCGCTCGCGTCCTCCTTCTCCTCCCAGTCGCCCTCCGCGCCCTCCTGATTTTCCTCATCAGTCCCTCCCTGCGAGGGCACATCCCAACCCCACGCCCTCCTTTCCCCCTTCGCCCCGACCTCGACCCACTCTCCCCTTGGCACAAAGCCCGCCCTCCTCGCCTTGCGCAGGAAGGAGCGCACCACCGCGCGTCCGCCGTGGAAGCCGGCGCAGATGTGGATGCGGGCGGACGGGGTGCGCGCGAGGAGCTGGACGAGGGAGGAGAGGAGGAGGGCGTGCGCGGCGGAGTACCAGAGGGTGTCGGCGAGGAGGATGTGGGAGAAGGGGCGAGAGTCGTTGGCACTGTAGGCGTTCGAAGGAATGGCGGGTTGAGTCAGGCTAGGCTGGGTGACTAGAGGAAGGGGAAGAAAGGAAGAAGGACGCACGTAATCACCGCTCGTAGTGAGTCTTCCTCGCCCCAAGAATGTCCGAACGCCTGTATCCGCTTCTGCACGTCAGGCTCCTTCTCGAAGGCGAGGGATATGTTGCTCTTAAGGTTGGCAACGATGGCCGGGTCATCGTAGTCGGAAATGATGACCTTGAGGGAGGGAGTTCAGCCTTCGCGTCTTCAGGTAAGGAACTGCGACTTCACGTACGCTCCTTGCTCCCATCCTACCTGCCATCAGCCCCGGGATGCCCGCTCCTGCGCCCATCTCGAGGACATCCTCGCCCTCGACCCGCAACCGCTTCTCCGCCAACGCCTCCGCCATGCGCAGACTCGCGTTCCAGACGTGGTGCGCAAAGAGGGAGTTGACCTGGGCGAGTAGAAACAAGCTCAGCAAGCCCGAATGAGGGAGAGAGAGAGGGGGTGAAGGGGAAGACGCACTTGTTGAGGCGGGATACGGCACACGAGCGGCGGAACGCCAGTCGCCGCGGGCGGTGTGTAGGTGTAGAGCTGCAATGGATCTCCCTTGCAGGGCACGACCTCATCAAAGAGGGTCTCGAGGCCGGACGAGAAGACGGAGTAGCTGTCCTCCGGTTCCGAGGAAGGCGAAGGAGGGGCAGTGTCGGGAGCGGCAATCATGGCGGAACAGAGTCTGTTGAGGACTCTGGCGATGCTCTCGAACTAAGCTGAGCGGTGAGGCGCAGCTGTCGGGATGAAGAGTTGGTTGTTCGTCTCTTCGCTCGTTCTTCTCCTGCTGCTTCCGCTCCAGCTCGCCGTACGACCGCTAGCATGGTCGAAGCACTCGATATTCGCCCCCTGCACGGCCTCTTCCAGACGCTACACTCACCCTCAACGTCAACTCACCACCCTCTCCTCGCCCTCGCTCAGCTCCAGCGCAAGCCGCCCTCGAAGCGCAGCAAGAGCGACAACCCCGCCACCGACAAGCAGGGCGACGTTGAATGGGTGGTGTGTGTCGGCGGGCCAGGCAAGGCGCAGGACGAGGGCGCGAGCACCAACGTCGGCAGCGGGAGGAAGAGGAAAGCGGGAGGAACGACGCCGGACGAGTGGTGGCAGACGAGGATGTGCGGCGTCGAGGTCGAGGAGCTTATGGCGCAGGTTGACGGGAGCGCCATCACTCCGGACGCGATGGTCGGGCGGGTCAAGGCGCAGTGGATGGCCGGCCAGCTGGATGTCAAGGGCTACGCCGGCCCAGGCGCAGACCCGAGGGGCGGCATCGAGGTACGTGCGAGGTCCTCGACCATCCCAAGCAGCAGGCTGACCCCGTGTCCCCGTAGCTCATCGTCAAGATCACCGACTCGCTCCCCCTGTCCATCGTCCTCGAACCCGTCAGCGAGGCGCCGCTGTCCCTCCTCACCATTCTCTCCGAAGTACCTTTTCCCCATCCATCTCTGACTGGTTCTTGCTGATCCTGCCCCTCCTACAGGTCATCCCGCCCTTCCTCTCCTGCACCGTCGACCGCGCCGCCTGCCAATCCGCCACCAAAGAGCGCGACGCCCTCCGCGTCCGCTGCGAGAAACTCGAGCGCCAGCTCCAGACCATGAAAGAGCAGGAGGAGCGCGCCCGCAAGCGCGCGCGGGCGGGCACGATGGACCCGCCCGGGCCGTCGAGGCAGAACAGCGGCGGGGCCGAGTTTGGGAAGCGGGTGAGCAGCCAGGAAGGAGGTGGAGGGGAAGGGTACTCGCAGCAGAGTGCGAGTCAGGGCTATGGGGGGAGCCAGAGCCAGGGGTCGGTCAGCCCGGCGAAGAAGGTGGTGCCAGGTCGTGCGTTTCATCTCCCTCTTTCCTCCGTCCATTCCCCTCATCACCCCATTGCGAACAACTCCCTCCTATCTCCCCGAGCTCAGTCGACGGCCAAGCCGTACTGACGGATCCTTCGCTTTTCTCTCTTACGCTCCTGCAGAAACCCACCGCGGTGCTCTCCGCCCTGGCGACCCCGGCTACGCCGGCAACGCCCACCGTATCGGCCGTCAAGTCGTCAAGGAAGGCTTCGAGAGCGACTCGGACGCTTCCGACAGCGACTGAACGCCCTCTTCTCCCTCCCTCCCTCCTCTTCTCCCGACGATACCTTTCTTCTCGCCTGTTCTCCCTCACCGTGCATACCCCGACTCGTGCCGTCCATGTCGTTGTGTACCTACTGTCCTTGCCGCTTTGCAATTCCGAGTTCTCTTCCTCGTCTCCTCATCAGAATTCCCGAGAGAACCGAATGCGTAGCGTTACAACACGGAAAGCCCCTGCCCCGATGAACCCTCTCCGTCTCCTCTAGTTCTGCGGCGCAAACATGGTCTGCAGGCTGCCCTTGCCCTCCTCGCCCTGCTGCTGCTGCCCGTCGGCGCCCTCCTCCGCCTCACCCGCAAAGGGGATCTTGCGCGGGTTGGCCGGATCGTAGTCCTGCGGCCCTGTCAGGCCGACCCGGTTCGCGGTCGCCTCGATGCGCTCGGCTTCGGTCATGTCGTGGGTCGGGTTGTAGCGGTCGACGAGCTCCTGCGAGGAGGAAGAGAGGAAGAGCATCAGCAAAAGGTACTCCTCCTGGCCGGGCATCCTTGCTCGCGGTTCGCAGAATGAGAGCAAGCGAGAGCGCACCTTGTGAATGCGCCTGGCCTGGAGGAAAAGGACCATGTTGGCGACGTCCTTGCCGAAGCGGGTGGCCTCGTCGCTGCCGGCCTTGATGCCCCTCCCGGACTCGAAAAGGATGCGGAGGTGCTTGGGGATGGAGGGTGACCGGTCTGCACGCGGGTGAATGGACTGCACGGGCAGAACAAGTGGCGCAGAGGTGAGCGAGCGGAGCGGAGGAGGACGAGGGAGAGAAGCGGGCGCACGTTCTTGACGAACTGGCGGAGGGTCGCACGGTACATCTGGGGCAGAGAAGCCATCGTTGAGCGCTTGCAGCAGCGGATGCGAGCGGTGCGAGAGCCAGAGTGACCTCGACTGCTTCGGGCGAAAGTGCTTTCTCTCTTGCTGCTCACCACACCGCTCAGCTTGCCTTCTCGTCACCATGTACCGCCTCGCAGCACGTACTTGCATCCCCCGACCAGCCCTCGCCCGCCCCGCCGTCTCCCTCGCCCGGTTCTCCACCTCGACCTTGCTCCGCTCTGCAACTCCCGAGTGGGAGCAGCTCATCGGCGGCAAGCAAGGAATCGCCCGCCGCCAGGCAGAGTTCGAGAACAAGTACCGCGCCGCGCTCGAGACCAAGGCCAAGCAGGAGGGCGTCTCGGTCGACGACCTCAAGGCTCGCGCCGCCGCCCTCAAGAACGTCAGCAGCACCCCGCTGCCCAAGGCCCCCGAGGTCGACGGCCCCGTCGAGGCAGGCAGCATGGACCCGAGGAAGACGGATGAGCAGCTCAAGAAGCCAGAGGTGGTCAAGCCGCTCCCGTCGGCCGAGGGCGCGCAGGCGCAGGCCGCTCCGGTAGGAAAGCAGGGCGAGAGCGCGATCAAGGTGCGCTTTCTTTGCCTTTCTCCTCGCCGTATCATTCAGTACTGACTCATGCACCGTCTGCAGCCCCTGCACGACATCATGGACCTCTCCAAGGTCCCTGACCTCACCCAGTCCGCCCTCCAGCAGCTCTGGACCGCCTACCACCAGTCCAAGGGCTTCCTCTCCGCCGCTATCCCGACCGAGACCTACCTCCGCATGATTAATCAGGCGCGCAAGTACCCCATCTTCGTTCTTCCTCTGACGAGGCGAGCGGAGCTCGAGGGAGGAGAGGCGGAGACGGCGACCGAGATGCACCTCCTTGTGCGTTTTTTTCGTCGCTCTTTCCTTTCGAAATCCAATCGCCTTCCTCCCCCGAGCAGGAGTGGGCCGTCCTCCCTCAACCAACGACCGTCACCGAGCCCGTCCCTCCCCCTTCCACCGTCCTGTTCACCCCTCTCGCCGAGTACAAGTCGCGCCAGTCCTGGGCGCAGCCGTACCTCATCCTAACGCACTACACCGACCTTGCCGCCTCGCACGGCACCGTCCTCATGCGCGGCGAGATCTCGTCCAACGTCAGCCTCAACGCGACCGACGCCCAGGTCCTCGCCGTCCGCATGCAGCTCTACTACAACGATCAGAACAAGGGGACCGAGATCGAGCAGGCGCGGAGGGAGCTTCTGCGGACGTTCCACGAGACGCCGGAGCAGTTCAACGTCGAGGCGCTGATCGAGCTCGGCGGGAAGGACGAGCTCTCATAGATGGCGAAGCGAAATAAAGAAACGGAGCGAGTCAGGTGCTCGCTCTCGACTGTACAGATCCCTTTCGTCTCGGTGTTGAGCTTGGAAGAGCGCTTCCGCCTCGAACAATCTGGCGAGATAGAGAAAATGTGATAGCAAGCGCTCGCAAGGCTAGTCCGCCGACCCTCCCCCCTCTTGCGGTAAAAGACCCGCCTGATCTCGCCCATCGCCTTCTTCCCCTTCAAGACCTCTGCTTGACGAGCCACTGCGCGTCCGCCTTGCGCCCGTGGTCGACCAAATGCCGCTCGAGCACCGCGCACTCCCTGTAGTACGCCTCCTCGACCTAGAGGACGGCGGGGGCTGAGCAATGCATTCGTATCTTTGCACATCGCGTCGGTGAGAGGCTGATAGTCCGTCTACTGCGCGCCCCTACGCTAAGCCGCGTGCTGCCGGTCTCGCAGAACCGCCCCGCTGCTTCTTCCCTTCAGAGTCTTCTAGGACCAGACCTGCAGGTGAGGGAGACCGTCAGTAGCTGCTCTCGAGAAGGAAGTATATGAGACGACGCACGTCGAGGAGCAACCGGTTGCGGTCCTTCAGAAGCTTGAGCTCCTTCTCGCCGTCCTCCTGCGAGCCACCCTTGGCGTTGCCGAGAAGGACAGCGAGCTCACGCTCGACAGCCTTGGCCATGTTGCCGGCGTCACCGCTGGGGAAGAGGGAGGGGAAGGGGAAAGCCGCGTGAGAAATGAGCCAGGAAGAAGAGAGGGAAGGAAGACGAACCAGATGTAAGCGTAGCCCTTGCCCTCGGTGAGCGCCTTGCCGATGCGGTCGCCCTCCTGCTTGAGAAGCTGCTGGACGTAGACCTTGGGCTGGCCCTCCTCGCGCGAGAAGGCGCAGTGCATCTTGAACTTGCCGTCAAGCTCGGCGGCGTACGCATCCCACTCGTCCTTGTAGAGGAAGTCCCAGGTCGAGCGACGGCAGCCGTAGAAGAGGTCGATCGTGCCCCAGTCCTTGAGGGCGTCGGGGCCGTCCTTCTCCTTGGCCTTGCGAGCCAGCGCGACGCGGTCCTGGACGAAGGCGCGGAACGGTGCGACACCCTGCGAGGGACGGCGATTCTGATGAGCTTGATACGGAATGGAAAGAAGAAGAGAACGCACGGTACCGGGGCCGATCATGACGATGGGGATCTTGGGCGAAGTCGGAAGACGGAAGTTGGAGCGGCGAACGTGGATGGGCGCGGCGTAGGCATCGCCCTTCCTGTACTTGCCACGGGGGCCATCGAGGTTGTAGACGGGCGCGCCTTCCTCGCGCTTGCTCGGCTGGCCGATCTGGCTGTTCTGCGCGGCCTGCTTGAGGTTGAGGAGGTAGTTCGTGCCGACACCGAAGACCATGTTGGCGCCGGGGACGGGCTCGTACTTGAGGACGACGGCGGTAACGTGGATCGAGTTCGGGTGCATCTTGGGCGAGGACGAGATCGAGTAGAAGCGGGGCTGGAGGCGAGAGAGGGAGCCGATGATGCGGTCGAAGGGGATGGGCCAGACGGTGTAGCCAGCGGTCGGGGCGTCACGAGCGGCGAGAACGAGGACCTCGGACAGGCGGAGGCACTTGGCGCCGACGATATCGTGGTAGTACTCCTTGTCCGAGCCGAGCTTCTCGAGCATGGCGCGGGCCTCATCGTTCGGGGCAAACTTGGCAAGGGCGCCGACGGTCTGGCGGGAAGCGTGCGCGGAGATGTCGAGGTAGTGGCGGACGACGGTCTCGTAGGTGGTCGGGACCGGGAAGGGGACCTTGGCGAGGGCCGGGTCGAGCGACTTGACGTCGATCGGCTGGTGGCGCTTGTCGGACAGGCCGAGGACGGAGAGAAGGCGCTCGACCTCGGCGTCGGGGTTGAGAGGCCAGATGGCGATGTGGTCGCCGGTTTGGTAGCGGATGCCGGAGTCGGTGATGTCGAACTCGGCGAAGATGCAGTTGCGCTCGCCGTCCTCGAAGAGCTCCTTGGCCTGGACGAGAGGGGCGATGTACGGGTTCTTCGCGTCGTAGACGCCGCGGGTGCCGGTGAGAGCGCGGGCGGAAAGCTCGCCGAGGTAGAGCTTCGCCTGGTCGACCTCGCCGAGCTCGTGGACCTCGAAGTCGGCGACGTCGCCGCCGGCGCCCTCCTCCCAGCCGAGCTCCTTGTGCACAGCGTCGAACATGTCGTCCTTCCACGCGAGGTAGTCCTCCTCCATGCTCTTGTCATCGTCGCCCTCACCGCGAGGACCGACACGCTTGGCGCCGAGTTCGGTGAGACGCTCATCCAAGATACGGCCGATCGCGTTGAAGTGCTCGTAGGTGGAGTTGCCGACTGCAGGAAATGCAAAAAGTGAGCTGGCACAGGGTGAAAAGAAGGGAACGGAGAGGACGAACGGCCAAAGACGATGTAGCGAAGGTTGTCGAGCCCGCCGCCCTTGGAGAACTGCGGGTCCTCCTTCAAGAAGTCCATGAGGGGCACAGCGTTGTCGGTCGGCTCGCCCTCGCCGTAAGTCGCCATGACGAAAACGACCAGGTTGTCCTCGGGAACCTCATCGAGGTTCTCGAAGTCGAAGCTGCGGGAGAACAGGTCAGTCGGTCAACTGGCTTGAGGAAAGCGAGGAAACGCACTCTTCGGGGTCGACAACGACAGACGAAAGACCGTAGCGGGCCTTGATCTCCTTGGCGATGCGGATGCCGTAGTCCTCCGCCGTGCCGGTTTGCGAGCCATAGAAGATGATGACCTTCTTGTTCTGTGTGTGGGAATGCGGGTCAGTCCTGGCGAGAAGAGCAGGTGGTCGGAAGGCAAGGTGGGGGTGAGGGAGGGCGCGGCGATGGGAGGTGCGGCATCGTCTACCCGACACGTTGCGAGACATGGCGCGCACGGACGGACTCCTTGAGAGCTTCTCGTGTCGCTCGAATCCTTCCGCTCGCACCGGAACGCGCGGCGGAGGTGAAGTGCTCGCGTGGTGCGATGTCGGGGAGCGGCCAGGACGGGGAGTGCACGTACAGCCAAGCGCATGCGCGCGACGAAGTCCCTCCCAGTGTCGACGTCACCCAGCGTGCCCGAGTTGGCGCCCGTCTTGCCGGAGCCGTTGGGGAATGGGTCGGCGGGCTTGGAGGTGGACGACGAGGAGCGGAAGAGGAGGAAGTAGGCGCCGAGCGCGAGCGCCAGCACGAGCGCGAGTGTCGAGAGTGCTGCCATGCCGCGCTTTGCTCCTCTGCAGGCTCTGTCCGTGTGAGAGTAGCGAGCGAGGTGGACAACGACGCGGGCCGCCGAAGTCCCGAGCACCTTAGCTTTGCCTCGAGTAATGCAAACCGCCGTTTTGTATTATGTTCGGATGCGAGGCCTTGAAGCGAGGCTCTGCCGAGTCCCGAGGTGGTGCCCGTTCTTCCGGTGCCCCCGTCCCCCGCGACAGACGGCGGAAGGAGAAGGAGGAGGAGAAGCAGGAAGGAAGGAAGGAAGAGAGGAGCGGAAGGCAGGAGGAAAAGGAGGTCGTTTTTTCCCGTCAAGGGAAGCGGCGGCGACCGCGCCCAGAGCGGCATGCAAGGAGCGTGGCACCTCACTCCGGGGTTTGTAGCATGGTATACAAGGTGAGTAAACACCCGCAGAAGCGGCGCAGGTGGCGAAGGAGATCGCGAAGGTCAGGGTCGAGGAGGAAGAAAACGGACGAAGGGTCGTTCGCGTCCCTCAGTCGCACTCTTGAGAGGGTACGACGGCCCCAGAGCGAGTCAAGAGTTGCCCGGAAGCAGAAGGAGGTGGAAGAAAAGGGAGATTCGAGATGCGCGATTTGTGCGGTGGCCACGACGAGGAGGCTACAAAAGCGCGCAGCCTCGCTTTTCCTCCCTCTCCTTCTTTCTTCACACTCTCACACACCACCTGTGCTCGTGCGTCTTCTCAACCTCCCCTATCCGCCCCGCTGGCATCGCTGACCATCCTCCCTCGCTTTTCTTCCTCTCGCCAGCTTCGTCACCATGTCTCCCTGGTCCGCCGGTCTCTCCTGCTCACTCTGGAGAACGAGGAGTACTGACGCGAGCCCCTACCGCGCTCCCTCCCAGCTCCTGCACCTCCACTCGCAACTGCTCGGTGCGTTCTCTTCCGCCCTCCGTCTTCCTTTCGCTCTCGTCCTGCCTTGCTAGCCTAAGCTTGACTCGCCTCGTCCCTCTACAGTGCACTCCCGGCCAGTGCCGCTGCTCGGCTTGCGGCAACGCCCGTGTCAACAAGGCCCACTCGAACGAGTGCGTTTTCTCTCGTTCCTCCTCGACGGTGCTGGCAATAACCACAAGCTCACTGCGCTCCTCTGCTCATTCAGTAGCGATTGCGGGTGCCACGGCACTGCCTCGGCGTGCCGTTGCGGCCCCAGCTGCACCTGCTCGCGTTGCGAGTGAGCGTGCAGTCGCAGTCACCGCGGTCTCGAGCATCATCGTCCGCGACCGTGTCCGGTTGGACGAGCAGCGTTCGTCGAGGCGAATCTAGTGGCAGCGGCGAAGGTAGTTTGAAGAAACGGAAGAACCGAAGTTTTCGTGACTACACCATCTCCGACCGAAGCCTCTCCTCGTCCCTTCTACCTGCCCGCGCTGTGACTGGGAATCGTCTACTGCGCCTCGTACTCCTTGAGGCCCTCCTGCGCGTCGGCGAACTCGCGCTCGATGACGGCGGCGTGAGCGGGGCTGCGCGGCTTGATGCTGCAGGCGAAGGGGAGGGGCATCGAGTTGAAGCCTGCGAGCGAGGAGAGGGGCGTCAGTCAGTGGCGCGAGAGGGGTGGAGAAGGTGAGATGAAGGAGAAAAGGAGGAGGGAGCCGGAGGGTCGGGGGCTGGAGAAAGACGGACGACGGCGCTGAGAAGGTGGACTGACCATCGGTGAACGCGTCGATATCGACAGGGATCTTGTTGCCGTACTGGTCGACCGCCGCCTGGACGTCAAAAGCCCATAGCGTACGAGCAATGTTGATGTATATCGAATTTTCTGCCAAGTGCATTCCCGGACAGATACGGCGTCCGAAGCCAAAGGCAGAGTGGCCCCACTTGCCAGGGTAGTCGGGGCGCTTGGTCATGAAGCTGCGGAAAGGAAAGAAAAAGGAAGAAATGAGCAAGTCAGCCGGAAGAGAGCAGGCCTTTCGGCGCGCACGCAGTCCGCCAATCCTCCATTGTCGCTGCTAGAGGCCTGTAGGGCCTATGGCGTGCAGGGGAGGGAGGTGGAAGGGAGGGAGAGAAAGGGAGAGAAGCGCACCGCTCGGGGTCGAAGCGGTCGCTATCCGGGAAGTCTTTTTCGTTGTGGTGGATCGACTCGAGGTTGGCGAAGACGGTCGAGCCCTTCGGGATGAACATGCCGTTGTACCATTCGTCTTGAGTACTGCGGGCGGGGAGAACGATAAGTTTGCGGTCCAGGACGACAAAAGGGGGGAGGGGGAGAGGGAACGAACGAGGCATGAGGAGTTCCCTGCAAAGTGGTGTTCGATCAGTAAGTTTGCCTCGATGCCGCGAGTATGCGGAGGGTAGAGCAGAGGAAGAGAAAGGCAGAGAAGGGGACAGGCATCAAAGGGAAACACGACCGGAAAGGAAGAACGCACACCAAGGATCGCAATTGGCCTCCACCTGAGCGTCTCGTTGACCACGGCGCGGATGTACGGGAGGTCCTCCATGTCGTCGAAGGTCGGCAGGCGATCGGGTCCGACGACGCGGTCGAGTTCGGCTCGGGCCTTGGGGATGAAGGTCTCGCCGGCGTGCACGCATGCGAGGAGGAAGGAGAGGAGGGTGCCGGAGGACGTCTCGACGCCAGCGCCGAAGGGGCTGTTCAGAATGAAGAGGGTAAAAAGAGGAAGAACAGGGGACGATGGAGGGAGGAGGAAATTGGAGTCAGTTCCGCGCTCTTCTCCCTGGTGCACTGGAGAGTAAAACGTACGTCGAGCAGGTGTAAGCGACCTCGAGGTCCGTCATGCCAAACTTCTCCTGGTTCTCGATGAGCTGCTTGGCGAACGAGAACGGCGCGGTGCCCTTGGCCATCTGCTCCTTGACCTCGTCGACGAGGCCGAGGTAGAGCTCGATGTCGCGCTGGCGCTGCTCGTAGGCGTAGGTACGCCACGGCGTGAGGAAGTTGGGGAGCTTGAGTAGGACCGGAAGCGCTTCGACAAGGTACTTGCCCGGGATGCTGAGAGCGGATCGTCGAGTCAGTCCCTGAGCAGTTCAACAGAGAAAGAGAGCCAACAGCATACTTGACGGAGGTGAGGACGTCCATGGAGCGGCGGTTCTCGGCCACGACCTTGTCGGTGTCGACATCGTGAACGCGGCGGCCGTAGTTGACCGTGACAATGACGGACGCGGCGTAGCGCTCGAGGTGCGTGCGGAAGCCCTCGGGCTTGGTGAGGAGCTCGTGCATGAGGACCTTGCTCTCGAGGTGCTGGATCGGCTTGTAAGAATCGGCAGCCTTCTGCATGAAGGAACCGTGCAGAACCTTGCGCCAGCGGCGCCAGGTGTCGTTGTAGCCGCTGCGAGGGAAAGGTCAGCTCGCGAGAAGAAGGAGGAGAGGAGGAGTACGCACCTCATCAAGCCGCGCATGTTGTCCGAGAGAAGTTCTGGGTGGAGAAGCACCAGGTCAGTACAGCGATCTCTCTAGAAGACCGTGACACGACGCACCCTGACCCATGATGAAGCGAGGCCGGCTCGAGAAGCTCGACGACCTCTTCTCGAGCAGGTCCCAGGCCGCCTGGGCCGAACCGAGGACGATGGTGTGCGTCTGGCCCATGCGGAGGTAGACGACGTCGCCATACTGCTCATTGAGCTTGCGGAACCAGCGCCAGGGCTTCCTGGGCGGAGCTTGGTTGCGGTTGCCGACCTGAACGAGAGAACGTCCAGGAGAAATGAGGGGAAGAAGGCGAGTTTGTAGACG
Source organism: Rhodosporidiobolus sp. SP3-3/4 (assembly GCA_029873605.1). Lineage (NCBI taxonomy): Eukaryota > Fungi > Basidiomycota > Microbotryomycetes > Sporidiobolales > Sporidiobolaceae > Rhodosporidiobolus > Rhodosporidiobolus sp. SP3-3/4. The sequence goes on from JAQJIZ010000009.1 coordinate 224,297, forward strand.
GAACGGCAAAGACGAGCGCGTTAAGAAGGGCAGGATTTTCGAGTCGTTTGCGGTTAGAGACGGCCGAGGCAGAGTGAGGCAGACAGGCGGATAGTGGAGGGCGAGGCGGAAGATGGACGAGGGCGACAAGGTCAGTTGCGATCTCGCGACTAGCTCGAGGGGGGAAAGGGCAGCGTACGAAGAAGCCAGGAGCCGGTCCGGGAGGGAGATTGGCGGCCTTGCGCGGCCAGAAGAAGGCAAGGAAAGTCGCGAGCCCGAAGAGAACGGTTCCGAGAAGGACTTGGGGCGCCGAGAGGTCGGTCCCGAAGAGCTGGTTGGCAGCGGCGTCGCCGGCAGATTCGATGGGGATGCTGGCGTTGTACTCCATGGCGGGCTGTGAAGGGGAAAGGGAGAGAAGCGAAAGTCAGAGTGCCGGCCGAGTCCCGAGAGAGGTGGGGGTGGTCGGGAAGTGGGGCGGATGTCGGGGCGGCCAATGTGCAGCACGACGAAGGAAGGAGGACGCGAGGCGAGCTCAGATCGTGGTGAGGGTGAGAGGAGGTTGAGCCGGGCGGGGGAGGACGAAGCGCGAACGAGAAAGCGTCTCCGAGTCCTGCTCTAGAGGAATTGAAAGCCGGATCAGCCTGGACAGCCAGAGTGAAGGTACTGCACGTTTCGACTGGGAATCACAAGGACTGTACGACAACACGGCGCCGGAGGCACCCAGCGCAGGCTCAGACCTTTTCGCCGCGAGCGGCAATCTCGAGACCCTTGGAGGCGTCGACCTTTTTCCGGCGGCCTGAAGGGCAAGAACCGCGTCAGCACGAGCGAACGAGAAAGAAGAGTCTCAAGGAGAACGGCGCGCACCATCCTGCCACCGCGCGAGAACGGTACCGTCGGGGTAGCCGAAGTACGCCGCCTCCGCCATACCCGTGAAGAGACCGACTTCGAGTACACCGGTGAGCCTGCGAGAGAGTTGAGAGAGGTCAGTTCGGGAGAATGAGGCAGAGGAAAGGGGAAGCATCGCACATCTTGATGCGGTGCAGCAGCTCTGCCGGGTCGCGCATGTACGATTCGGAGAAGACGGCATCAATGACGAAGTTGCTACGGATGGGAAGCACAGGGTCAGGATGTCTGAGTTATAGTCAAGGAAAGGGAGAAACGCACCCGTTGTCCGTCACGACCGGTCCCGCCTTCATCTTGCCCATCCTCAGCTTCGGGTCCTCGCAGCCCATCTTCTGGAGGTCTGGACCGAGGAACAAAGTCAGTCGATCTGTTAAGAAGAATGAGAGGCAATACGCACTGACGAACACCTTCGCCCACGCAAACGGTGCAACCTCGATCGGAACGCCCTGCTTCCAGGTGGCGCCGAGGACCTTGGAGTCCTTGCGCGAGTCGGCGACGATGATGAAGTGCGTTGCGGCCTCAGCGAGGACCTTCTCACGCAACTGGCAAGCACCGCCGCCCCTGCAGTACGAAGGAGAGAAGGGTGAGGAGGAGAACCTTGAAAAGCGCAGCGTGAGACTGACTTGATGGCGTTGAGCTCGTCCTGCAGAGTGAGAGGCTCAGTATTTGAGCCAGGAAGGAGTGGACACAGGGGAGAGAGACTCACGTCCACCTCGTCCGCACCGTCGATGGTCACGTCAATCGTCGGAAACTGGTCCACGTCGCCAAGGTTCAAACCCGCCTTGACGATGAGCTCCTTGGACTGGAAACCGGTCGGGATGTACCTGTGCAGGGAGACGGAGTGAGCTTCATGGCGGTCTGCGGTGATCGGAAAGCGGGAAAAGGGGTAGACGACCAGCGTACCACCGGTCACTGTTGGCGTAGCAGTGAGGCGGCTGACAGAGACGCTCAACGACGTAGGGGACGGTAGATCCAGAGCTGAGAAGAGGTAGAATAGGCCGAATCAGTAGCAGGTTCGCGTTCTCTCGCCCCTCATCCAACTTGATCTGCCCTCCTGGAGGACCCTGAAGAGGACGTACCCAATGCCAAGGACCTTGTGGTGGTCCTTAACGTGCTCATCAACCGCCGCGTAGGCCGCAAGACGCTTAGCCTTCTCCTCGTCCGAAAGCTCGCCGTGAGGAGTCAACCTCAGACCGGTCGGGATGGCGCCAGGACCGATGCGAGAGGCCTAGATGGAGTAACGCGAGCAAGTGTGCGTCAACAGGGAGCGTCGGGACAGGGAGGGGAGGAGAAGAAGCTCACCGACTCGTGGGTAACGGTGCCGAGGGGATCAGGGCGCCCGCTGGCGGAGTGGCTGGCCCTGCGCGAGTTGGCACCCGAGGCATTGGCCGAGTTGGCCTTGGGGTTTCCCTCGAGCGGTGCGAGGGGCTGAAGAGGGGCCGACATGGTGAAGAGGAGTCGGCGGGAGGGGAGCGAGAGAGGGCGCTAAGCGAGGCGGACCGGGCGGGCGAGCAGGGCGATGGACGGTATGGCGGCTGAGCTGAACGGCGGGAAGCAAGCACGGAGAGCAAGAGCGAACCTTCTCTCGCGAGCGAAGCCGACGAAGAGATGAAACGACCGGGTCTCGCATGGCGCTTTTCTGGCTGAGGGAGCGGTATCGGCAGCTACTTAGGAGTACTGCGGCGAGACTGACGCAAAAGAACGACGGCATAAAAAAGCAAGTGGTCTCCGTACGGAGATTGGCGTCGCTCGCGCAGCGATCTGTACGAGGCGGTCAGGTCGACTGTACTGTAGGTATGCGGGGACTGCGGGCGTGCGTGTGAGGGCTGAATTGCGGCTGGCCCAAGACGGCAATCGTGAAGTTGGGCCAGGCTGGACCGCTCCGCTCACCCAACTCGCTCGCTTGCTGCTGCTCACCCACGGCTGCTACTGCCTGCTTGACTCGCTGTGCATCTCGACACCTACCGCTGCAGCCCTCCCACGAAGCAGCAGCCTCACCCAGCGAGATCAGCAGGCGTAGTTGGCTCCCCCTCCTCCGCCTCCAAGCCACCTCCCGTCACCCGCCCAGCAGCACCCGCACCCGCACAGCGCCGTACGAGCCATGGCCGAGTATCAACAGGCTCCGCTCGTGCCCCGCTCGTCGAAGCAGGCCAAGATGCTCGGCGTCGGCGTCGACCTCGACAGCCAGCCCCGCCCCGCCGGCCCACCAGCGCAGAACGACCGCTGGGACGGCTGGGGCGTGCAGGGCGACGGCAGGCAAGCACGCGGACAGTCTGTAGAGGCCGGTCCGGCTTGGGACAGCGGCAGCGACGTGAGTCTCGCGCTTCTTTCGCCCTCTTCCCACCCCTCGTGGGGCGGCTCTCCCAACTTTCGCTCGCTTCTCCTCGTCCCCTCCCTTCCCTCTCTTACTGACTCGCTCCTGTGCATATCATCGCAGTCCGTCGGTCGCAAGAAGGGCGGCCTCATGTCGTCGACGAGCTCGCAACCGTTGCGAGGAACTCGAAGCGCGAGCGTGTTGCGAGGATACGGCGAGGGGGAGAAGACCGCCCCGAAGGAGCACAAGAAGCGCGGATTGTTCGGCGGGCTGCTCAAGCGGAAAGGCAGTAGGGGAGACGTCCGCGACGGTATGTGCCCCTCGTCTCCTCCGGCACTTCCCTCTCCTCAACTCACCCGCTACTCTTGAACGTGAGCAGGCTACAGCTCCGATGCCGCCTCCGTCCACGAGCCCTCACATCAGCCGCCCGTAGGCTTCGATCAGCTTCCCGCCAAGTTGCAAGCTCGCGGAGACGCAATCGACTCCGGCCCGCGACTCGCTCCTCCGAGTGCGAAGCCCGGCAAGACCTCGAAGAAGAGTAAGCGGCCGACTACCCCCATGTCCGTCAACTCGAAGCACGGCACGCCGACGCAACGACAAGCTGCCGTCTTCTCCAACGACCCCGAGATCTCGCTCGACACCAACCTCGACTCGATGGAGGGCATCATCGCTCATGCGCCGTCAACCGCCGGCCCATCCGAGTCCATCCACGGCGACTTTGGAGAAGGGCGAGCGAGCGTGTCGAGCGGCAGCCTGACCCGGACCAGCAGTTCTCAAGCTGCGAACGGTCGACGACCGTCGATGGCGCCGACCAACGCCTCCGCCCACAGCCACAGTGAGTCGCAACCGCAATCCCCAAGTCGAGGAACCCCCGCACCACATGCGGCGGTTTCGGCCGTCGCGTTCTGGAGCACCAGAAGCAGCGCGGCTGACAAGGCGGCAAAAGCAGTCTCGGCAGCTGCAGGCGCCAAGGCCCCTCCTCTTCCCGTCTCCGCCCCACTCGCCTTCCCCTCTTCCGCCTCCACCACCACCATCAACCCTCCACCGCCGACTCGACCCGGCATGGTCTCGCGCACCTCGAGCGGCGTCAGCATTACCACCTACAACGCCATCTCGAACGGCCAGTCGATGCGCAAGCCGTCCGTCGTCGGTGGTCCGACCATCCCGAGCGGACCGCCAGCCAAGCATCCGCCTTTGCCGCAACTCGGCGGCGCAATGGGCGGGGCATGGACCGCGCCCGACTCGTGGGCCGTCAAGGCCGAGGCGGGCGTCTCGCTCGACCACGACTCGAGTGACGACGACGACGACGTTGACGAGGACGAGGAGGAGCTCGATATCGAGACGGAGGGAAGCGAGGAGGGGATGAGCCCGACGCTCGACCGTGAGGCGAAGGTGTTCGGGTCGAAGCCTTTCGGCGCGTTGGGAGAGGGAGAACCAGGAATGGGCCTCGGGTTGCGGCCAGGGACTTCGGGAGGACGGAGCGTCATGGCGAGGGGAGGACGACCGGGAACGGCGGACGGCGAAGGCAGGAAAGGGAGTCAGAAGAACGTACGTCTGTCCCCCTCGTCGGCTCGCATCCCCAGACTGACCCCTCTTTTCGCAGTTCATGGTCCGGATCTTCCGCGTCGACGGCACCTTTTCGACCCTCCCCGTCCCGCTCGGCGCGACCGCGTCCGAGATGACCTCGATGCTCGCCCGCAAGTTCCAGGTCAATAGCAAGACGACCTACGCCCTCTACCTGCGGCAGAACGGCCTCGAGCGGCGGGTCGGCCCGAACGAGAAGCCGGTCCTCCAGCAGAAGCGGCGGTTCGAGCAGGCGGGCTATTCGGAGCTCGACAAGCTCGAGGAGATCGGCCGCGAGGACAATTCGTACCTCTCCAAGCTCGTCTACAAGGCGACCTTCTCGAATAAGACGGCGGCCGTCGAGGACGATTTGGCCGGCGACAGCCTCGAGTTCGTCGACCTCTCGGGCAAGGGCGTCGAGACGATTCCAATCTTCCTCTACAAGCACGCGCACGAGATCCGGAGCCTCAACCTGTCGAAGAACCGGCCGTTCGACCTCCCAACCGATTTCGTCCAGCTCTGCACGTCCCTCCGCGAGCTCGTCCTGGCCCACATGGGCATCAAGCGACTGCCGCAGGCGATCAAGGAGTGCCAGAGCCTGACGCGCCTCGACATCAGCAACAACAACATCGTCGAGCTCGACCACATCAACCTCGACGAGCTCGCGTCGCTGTCGTCGCTGAAGTGCCACAACAACCGGTTCATGGGCGTCCCCGAGTACTTCCGCAACTTCCGCCAGCTCCGCTACCTCAACCTCTCGAACAACCGCTTCGACCACATCCCCAAGGTCGTCGCCGAGATCGAGCCCCTCGTCGAGCTCGACTTCTCGTTCAACACGGTCACCGTCGTCCCTCCCGAGATCGGCCACCTCGAGAACCTCGAGCGCCTCAATCTCCTCGCCAACCTCCTCACCTCCCTTACACCCTCGATGGGCTCCCTCGTCTCGCTCAAGGAGCTCGACATCCGCCGCAACGTCATCTCCGACTTCTCCCCCCTCGCCTCCGTCCCCAACCTCGAAATCCTCCGCTGCGAGCACAACCAGGCGTCGTCGCTCGACGCGGCGTGGCCGAGCCTCCGCGTCCTCACCGCCAAGCACAACTCGCTCACCCGGTTCTCCCTCTCCGGTACGAGTACCTCGCTCACCTCGCTCAACCTCTCGTACGGCAAGCTGTCGAACCTCAGCGCCGAGATCTTCCAGCACCTCGGCTCGGTCGAGACCCTCATCCTCGACAGCAACACCATCCGCGTCCTTCCCGACAGTATCGGCTCGCTCTCCAACCTCGTCACCCTCAGCGTCAAGAACAACCTCCTCACCAGCCTTCCGGACAGCGTCGGCCGCTTGCAGCGCCTGCAGACCCTCCAGGTCTCGGGCAACGATCTCCAGACCCTCCCGTCGTCGGTCTGGCTCTGCGCCCAGCTCACCTCGCTCAACGCCTCGTCGAACCTGATCAAGGAGTTCCCGGACCCTCCCTCCACCACGGCGCCTCCTCCGCCGGCGCACACGACCCTCGACCCGGGCGGCATGGACGAACTCGACGTGCGCAAACTGTCCGCCTCGAAGGCGCCGCCGACGTCGTCCGGCCGCATCGCCCCGCCGCTCGCCATCTCGCTGCAGAAGCTCTTCCTCGGGGACAACCAGCTCGGCGACGACGTCTTTGCGCCCGTGTCGCTCATGACCGAGCTGCGGGTGCTCAACCTCTCGTTCAACGACATCTACGAGATCCCGACGTCGAGTCTGTTCAAGTGCCAGCAGCTTGAGGAGCTCTACCTCTCGGGCAACAAGCTCACCAGCCTGCCGCCGGACGACCTCGAGCGCCTCGTCAATCTCAAGCTCATCTACCTCAACGGCAACAAGCTCCAGACGCTCCCCGCCGAGCTGGGCAAGATCAAGAAGCTCTTCGCGCTCGACGTCGGCTCCAACGTCCTCAAGTACAACATTGCAAACTGGCCCTACGACTGGAACTGGTGCGCCTCCCTCCTTTTCTCCTCTTCAGCAACGCTGGCTAACTTGCATGACTCGCGCAGGAACTGGAACCTCGAGCTCCGCTACCTCAACCTGTCGGGCAACAAGCGTCTCGAGATCAAGCCGGGCAACCAGCACGACGCTTCGAACCTGCCTCGGAACGCCAAGCGTCGCAACCTCGCCGACTTCGGTGCGCTCACCAAGATGCGCGTCCTCGGCCTGATGGACGTGACCCTCATGATCTCGACGATGCCGGACGAGACGGAGGACCGCCGAGTACGCACGTCGCTGAGCGAGATCAACGACATGGGCTACGGCATCGCCGACACGCTCGGCAGCAAGTTCGACACGCTCTCGCTCGTCGACATCGTCATCCCGCGCTTCCGCTCGAAGGACGACGAGGCCATCTTCGGTCTGTTCGACGCCGTCAACAAGGGCCAGCACACCGGCGCCAAGCTCGTCAAGTACCTCCAGGACGCCTTCTCCGCCGTCTTCACCCTCGAGCTCTCCCGCCTCAAGAGCGGCGAGGTCACGAGCGATGCGCTCCGGCGAGCGTTCCTCAACATCAACCGCGATTACGGCAACATGCTCCTCCCGGCGACGGAGTCGCGGCGGAAGGACTCGGAGATCAGCTTGACCGACCGGAGCCAGGCGTCGGTCCGGACGGGCGCGGCCGGCATCATCGTCTACATACGCCGCAAGCGCCTTTACGTCGCCAACGCCGGCAACGCCCTCGCCGTCATCGCCGGTCGCGGCGGAACCGCCCGCCTGATCGCCAAGCGCCACGAGCCCTTCGACAGCGGCGAGATCGCACGCATCCGCACCGCCGAGGGCTGGATCTCGCACCGCGGCTATGTCAACGACGAGGTCGACGTCGCCCGCTCCTTCGGCTTCTACAACGTCTTCCCGGCGATCAACGCCGCGCCGGACGTCGACGAGATCGAGCTCACCGAGACGGACGAGTTCGTCATCATCGCCAACCGCGGGCTGTGGGAGCACATGTCGTACCAGGCCGCGGTCGACGTTGCACGTACCGAGCGCGCCGACCCGATGGCGGCAGCGGCCAAGCTCCGCGACCTCGCCATCTCGTACGGCTCGAGCCAGAACATCATGGTCATGGTCCTCGCCGTCGGCGACCTGTTCAAGGTGAAGAAGGGCGGCTTCTACGCCAAGCACCGCGCGGCGCAGGTCGAGGACGAGGGCTTCTACGGCGCGCACAAGGCCCGCCGAGGCGGCAAGGAGGAGGCCGGCGAGCGGTACCTCAACCTCCTCGACCGCGAGGTCGCCCCGCCGGTCGGCATGGTCGCGCTCGTCTTCACCGACATCCGCAACTCGACCGCGCTATGGGAGTCGAACCCGGGCATGCAGACCGCGATCAGGATGCACAACCAGCTCCTCCGTCGCCAGCTGCGCGCCATTGGCGGGTACGAGGTCAAGACGGAAGGCGACGCCTTCATGGTCTCGTTCCCGACCGTCACCTCGGCGCTGCTCTGGTGCTTGACGGTGCAGCTCGAGCTCCTCCGCGAGGACTGGCCGCAGGAGATCCTCGACTCGGAGGAGGGCAAGGAGATTCTCGACTCGCGCGGCGAGGTCATCTATCGCGGTCTCTCGGTCCGCATGGGCATCCACTGGGGTGCGCCGGTTTGCGAGGCGGACCCGATCACCCGCCGTATGGACTACTTTGGACCGATGTACGTCTCTCCTCCTCTCTCCCTCACCTAACCGAGACTAACCCACCTCCACCTCCAGCGTCAACCGTGCTGCTCGTATCTCAGCCGTCGCCGAGGGAGGACAGATCTCCGCGTCGCAGGACGTCGTCGACATCATCCAGGACGTCGTCATGCAGCAGAAGCAGGGTCCCTCGTCGCTCGACTCGGACGACGGCGAGGAGGTGCGCCCATCCTTCCTTCTCTTCCCACTCCCCGCGACTAACTCACTTCCTTCACCAGTCCGACCCGGAGGACTACCTCGACCCGCGCGACAAGCAGGACATCGCGGCGTTGCGGCGGCTCGGATTCGGCATCAGCGAGTTGGGCGAGCGCAAGCTCAAGGGTTCGTTTCTCTGCATTTTTCCCGCTTCGTCTTGACCCTTGCTGACCTTTCTTCCCCAACTCTAGGTCTCGAATCCGCCGAGCTCATCTCCCTCCTCTGGCCGACGGCTCTCAAGGAGCGCGTTGTGCCTCCCGATGGTGCGAAGGGGGCCGTCGACGTCGCCAAGAAGACCGAGGTCATCCAGGACGCGACGCCCCAGCTCCTCGACGTCAACACGATCAAGGCGCTCGGCAAGGTCGTCCAGCGACTCGAGGCGGCTGCCGGTCTCATCGTCCACGGCCTCGGGGAGGAGTCGGTGTCGCCGCTCATGTCGGGCTCCGATGCGAACATGAGTGCCCGACCAACCACACCGGCACAGGCTGCCGCGCTCGCCAAGCGCAAGACCCTCATCCACCCGACAACGCTTGCGTTCCCGGTACGAGCCGATGCGACGGATGATGAGCTTGCTGCGCTGCTCGAGGTCCGCTACATCCCTTTCTTCCTCTTTCTGTTCGATACTGACTCTCCTTCCTTGCAGTCCTACCTCACTCGCGTCGAGAATTGCCTCTCCACCCTCGTCCTGCACCAGCTCGGCCCCTTCACGGAGGTCCTCTCCGCCCTTGGCCAAGCTGTGCGACTTGACCCGCGCAGCCTCATGCTCGCCCTCACCCGGTTCGCCGGCGTCATGCAGGCGCAGCAAGCCGCCCTTCCCCCTTCCCTCATCGCATCTCCGCCTTCACCGCATGGCCTCCCTCCTCCTGTCGGCGACGTGACTACCGCCCCGTCAAGCTCGAACGTTAGCCCCCAGCTCCCGCTCAGCCCGCGGCGAACATGATCACCCCGCCCTCTCCCTGCTACCCTAGACTCGCCTTTTCGCACATCGTTCTCCCTCCCTCGTCTTATCTATTCGTTCTCCCCTCTTACGTCCATCATCGTCGTCTCATCGCCGTGTCGCCGCCTCGTCGTATCTACGCCCCTTGTTGCACTTTTCCTCCTCTCTTCCGTTCGCTCACACCCTTGTACTCCCTCGTCGGATCCCGTTCCATGCTCGTTGTGTTTCCCCCTCTCTTTCCTACCTCTTCACGTAGTCCTCGCAGTCTCGGAAACAATGAAGCTGTCCGCGCTCTTCCCTCTCGAGCGTCTTTTCTCCTTTCTCCTCGTCTTGCTTTTTCTCTCCTGGCGAATCCGTCTCTCACGGTGAGTCCGGAGGAGAAGGCACTGGTGCACTGCACAAGACTATGGAACAAGCGGCGCACCAGCCCGGTCAGGCAAGCAGGCGAAGCGAAAGAGGCGAGAATGTGGAGGGGAAGAAAGGCAGAAGGAGGAGGGGTATGAAGGGCTGCGAATGCGATAGAGACGGGGGTGACAACAGGGATAAGAAAGGTACTGCTGGAAAGGGGGAGAAGGGAAGGAGAGGAGGGGTGGAAAGGGAGCGCTTGAGAGCTTCGCCCGCTCAAGACCAGGTACCGTACCAGCGCGCGCTTCTCCTCCAATCTTCGCCGAGAGGCCGAGCGGCTCAGCAAGCCAACGTCGCCCTCCGCTCTTCCGCGCGCTGGTACGCCGCCAGTCAAAGACCGGCCCCGGCCATGCCTCCTCCTCCTCCGGCACCGCCGTCATAGTGGCGCTCCTGCGCCGCGGCGGCGTACGGGCTGTGGAGGTTCCCGTGCGTCGAGCGGACCTTGCGGATCACCGAGCCGCGGCGCTCGCCGCCCGACGGCGGCGAAGGCGAATTGCCCTGCTGCTGCTGTTGCTGCTGGGCTTGAAGCGCGGCGAAGGCGGCGGAAGGGTCGAACGCGGCGGGTTGCTCGGCAATGGTCCCAAGCGCGAGCGGCGGCGGGGCGGCGAGAGAGCCACGGCGGGAGTAGGAACCGACGGCGGCGAGAGTGGGCTGGTTCGCGTAGGCGGGGAGAGGCGAAGCGTGCGGCGAGGCGGTCGAGGGCGGGCCACCGATGCCGGACAGGGCCGGCGAGGTCTGCATCGAGTAGCCGTAGAAGGGCCCGCCGGGCGCGGCAGTCGGAGCGAGGCCGGCTTCGGGCCAAGTCGGCTGCGGCTGCGGCTGCTGTTGCTGCTGCTGCTGAGCCTCGCCGTACGGGTCGAAAGACGCGCCGTACAGTGCCGGACCGTCCGGGCAGCTCGCTCGCCTGCTCAGCTGCGACGGGACCGGCGGAGCGTGAGCCGGCCGGTGCACGCCGACCATGTCGGTCGGAGCGGAAAGACCGTCGATGGCGAAGGCGGACTGGGCGTGGCCGTCCCAGCTCGCCGCCGGGTCGCCGAGACTGGAGGCGGGCGAGTGGCCCTCGATGCCGACCATGCCGGGGTTCGAGCCGGAGAGGCTGAGAGCGTCGATCTGGGCGGGGAGAGGCGGAGCGAGGCCGTCGAGGTAGGACGACTCGACCGGCGCAGAGGCGGGGTAGGCGCCGTGCTGCTGCGGGACGTGCGCGAGAGGGAGGGAGATCGGGGCGTCTTGTTGGCCGTAGTGGCCGCCGGAAGGAGTGGTCGGAGGAGCGATGGCGAGAGGCTGAGAGGCGGGGATATCGGAAGGAGGGGTATAGAGAGAGTTGTAGACCGGAAGGCTGAAGCGGCGAGTGTGGGCATGCCCAACCGGGTCGACCTCGCCGGCGAGGTAAGGCGGCAGATTGGACGGCGGCTGAGGCAGCTCGGACTGCTGAGGCAGGAAGTCGTGCGGTGAAGGCGTCGGGGTGGCGAAGCCGTTCGTCGCTGCCGGCGAAGGGTATGCTGCAACTCCTGGCGCGGCCGGGAAAGGCGCCGTGAAGGCGAGACCGGACTGGTCTGGCGGAACAGGCTGGAACGGCGCCGTCGGCGGAACCGGCTGGAAGGGGTTCTCGAACGCGGGCGGGGGCTGAGGGAGATGGGCCGTGCCAAAGACAGCGGGCGAGCTGCCCCGGCGGACGACGAAGGCGTCCTGGCCGTAGATGGTGCGCCCGACAACGCTCGCCGCAGGGAAGGGCGGCGGAACCGGCAGCTCGGAGGCTGGCCCGGTGAGTACGCTCGAGCCCGAGGCGAGCGCGTTCGCGTTCGTCGGGTCAAGTGCTCCTTCTGCCGCAGCGGCTGCCGCTTCGCGCTCGGCCTTCTCGCGGAGCTTCTTGACCTTGGCGCGGCGGTTCTGGAACTGTGAAATCAAGCATGGGTCAGAAAGAAGCGGGAGGGGAACAAAGAACGAAAGTGGGCTTACCCAGACCTGCACCTCGCGCGGGGTCATGTCGAGCTGCTCCGACAGCGCCTTGCGAAGCGTGACATCCGGCTTCGGGTTGCGGTCGAAGTGGTACTCGAGCACCTTGAGCTGCGGCGGAGACGTCCTGCGGCGGTGCTTGACCCTGGGAATGCGAAAAATGGCCGAGATCAGGGAATGGCGGCGAGGGATAAGAGCGGAACGAACGAACCTAAAGGGGTCATAGAAGCTCTGCGTGAAATCACCATCCCCGTTCGGGCCGCCCTGCTGCTGAGGGCCCGAACCGCCACTGCTCACGCTTCCCTCCCTTGACTGCTCGACGCTGGTCGGTGCGGTCGTCGCGTACGAGACCGAAGACTCGGACGCCGGGGCCTGGAAGATGCGAGCATGCGCGGCCTGGTCGTCGCGGAACGCCTGCTGATTCGCCTGGTGCTGCTGCAGGAGGAGCGCCGCCGACCCGCCCGCCGACGTCGGGTAGGCCGGCGAGGTGGCGTAGCTCTGCTGCGGCTGGCTGGCCAGGTCGTACACGCCGGAAGCGCTGTAGGCGTCACTGCTGTGGTGGCTGCTGGCGGTCAAGTTGCCGGACGACTCGGAGCCGGAAGTCGAGTAGGACGAGCCGTGGCGGAAGAAGGGCGGCGGAACGAGGGAACGAGGGTGCGGGAGAGCGTCGGCGTGAAGACTGGGGTAGGTGGCGGACGTGGTGGTGGTGGGCTGATCGTACGGTGCGTACGGATCGGCCATGTCGGCGAAAAAGGCGGAAGAGGCTGTGGCGACGGGCAAGAGAAAACGCTCGTTAGCTGCCGTCTCGCTCGACCAGCGTAGGCAAAGCTGCTCACCTTGAGCACACCCGTGTGACCCGATCAACGACCGACGAACGAGGCGGAAGAGGCGGTGGGGGCCGGCGGCGGAGAGAACGACGGCGGCGAACCGGAAAGTCGACGAGGGTGCGGTGGCAGTCGCTCGGGACAGTGGGAGGGGTGCTGTGCGTGCTTGTGCTGCCTTGCTGGGGGGATCGAATGCGCTGTTACGCAGTCGGAAGGCGGTGGTGGGGCTGTTGAGCGTGCAGCTGATGAGACGGCAAGCGGGACGGAGCAAGCAGCTCGCGAGCAGCTGTCGGTCGCTGAGCGCACGGGCAGCAGTGAGTGGGAGGAGCACAAGGAGGCAGGGGAGCCATCGTGGGCCGTTGAAGCGGTCGAGGCGAGAGCAGGCAGGCGGCGGAGGAAGAGAGAGGCCTGGCTGGCCGGTCGAGGCCCAGATCGACCACACCGCGACCCGCCTGCCAACTCGACTCTGGGCCGGTCCACATGGCCTGGTCCATCCGCTCAGTATCTCCAGCGCACCGCCAATCGAGCCCGTCGAGCCTGGCCATCGTCAAGTACCGACGCCCGGACGGGAGCGCGAGGACTTCCGTTTCTTCTCCTCGCCCTCCCCCTCCTTCCTCCCGCTGGAACCGCCTATCCTCCGCTTCGATCGTGACCGAGGAACAGCAGCTTGAGCTCCACGCAGCAAGGAAGTGGCACCGTAGAGTGGAAGCGAGAGAGACGGCTTTTTCTCCCTCTTCTTCTTCGAGCCATTCTCGCTGCCCATCCTCACGAGACGGCAAGCAGGCCGGCCCAAGGCGGTGAGAATCGCGCTCGCTAGCGCACACATGCTTGTAACATCGTGGGAGTACGGAAGGAGGGAGGAGCTGGATTGTGAGGCAAAGGTAGGTCAAACGTAGTCTGGCATAGGCGAGACGAGCAGAAGTAGTCAGAAGTAAGGCGGACTAGGTTTGCCCTATTCAAGCTCGAAAGTCGAGGCCAAGGCCAACCTCGCGACTCGCACCTCTCGCACTGCTGCTTCCAACGATGAGCGGAGTCAAGGAGGCTGCTCGGCAGTCCCTGCGTGGCCTGCAGACCCGCGCTGCTGCGTCTCCCAGCCAGTCCTTCTTCCCGGTCTCGTCCTCTTCGTCCTCGTTCGCCTCGTCGCCCAAGCCGCCGTCGTCGCTGTGGTACACCGCCCGCCCGTCCCTCCATGCCACCCTCACTTCCCTCGAGCAGGCTCTCGCCTCGACCCGCGCCCACCTCTTCCGCCAGGGCCTCCTTCCCTCCATCAACGCCTCGACTGGCCAGGACGCCGAATTCCACGCCGTCCTGCCCCACCCGCGTGCAAGGCGCTGGAAGCCTGCCAAGGACATGGCCACCTACCTCCGCACCGGCACCGACCTCCAGACCTCGCAGTACAAGCGCCTCACCGCCCTCCTCGCCGGCCTCGAGGGCCTCCTCCCCTACGCCCAGGTCGCCGACCGCCTCGCCGCCGACCAGGGCCTCTCCGACGCCGCGGCGCAGCCCCCCGCGCTCGTCGTCGACCCGGTCAGCGTCGCGACCGGCCGTGCGCCCTCGCCGGACGCCGTTCGCGGGTCCGCCGACGAGGGCCTGCACGCCCAGCTCGAGGCGCTCCTCGCCCGCTTCACGCAGCAGGCTGCCGTGACGAGCACGGGCGTGACCGTCGAGCGCATCGTCGGTCAGGACCGCCGCCTCGGCAGCCAGGACGCCCAGCAGCGCACGATGGCCGTCGGAAGGCGCAAGGAGTCGGGCGCGCGGGTGTGGATCGTCCCGACGCAGAAGCCGGCAGCGAAGGGTGAGGAGGCCCCGCTCGGCCGCGTGCTGGTCAACACCCGGCCGCTGCACGAGTACTTCCCGCAGGCCTCGCAGCGGGCAGACGTCGTCCAGCCGCTCTCGCTCGTCGACGCGCTCGGCGCGTTCAACGTCTTTGCGCTCGTCAAGGGCGGCGGCGCCGCCGCGCAGGCCGAGGCGGTCAGGATGGGGCTGGCGAGGGCGCTCAGCGAGTGGGAGCGGTGCGAGGTCGAGCAGGGAAGGCGGGACGAGGGCGAGGTTTCGTGGCGGGACATTTTTAAGCGAGGTGCGTTTTTCTCTCTGCTTCTTCTTCTGGGCTGGACTGACCTTGCCCTTACCCTGCGCCCTGCTCCGTTTTCTTCCGCCCCTCGCCCACCTTTCGCCCCCTCCAGCCAAGCTCATCGAGCGAGATCCCCGTGTGGTGGAGAGGAAGAAGACCGGTCTCGTCAAGGCGCGCAAGGCCTGGACTTGGCGGAAGCGGTAGACTGGAGGACGTACGCACGGCGAAAACTACCCACTCCGTTTCTCAGGACGACCTGGTTTTCTCCCTGCGCGGGCGAGCCTGCCGGAGGACACGAGAAAGGGAGAGTACTGCTTTTGCGGGAAAGTCTACAGGGACTGGCTCGGCGGAGCCGGGAATCGGGGGGAACAACGGGGAGGGCAAAGGAAGTTGAACAGGCGGTGTCGGCAAACGGGGGAGCCGAAGAGAAGGGAGAGAAGCGGTGCTTATGCGAACTAGGAAGAGGAGAGCATAAGCAGCGGAATACGGGGAATGAAGGCAAGGAAAGGTGAGGGAGGGAAAGAGACGCACGACCGAGAGGTAGGATTCTGCGACGATACGCGCTCGTGCGTTCATCGAGAGCTTGGCCTCCGAGATCTCCTTGTCGACAACTGCATGCAAGAGGGAGGAGGAAGAGGTTAGATTCGGGGAGGAGAGGAAAGTGGCAGAAGAGGGTATGAGCGTACCCTCCATGAACCTGGAAGAGCAGGCGGAGGTCAGTTGAAGCTTAACGGGCGAGAAAGAAGAAGGGGGGCGCACTCGATGATAAAGTCGACGAGCTTGTGCTTCATCATCTCCTCGACGTTGCGGTTCGTGATGAGGAAGCTGATGTCGTAGCCCTTGACGGGCACCCTCCGCAAGATGACGAACGACTCTGCGCGCATCATGAGGAAGCGCGTAAACTTGTGCGCGAGGATCTGCTCGATCTCGTCGGCCTGCTTGATCTTGATGCTCAGCCGGACCGAGTTGATCGACGGCTCGATGAGGACCTGCTCCGAGGCGTTGCGGGCGATGACGAGCGGGGTGAGGAGGACCTCGGGCGTGGACTGGGCTTCGACCTCGGGGACGTTGTGCCGCTCGACGACTTGGGAGGGGAAGGGTTCGAGGGTAAGGGCGGCGGTCAGAGACGACCGGACGGCATTGAGGTAGGGCCGGAGGGTGTTGGACTGCGTGTTTCGATCGAGAGATTCGGAAAGAGGACCAGGGTGGTACAGGTTGGATTGGGGAGGAGGGGAGCCGAGCGAGCCGATGGGGGAGAATCACGACAGAAGCGCCGAGGAGAGAGGGGACGTCACTGTCAGCATCGGAGCCCCAGCGGGTAGACCGAACAGGTGTACGCACCATGGCGAGAGGTTGTTGCTTGAATGAGTGCAGGTGCGTCGACCGAGCGGGGGGAGGGGGACAGGCGAGATGGAGAAGATGGATGGGCTGTGGGCAGTTGAGGGTCAGCCCTTCACTACCACTCCAAGTAGCTCAGCTCTCTACCGTCTGTGCGCTGCCGCTGTCGAGAGCGGAGTGGGAGGCGGAGGTGGGGAGGACGAGCAGGAGGGATTGGGTGGACGCACTCGAAGTGGCTCAAGCAGGGGTTATGTGGGCTGCTGGAGGGTGCGTGAGGGCGGTAGAAGCAAAAGCAGGCAGGCAGAGCGGGACGAGGGAGAGCAACAGGACGACGAGCTGACGGCGAGCAGGTTGCCCTCCTCGACTGCGCTACAACTGCTCAGGCTCGCTTGTACTGCTCGCTGAAGCTCTCGCAGGAGGACACTTGCCATGGAGGTACGCAACGCTCAGCCCCCTCACCTCCCGCTCCTCCTACTCCCGCTCACCTCGTCCTTCTTCACCGCCTCCCTCCCTCCCCCGTCCAACCAGACTCTCAACGAGCGCGCAGGCTTCCTCTGCAACCACGAGGTCCTCAGCCTCCTCCGCCAGCAGCGCGACGACCGCACACACCTCATCAAGCAGCTCAACGACCGCAAACGAGGCAAGGACCGCGACGGCTCAGAGTTTACCGCCCGCGACGAGATCGAGCGCATTCAGCCCCAGGACCTCCACACCGTCACCTTCGAGGTGAGCTTCTCCGCCCCTCGCGAGAGAACCAGACTGACACCCTACTCTGCAGGCCCTTCGCTACCTCGAAGAGTCGGTTCATCCGATGCGGCGACAGACCACCGACTCGGTCAGCAAGCTCTTGGACGAGCTCGAGGAGCTCGACCTGACCAAGGCAGAGCGGCTACAGCTCGTCAACCTGATGCCCACCAGCGTTGTCGAGCTGCACGTCGTGCGTTTTCTTCCTTTCCTCCCTACTCCATACTCTCTCTCACTCTTCTCCCTCCGCAGTGCATCGAGGAGATTACCGAGCGCTTCCCGACGGAAGAAGACCAGGCGCACCTCCTCAACCTGATCAAGTCGCACCTCTCGACCGTCGAGGAGGCCGCGACCGCCGCCAAGAAGGACGCCGCCGCGGCCGCCGCCGCCCGCGAGGCCGCTCAACGCGCAGAGGAGGCGAGGGCCGAGGCGATGGAAGTCGACGAGCGGGAGGCGGCGGCCATTGCGGAGGATGAAGGGTTCGTGGATGATGGAGCAGCGAGGGGGACGAGGGCGAACGAGAACGTCGAGCGGGACATTGACGAGGAGTAGGGCGATGTGTCGGCGTAGACTGAGCTTCTCTCGCGTGTTGTTGTACTCGTACTCTCGCTCTCGCACTTCGGACTTGGTCGAGAGCGACCCGCGCCTCATCGCGACTCTCCCTGTTTGGCTCCCTCACACCTCGCTCTCCCGCTCTGCTGCCCGCTCCTTCAGCTCAGCATGGCCTCTTCGTCGACGTCGAGCGCACGCAAGGCACCCGACCCAGCGCTCAAGGCGCTCAAGCTGGCCGTGTTGACGGAGCACTTCCGGTTCGCGCCCGAGACGTTCGCCAAGGGCGGCATGGACCTCGCCAACCGCACCATGTACGCCGCCACGCAGCTCGTCGAGCAGTCCCTTCAGGTCCTCGTCGACAAGGGCGAGGAGGGCTTCGAGGCGGACGAGGTCCAGCGAGTGCGTCCTCTCGCCGGCCTTTCTCTCCCTTCTGACGGTACAGGCTGACATGGGACTGCGTGCAGGGCATCTACAGACTCGAAACGCTCCTCGAGGACGCGATCGACACCCAGTTCGACCTGTTCGAGATCTTCGTCCTCCGCAACACCTTCATGTTCGACGACGACTTGCTCCCCTTCCTTCAGCTCCCGCATCAGGCGCGTCCTCCCCCCGCTCCCCCTTTCCCTGTCTCGTCTCGGCTGACCACCTCCCTTACGAGAGACAGAGCGCTCTCGACCATTCCCTGCGCGGATCCGACGAGGCCGCCCTGGCCGAGTACGAGCACGAGCTGGCGCTGTACGAGCAGGAGCTCGAGAAGGAGCGGCAGCTCGCCGCGGCCGAGGTGTTTGTCAAGGCAAAGGAGGCCAAGGCAAGAGAGCAGGGCGAGCTGGTGGGCTACCTCAGGCAGCCGGGTGCGTCTTTCTCCCCCTCCTACCCTGTTCTGCCTCCCTCCTTTTCTCCTCTCGACTACGGGCCATACTCACGCGCTCTCACGCAGGCCGCCTCCCTCCCGCCGACGCCGCCCCCGAAGGGGACGCGCGCATCCCCATCCTCGCCGCACAGCTCTCCTCCCTCCTCGCGCACCTGCGCACGCTCCATGCTACCCCGTCGCCCTCCTCTGTCCCATCGCTCCCGCCTTCAAAGACCGCAACCGGTGTCGCAGGAGCAGCAGGGGAAGAGGCGGACCCGGCGTGGGCGAACAGCAGGGCCGCGTTCGTCCACTGGGCGGCGACTGCCAAGGCGGGGCTGGGACGGAGCGGTGCTGCAGCAGGGGCAGGAGGAGCAGGAGGAGAGGGGAGGGAGCTAGATGCGACGGTCGGCGCGGTGCAGAGTCAGCAGGCGCAGGCTGGGTCGAGCGAGGAGGCCAAGGTGCGTCCGGCGCGAGCTGCTCCTCCTTGTATTCTTCTCGCTCTCATGTGCGAGACGTATACTGATGCGAGCGTTCGGCCTTGTACGCGCAGGCTCTGCTCGCGGTCATGGGCAAGTAGACCGCCGCCGCTGCCCCTTCTTCCCCTCTCCTCGCTGTACAGCCTTTCGCAGTTCTCGTAGTTCGGTTGTTGTCTCTGCTACTCACTCGGTCTATCCATCTCACGGTACCGCTCACGCTTTCCTGTCAGCTCTTGAGAAAGGGGAGGTACAGGTAGATTCGGCGTGGTTGCAGTGCTTCGCTCGAGAAGACATCTAGTTGAACAACTTCGTCGACGACATGCTGCCCTCGCCCGCCTTGCGGAGAACCTGGGAAGAAGGGGAGAAGAGGGTCAATACGAGCGTCTTCGAACCAAAATCTGGGCCGCGAGCGACTGCGCAACTCGCCAGGGCGGAGAAAAGGACAAGAGACCGCGACACACCTTCGCCACCGCCAGCTCAAAGTCCTCCTGCGTGACGTGCTGCCGCCGCTCCCTGAGCGCGTACATGCCCGCCTCGGTGCAGATGCCGCGCACCTCGGCGCCGGAGCAGTTGCCCATCTTCTCGGCGAGCGAGCGCAGGTTGATCCCGCGCTGGAGCGACATCTTGCGGCTGTGGATGCGCAGGATCGAGACGCGCGCTTCGGGCCCGGGAGGCGGGAACTCGATCTTGCGGTCTATGCGGCCCGGGCGGAGCAAGGCCGGGTCGAGGATGTCGATGCGGTTGGTCGCCATGATGACCTGTGTGTGAATGGGCGGAGATCCCGAATCAGCTGCGACCTCTCGAAGTATAGGGCGGCTGGGGTAGAAAGGGAGAGCCCGGCACCGGCACGCACCTTGATGTTCTTCGTCGCCTCGAACCCGTCAAGCTGGTTGAGAAGCTCGAGCATCGTCCGCTGCACCTCCGAGTCGCCGCCACCACCGCCGCCTCCGCCACGGGACGAGCCGATCGAGTCGATCTCGTCCATGAAGATGATGGACGGGGCGTGCTCGCGCGCCATGACGAAAAGCTCGCGGACCTGTGCGCGGAAGAAGGTAAGGATGAGGAGGGCGAAGAGAGGGGAAGAGAGACGCACCATCCGGGATCCCTCTCCGATGTACTTCTGCACCAGCTCACTTCCCGACACCCTGATGAACCTGCAGTCCGTGTGGTGCGCCACCGCCCTCGCCAGCAGGGTCTTGCCCGTCCCGGGCGGGCCGTACAGCAGGACGCCCTTGGGCTGGGCGATGCCGAGCGCGTCGAACAGCTCGGGGTGCTTGACGGGCAGCTCGATGACCTCCTTGATCTCCTTGATCTGCTGGTCCAGGCCGCCGACCATCTCGTACGTCGAATCGGGCACCTTTTCGACCATCATGAGCGCGACGAGCGGGTCTTGCTTTGTCGGGAGGATCGAGTGGAGTTGGTCTGCGCGGTGCAAGGGTCAGTCCGGAACCAAGGGAAGGGTTAAGGTGGGCGGGACGTACAAGAGTCGGAGCGGAGGGCGACGCGGAGGTTGGGGGTAAGCTGGGAGAGCTGAATGTTGGAGGCAAAGTCGACGACTGCGGGATGCCCAGGGTCAGTAGAGCGCCTCGATCTCTTGTAGACGAGTTGTGCGCACCGTATTTGCCCTCTGGCTGGACCTTGACGAGGACCTTCTTCTTGCCCATGACCTTGACGACCTCGCCGACGTACGAGCCGGGCTCCTGAAGGAGCTGGAGCTCCTCGCGGAGGAGGCGGACGCGGGCGTTGAGGGCGTTGCGCTGTGCCTCGAGGCGGCGGAGGTTCTGGGTGCGGGCGTGGATGAGTTGCTCGGCCTGGTCGATCTTGGAGGTGTAGTACGAGGTGAGGCCTGTGGGGACGAGACGAGCGAGGTCAGGGGTAGTCGGGACGGGGCAGTGGAGTGCCAAGGGTGGTGGTGAGCGTGCGCGTACCCTTGCCCTGGGTTGTGGGTGCCGGGTGGGCGGGGAGCGAGGGCATGGTGGAGGGGGGAGCCGCCGGCGGGGAGAGAACGAGATGGGAGGCGGGCGGGGTCAGGGAAGGTGCGTAGGGTGAGTGTGGTGCTGAGTGTGTGCACTCGAGAGCGGTCTGAGCACAAGCGAGAGCGTGGGCGAGAGCAACTCCTGGTGACGACGCCCGCGACCAGCTTGGCCTCTTCCAGCACCCGCTGCTCCAGCTGACACGCCACGAGCAAGCTTACATCCACCGCTGCAGCTACTTCACTTTCCCTTCGACTCGCCCAGTCACCCGTCGCTCCTCCCACCCTTTTACCTCTCGTCCTCTCCGCTTCATCAGCTCGCCCGCTCGCTCGCCTTCACGCACCTCCAGCGGCTCAGTGAGACGGCTCACATCAACCAGAGCACTGCACTGGTCTTTTTCAGGTGCCCCAGTCCTGTTCAGAAGCGGGACTTGCCTTTGCTTCCTCCTTCCTCACCTCAAGACTGTGCTTCCGCTTCTGTTTCTGCTTCCAGCTCTTGCTCCCGTACAGCAGCAAGTCACTGAAGTCGATGCGACGGAGGAGCGGACGGCATTTTGGGTCCGCTGTATCAACGCCGGCTCCACAGGACCCGTCAACGCCAGACCCTCCTTCCTTTGCATACCAGTAACGGAGGGGCCTGACGACTGCCAGCTGGGCTGGATGTGCTCTGAGGTTCTTGGTTCGATCCCCGTTGGTTCGGGAGAGCGCGAAGCCTGTCAGCGAGTTTACCCCGGAGCGCGAAGCAAACGCCACGAGACGGCAGTACTGGCGACGCCAGACTCTTGCGTGCTGTTGCTGTCTTTTCGCCCATCGCTTGTGCTTCTCGACAGCAAACTAGCCGAGATCGAGAGAGCTACGAGGATCATCAAGATCGCAACCAGTTCGGTTCGGCGTTTCCACCTCGATTTCTCGACTTCCTGGACAGCAGCCAGTCTCGACGAGGCGAGCGGGCGTAGAGCTTGGGCACCGTAGGGGAGGGGCAGCGCCGTGTGTCGCTTCCGTCGGTGCCTCTTCTCCCTCACTCTCTATTCTTCGTTGATTTCGTCTCTTGCTCTCCAGTCCTTCTGCTCCCCTTTCCAGAGCTCTTTCGCTTGCCGAAGTCGGTACGTGCGTGGGACAAAAGGCCGGTTACATGGGCAAAGAGACTACGAGGAGAACCCGGCGAGGACAAGAAACCAGACAACCAGACAACCAGACAAGCGATTCGAAGACCAAGTCTTCGCCCCTCACCAGGTCAGGGTGACCTTCCTCCCGTACCACTCCCTCCTCACGGTTTCGCCGCCCTCGATGAGCGCCTCGAAGACCCACTGCCCGACCGCATCGCGCCCGATCGTATAGCCCGTCTCGAGCTTCCCCCCCTCGCCCTCCCACCCGACACGCGTGATCTTGTCCTTGCTCTCGGCGTCCATGAGCAGCGACGGGTGGAGGAGGACATACTCCCCGCGGCCGGACTGCTCGACGAGGCGCTCCATCTCCTTCTTGTCTGCGTGCGGGATGTGCAACGCGTAGCGGTAGAAGGTGCGCAGGCCGAAGGGGACGTCTTCGACCGAGGAGATGCCGGTCGTGGAGATGAAGGCGAGGGCGGGCTGGCGGACGAGGGGCTTTGGGGGCGAGTCGAGGGCGGAAAGGAGCGCGCGGGTCGACTCGGCGCAGACGTGCGGGTCGTCGAGGGTGAAGGGCGTGATGAGCGAGTAGTTGAACTGAGGAGCGCCGCCTGGCGGTGATTGTAGAGCGGGATGAAGGAAGAGACGATGGGAGGGGGAAAAGTAGAGAGGAAAGAATTGCAGGGGAAAGCGAAGAGAGTGGAAGAAGAGCGGCAGGAGAGTGAAATAGTCAGCAGGGCGGCGACGAGGGAAAGAAGGGGACGCACCAACACCAAAAACGACGAGCGAGACCTCGGGCCCGGCAAAGAGCTGCTTGACCGCCTCCGCGTCTTTCGCGTTGCCCTTGAGGACGGTGAGGTGAGCGCCGATGTTCTCCTGCGAGACGCCACGCTCCTTGACCAGGTTGACGAGCTTGGTGGGCGTGCGGACGAGGGCGCGGACGTCGATGCCGGCGTTGAGGGTGCGAACGAGGGCGGCGAGGGCGCAGCCACCGGTCGCTCCGAGGAAGGCGATGGTCTCGTGGGTGGTCATGTTCGTGTAGGAGCTGCTGAGTACGGCGGCTCAAGCGAGAGAAGGAAGCGGAAAGCAGCCGAGGAAGAAAGAAGAGGGAAAGAAGCACAAGCGCGTGCCTCTTCCATTGGCAGGGTCATCCGGGAGCCGCCTGCGCACAGTCGAGCTGCGCGGCCTCCTCTCTCTGATCCTTGTGCTCCAGGAAGGGACTCGGGCACCGGGGAGGATGAGCAACGGAAGGCCCAAACCACCGGGCAACGGGAGAGCGGGCTACTCGGGTAGCTGTTTAGTACGACGGCACATTGAGCTGCAAGGCACGCGAAGTTGAGGATGTGGTCGAGGAAGAAGAGAAGGTCCAAGAGAGACCGCGACGAGGGCAACCTGATTTCGCCTTCTTCCGTCGCGACTGCTTGCTTGTTCTGGCGTGCACTGCGCTACGTAGCGTCCCCACTCGCCATCCTGACGCGCCTGCCGACTGAGCGACCCGTCCACCCACTTCCCGCTCCGACCCCGCCCTCAACCAACTTCAGCTCTCGGACAGCCAGACCAGCACGAAGCGCACGGCAAGCGATGCCGCCCCGCCGCACGTCGCCCAAGCGAGCGCGGTCTACACCCCCGACTCCGCCGCCGCCAGCTTTCCTCGACACTTTGCCCGGCTTCCTCTTTTCCCCTCTCCCCTTCTTCGGCTCCGGCCTCTCCACCCAGCTCCTCTTCCCGCTTTTCTCCTCTCAGCCCACCACCTCCCGCGAAGCCACCGCGACCGTCTACGCTACCCTCGTCGCCGTCTTCCTCCTTCACCATTTTCTCGTCGACCGGCGGAGCGAGCGCAGATGGAGCTGGAGGACGCTCTGGGCTGTTATCGCTGTGTGGAGGATCGCGAGTGAGACGATGATACAGTTCGGCGGCGAGGCTTTGATGCGGCTTGGGCTGTCCAAGGGGGTCGTCGTCGGGAGGCTGCTGCTCGAGGGGGTACCGACGCTCGCGCTATGGCAGTGGGTTCTAGAGAGCTCTCGGAGGGAGACCGTGCGCTCTCCTCTCTTCCTTTGCAGTGTGCACACGCTCACGTGTTACTCCCACAGCGCTTCTGGGGCGTGACCTGGGCCGGGCTGCTTTTCCTCCTCTCGCTGTACCAGCCGGATCCGCTCGCCAAGCTCGGCATTCGCTGGCCCGAATGCTACCTCGTCAGTACTGGCCACCTCTTTACTCCCCCTCCCGGACGAGTGAAGCTTGACCATCTTCACCCCGCAGCTGCAAGCCCACGGACTGCTCCTCGCGGCTATCGCCCTTTTCGCCCCAACCGCGCAAGTCGCTCCGCCGCACATGCCTCACGCCCCCCGTTCTCCCTCCCGCGTCTCCTTCTTCGCCCGCACTTGGCTCTTCCTCGCCTTCGTCAGCTTCGCCCACATCACCGCCCTCACCTCCACCCACTGCCCCTCGTCCCGTCCCGAGCCGAGCTTCTCTCTTTCCTCCCTCTTTCCCTCCTTCTCCACGCCCGTCAACTCAACAGCCTCCCGCATCCTGCACGCGCGCAAGTCCCTCACAGGCTGGATCGTCGTCGGCGAGCAGTCCACCCCGGCTGGACCTGGCGGCGAAGGAATGGTCTTCCGCTACCTTCGCGCGGATCATAGCCTGCTAGGCGGGCTTTGGGTTGGGCCGGCCAGGGCGGAGATTGAGAAGAGGAAGTGGCCGGGCGAAGAGGTGAGCGAGGCGGAGGTGGTACAGAGGGCCGAGTCGATCTACGTGAGCCGTGCTGCGTTCTTCTTTCCTCGCGCGTCGCATCACTTAGCTGACACTCCGGCTGCTGCATCTCGCGCAGTCGACCTTCATTCTGCAAGAACTGGTCCGCCTCGTCGAACCGCCTCCCGACTTGCCTCGCCAGAACCCTGAGCAAGGCCTGATCATGTGCACCCTCCGTTCCTTCCTCCTCCTCATCCTTCTACTGACGCTGGTCCATCGCCAGCGGCCTCGGTGCCGGCCTCTCCGCCCGTGCGCTCACCGCCCACGGCGTTAATCTGACCATCTGCGAGATCGATCAGGCGGTGTACGAGTACGCACGGGTCTTCTTCGGCGTCGAGGAGCCGAAGGGGGAGGTTGTGCTGCGAGATGCGGTAGAGTGGGTTGAGCAGCAGCAAGGGTCAGGCAAGGTGCGGCTTCTTCCATTTCTAGTCCCGTTGCCTTTCCTCTTCCCATTCTCCTCTGATCCTCCACTGCCGGACGCTCATCTCACTTCTGCCTCCAACAATACCGCTCAGCTCTTCGACTACATCATCCACGACGTCTTCACCGGCGGCGCCGTCCCCTCCTCCCTTTTCACCTCTGAGTTCTGGTCCTCCCTGCGTACCCTCCTCCACCCCTCCGGGGTGCTCGCCGTCAACTTCGCCGGCTCGACCTCCTCCACCTCGTCCAAATACATCCTCACAACCCTCCTCGCCTCTTTCGCCCATTGCCGCGCGTTCGAGGATGCTCCTCTCGGCCGCAGCGAGGAAGAGAAGCGTGGCGACCCGTTCAAGAACCTCGTCGTCTTCTGCACGCGCTCGTGGTTCTTCCCTGTCGAGTTCCGCGACGCCGTCGCTGCCGACATGCTCCCGTCCGGCCCGTCGCCCCTCACCCGCACGGGCATCTTCGCCCGCTATCGGTCGCAGGAGATCGACCTCTCGCCGTTCCGGTTCGGCGCCGAGGCGACCGGCTCAGACAGCGGGAAGGGGAGGAAGAAGGACCTGTGGGCGGAGAAGGGGAAGGAGCGGTGGATGTTCAGGCGCGGGATGGAGAAGAAGGTGAAGGGGGAGCAGCTCGAGGAGGTGAAGCAGCACTGGGAGACAATGTCGAAGGTGCTCCCGCTTGAGACGTGGGCGACGTGGTAGGGAGGAGGAGAAAAGACACTTTCCGCACCTTTTCCGCGCCCTTCACTTCGCCCCCTTGGTCCCTCTTCGACCTGTTCTCGCTTTCCTTTGATCGGTCCCCGCCGCCTGCGCGCCGCGAGTCTGAGGCAGCTGTAGTGCAGCCGCTTTTCCTCTTCCTGCTCCCGCTAGCCGACGCTCCTATTTTTGCGCGTTCGCTCTCGCTCTCTCTTCCTCTCGTGCGAGGTTCCGAGGCAGGCTCTCCGGCATGGCCGCCCGCTCGCGCGTAGGCGGTCTCTCCCTTGCACCACGATGAGCGAGGCCGCTCGGGCTTGAGAGATGCAGTCCTTCTCTCGCTCTCCCACTGCTCCCCCTCTCCTTGCCCAACGCTGCGTCCGCCGCACGATGCATATCCTCGACTACCTGCAAGGCCAGCCGTCGTCGCAGTGCGCCCCTCTTCGCTGTTCGCTCGCCTCGTCCAGCCGGAGCTGACCGGCCCCGCATCTCGCTCAACAGCCACCGCAAGCGTGCGTACCGCATTGGAGAGACCATTGGCGTGTACGTTGGCTTCCTGTGGAGTGTTCGCTGGAGCGCTGACCCGGTTCGCGGTCATGCAGGGGCGGTTTCGCCGAAGTCAAGAAGGCGACGCAGATCGAGACGGGCAGGGAGGTGAGTCGTCTTGCAGGCCTTCCGAGGCTCCGTGAGGGTGCTCAGCGAGCTTTGAACACGCTGTTGCTGCGCGCGCCCGCCAGCCGACGACGTGCTAACCTCGCTTTTCCTTCTCCTCCTCACTTTCCTCCTCTTCTCACACGACCGGCATTCACTTCCGTCCTCGCCATTCCGTCATTCTGCATCACAAGGTCGCCATCAAGATCATCAACAAGAATCGCATCCGTGACCACGGCCAGCAGATCTTCCGGCAGAACACGCTCCTCACCCTCAAGCACCCCAACGTAATCGAGACGATAGAGGTGCGGTTGACCACCCGAAACACATGACCAATACTGACAGCGGTCGCATGCAGTGGTTCGAGAGCAAGGAGCGGTACTACCTCGTCTTCGAGCTGGCGGCCGGAGGAGAGCTGTTTGAGCACCTGATCGAGAGTCCAAATTACCGGTACGCGATGGCTCCCCTTCTCTTCTTGCCAGCATGCCACTGACGGCGACTTCCTCTCGCAGCTTCTCGGAGGACGAGGCACGCGAGGTCATGTACGCGCTCGTCGTGCGTTTCCTTCCTCCCCTTTCCCGCGGAAAACCCCAGCTCACCCTCTTTCCTCGTTCCCGCAGGACGGCGTCAAATACCTGCACTCGAAGAACATCATCCACCGAGATCTCAAGCCAGAAAACGTGCGTCCGCCTCTCTCTCTCGCCCAGCTACTCAATCCGCTCACCTTCTTACCCTACCCTACCCCTCTCGGCTCCGCAGGTCCTCTACCGCACCCCGCCCGGCTCTCACCCCGAAGTCGGCCATGACGACTGCGTCATCTCGGACTTTGGCCTCGCGGCGTACGTCGAGCCGAACGGCGGCAGGCTGTACACCATCGCCGGGTCGGCGGGGTACAGCGCGCCGGAGATGTACCCGCCGGAGGGAGTCGTGGATGGCATGGGCAAGGGGAAGGGGTACGGGTTGAAGGCGGATGTGTGGAGCTTGGGGGTGATTGGTGCGCTTCTCTTGCCTCTTCCCCCTCGAGTAAGCCGTCCTGACTCTCTCTTCGCACAGCGTTCTGCTGTCTCGGAGGTCGCTTCCCGTACAAGAAGACGGTGCCGGATGAGCTGGTAAGCTCGACCTCGCCCCTCAGAGCGCATTGCTGGATGTCCCCGTCCATTTCTGCGGCCTGCATGCTGATGACTGGGTCTCACTGACGCTCTCCCTCCCCAGGCGGAAGAGGCGCGAACAACGGAGCTCTACTTCCCGTGGTCATGGCAGAGCGTCTCAGAAACAGGTATGTCGCAGGTCGTTCTCTCTTTCTTCTCCTCCGCCTTCCGTCGAAAGCTGACGGGTCCTTGATCGTTGCCCTCCTGCAGCCAAGGACTTCATCCGCTGGCTTCTGACCGTCGACGAGGACAAGCGCCCGACCGCCGCCGAAGCGCTGGAGCACCCCGTGCGTTTCTTCCTTCCTCGTCTACCTCTTCTTCCGCTCACAGAGCCTTCCTTTCCGCAGTGGCTCCGCGTCGCCCTCTCCCGCCCACCCTCACCCGCCGTCTCCACGCAAGCCTCGCCCACCTTGCAGCCGCACCTCGCGCCGACCTTCCACACCCCTGCCAGTGAGGACGACCACGAGCTCGGGCCGCAGCTGAGCCGGCAGGAGACGCTGACGGACCATGCGCCGATCCTCGAGAAGAGGGAGACGAGGACGAGCGACACGAGGGTGCCGGTCTGAGGGCTTCCCGAGGCGAGGCGCGGGAGAAGAGGCGAGGGAGAAGAGGCGTTATACGAACACGAGAAGGCGGAGATGTAGCTTGTTTATCATACGTCTGAAGGAAGCCTTGTTGTTGTTTCTCCCTTTCAGTTCGTCATGGCGGGCCGAAAGCGCACGAGAAAGCGTCGGCTGAATAGCGCCGTTCAGCTTTTTCCTGGCCTCTCCCTGCCCGCATACACTACGGGTCAATCCGCCACACCTTGACGACGCCGTCGTCGCCCGCGCTCGCAAACACGTCCTGCGCGCCCTTCCACCGCGCATCCTCCTCGCCCTCCTTCGCTCCCTCGCCGTCCGCCGCATCCACGTCCGCCGGGTCCTCCTCCCCGCCCTCGAGCGCGCGCAGCGTTGCGGCGGCTTTCGAGGGCGAAAGCGTGCACCACGCGACGTGGTTGATGTCCGAGACGCCGTGCACGTCGTCGAGGCTGGCGAGGAGGGTGTGGGTCGGGGCGGAGGATGGGGAGGAGGGGGCGGTCTGCGAGGGGCGAAGGTCAGCACAAGAGTTCCTTGTGAATGGAAGAGGGCGAGGGAGGAATGATGAGAGGAAAGGAAGGAGAGGCAAGGAAGACGCACGAGCTGGAAGACGTTTATCCGCCCGTCCCCTCCTCCCGTCACGATCCGTCCCAGCCCTCCGTCTGCCTCGCTCACTCCTCCCTTCTGCCAATCGATCGCATAGATCGTCCGCTCGTGCGCGCCCTCGATCTGCCCCCGCTCAACCCAGCTCCACTTCTCCCTCGCGCCGATCCGGACCCCTCCTGCTCCTGCTCCTCCAGCGGCTTCCTCGAGCGACACGCGCTCCCAGAGCTTGACGACGAGGTCGTCGCCCGCGCTGGCGAGCCACCGGCCGCACGGCGAGAACGCGATGCTCCAGACGGTCGCTTGGTGGCCCTCGAGCGTCTGGACGCACTGCCACTCGTCGTCGAACGGGTCGGCGGCGTAGAGCTTGATCGTGTCGTCGTACGAGGCCGACGCGAGCAGCTCGGACGAGGGGTGCCACCGCACGCACTTGACGTCCTGGGTGTGCTCCATCAGGACGGCGAGGCATTCAAAGTCGGCGGGACCGACCGCTGTGGGAGGTAGTCGTCTGAGAACGGATCGAAGGGAAGAAAGAGCAGGAGAAAAGCGCACCCTCCCAGACCCAGACGCTCTTGTCCCTCGAGCACGACGCGAGCAGCCTGCCGTCGTTGCTCCACGCGACGCTCTTGCACTCGCTCTCGTGGCCCTCGAGCGGGTCGACGGCCTCCCACTCGTCGTCCTGGCCCGCTTGGCCGTCGCCGTCGTCGAGGCCGGCCTCGGTGGCCTGGCACCAGACGCCGACGGTCGAGTCGAACGAGGCGGTTGCGAGGGTCTGGCCGGTGGGGGAGAAGGCGAGGGCGCGGACGGTGCGGGCGTGGGAGGTGGGGATGGTGGTGCGGAGGGAGAAGCGGTAGGAGGGGCGGTCATCGGAAGGAGAGGAAGAGGGCGCGTAGGAGTAGAGGCGGACGGATTTGTCGGTTGAGCAGGAGGCGAGGGTGGGCTGTGCCGGACTCCATGCGATGTTCCAGACTGCGAGTACGAGTGCGAGTGGGTGAGCTGAGGAGATGAGGCGGTGAGGAGGAGGCGAGAGTCGAGGGAGACTGACCGCGGTCCTGATGTCCAGTGAGGTCCTGGAGGTGGGTGATGGTGGGCATTGAAGTGGGTGCAGGGTGCGCGTCAGCTCGAGAGTCAGCAGGAGAGCGGGAAAGAGTCAGTCGGGGTGGATTCCAGTCGAGGTGGAGCAGCTCTCTCTCGTGTCTGCATTGCTTCTTCCTGCTCCAGCTCTCGCTCCACCTTGCCCGATACCCACCATGACCTCCCCAGTCCCTCCCGCCGCCGGCCCATCGCCCTCCTTCTCGTCCCCCAAGCCCGCCCACTTCTCCCTCGACAAGGCCATCCGCTCAAACGTCCTCGCCCTCACCCCGTACCGCTGCGCACGCGACGACTACGCAGAGGGCGTCCTCCTCGACGCCAACGAGAACGCCGTCGGACCCGCCCTCCCCGCCGACGCCGACGACCTCGCCTCGCTCGACCTGAACCGCTACCCGTCCCCGAGGCACTTCGACGTCAAGGACCGCCTCTGCCTCCTCCGCAACGTCCCCTCCGTCGACAACTTCTTCCTCGGCGTCGGCTCGGACGAGGTCATCGACCTCCTCTTCCGCATCGCCTGCCGCCCCGGACAGGACCAGGTCCTCGTCTGCCCCCCGACCTACGGCATGTACGGCGTCTGCGCACAGGTCAACGACGTCGGCGTCACCAAGGTCGACCTCGACACCACCGGCGGCGCTTTCCTCCCCCGAGTGGACGAAGTGCGTTGGCCCTTTCCTTCCTGTTTTCCTCTCTCGCCCTCGTATTGACCCTCTTCTTCCCACAGATCAACCGCGCCATCTCCGCCGCGGCCAAGACTCCGAATCCCATCAAGCTCACTTTCCTCTGCTCGCCGGGCAACCCGACCGGCACCCTCATCCCGCTCGACGACGTCCGCGCCGTGCTGTCCAACCCGGACTACGACGGCCTCGTCGTCGTCGACGAGGCCTACATCGACTTTGCCGATCCGAGCAAGGACAGCGCCGTCAAGCTGCTTGTCGAGGAGGGCTGGGACAACCTCGTCGTGATGCAGACCCTGAGCAAGGGCTTTGGGCTCGCTGCCATCCGGTGCGTCTTTCTCTCCATTCTACTCTCTTTGCGTCGTTTGCGTCGAGACTGATGCGCCTGCCCGTGCAGCCTCGGTATCGCCATCTCCTCCCCGCCCATCATCCAAGTCCTCAACAACATCAAGGCGCCGTACAACGTCTCGACCCTGACCGCCTCGGTCGCGCTCCGCGCCCTGTCCGACACCGGCCTGTCGACCTTTCGCACCAACATCGCCCGGCTGAACGCGAACCGCGACTCGCTCCGCTCGGCCCTGCTCGCCACCCCCGGGGTGGTCAACATCCTCGGCGCCGGCCACGCCAACTTCCTCATGGCGCAGATCGGCGACGCCGCGACGGGCCAGCCGGACAACGCGCTCGCCAAGGCGGCGTACCTGCACCTCGCCGAGACGGACCAGGTCGTCGTCCGGTTCCGCGGCACCGAGGTCGGCTGCGAGGGGTGCTTGCGCATCACGGTCGGCACCGAGGACGAGTGCGCGCGCGTCGTCGAGCGGTTGAGGACGTTCTTGGCGTCGCAGGGGCAGAAGTAGACCGGGCGGAAGGGGCAGTCAAGACCTCGCTCGTGCAGTTGAGCACAAAAAGGGAATTCTAGAGACGTTTCTGTTGTTGCACTTCACTGATACTGCCATTTTGTCCGGTCGTCTGTAAGGAGAGAAGTGCACCGTCGTCAAGAGGGAACCTCGCCCTCGCCCTTTCCACCGCTAAGCCTCGTCCAAGTTCTCTTCACCCCTGATACCCCTCTCAACCCCTCTACCCTTTCCGTCTACTGCGCCTTCCTCTCCTTGAGACCGGCCTTGCTCTTCCCGTTCGCGATCGCCGTCGAGCTCGCGACCGCCTTCTGCGCCTGCTGGACCTGCTGCTTCGCCTTGCCCTTCGCCTTTTCCACGCTCGGGGACGTCTTGAGCAGGGGAAGGACGAGGCGCGAGGTGAACAGCAGCCCGAAGAGGACGAGCGAGCAGAGCGTCTTGGCCTCGCCGGCCGAGAGGAGCGCCGTGTGGCGCGGGCTGGTCAGGTACGCCTTGGGGACGTCGAACACGGCCTTGAGCGCCGGGACGTGCTCGAGGACGAAGGAGGGGAGGAGGCGGAAGAACGGGTGCGCGTCGATGAGGGTGCTGGGACGCGGGAAGAGGGGGAGGAAAGGCGTTAGAGGGGGTTGGGGTAGAGAGACGGGAGGGAAAGAGAGACGCACGCGTAGAGGTAGCCGATGAGCCCCGCGCTCCAGACGTCGATGGGCAGGCCGTTCTTGACCCACACCGGCGTGGCCGTGAACCCCCAGTCGGGGCCAAACAGCCTGAACGCGGGCACGAGCATCCCGCCGCCGCCGCCACTGATGAACGCGACGAGGACCATCGCCCAGGGCGAGTTGCGCACCGCGTTGTTTGGGTGCGACAGCACGACGTCGACGCCGAGGGTCGTCATGCCCATGATGCGGCTGAAGGCGTCGATCGCGCAGAAGAGGACCTCGCGCGGGTAGTACGGGAGCGCGAGGACGAGAGAGGTGAGCGAGAGCTTGTGCGCGAGGAGGGGGAGGACGCTGTGTGCAGAGAGAGGGAGGAAAGGGGAGGAAGAAAAGGGTGAGCCTGGGGTGTTTGGGCCGGGGGAAGAAGAGCGGACGCACCCGTAGGTCAAGACCGGAACAGGCGTGACGATCCACCCGGGAACGAGCCCAAGCAGGACGCTGCTAACGGTCGACCCGCCGAGGATGAGGACGAGGGGAACGATCGCGGCCTGGAGGTCTGCGCGCTCGTTCGGGTCAGCGGGTCCGGATGGTCAAAGTGAAGAAAGGGAGACGCACTGCCAAGCTGGGCGTCGTAGCCACCGGCGCGGGCGATGCCTCGGTAGACGCAGGCGACGCGGACGGCGTGGATGATGGCGAAGAACGAGAAGGGGCTGTGCGACAGTTGGGGAGAGAGTCAGACAATCTAGAGCAGTCAGCCGACCGCTGCCCACCGCCAAATGAGCGAGAGAAGGCAGAGAACGCACAACGAAGGGTGCGGAGTGGAGCTCGCGAGGCGCGAGTGGAAGGCGCCCACTTGGGCCAGCAGCGGCGACGACGATCCGTCCCAGATGCTCATCTTGTCCGGACTAGCGCGTGCGGGTAGACTAGCGAGGGAGAAAGAGCGAGAGAAGAGGGGCCGCGGCTGGACTTCTCCAAGCGCCGGGCGCGGTGGGGAGACGTGGAACTTCTTTCGGCAGCGTACTGCGCGGGTACCGATTCGTGCGTTCCGAGGACAGACAGTCTACAGCTTCGAAGGCCGAGCGAACGGAGCAGCACCGGGTAGGAACATGGACGGGTACCGCATCGCGCCCACTTCGCTGCCGATGTGCCACTGCCGTCCAGCACGAGCTCGTCAGTCTCCTGCTCTGGCGGAGAGAAGAGAAGAAGACGCACCGAGCCGCCGTCGACCACCAGCGTGGTCGCTGTCACGTACTTGGCCGCGTCCGAGAGCAAGAAAACGGCGGCATCGGCAATGTCCTCGACGGTGCCGTACCGCTGGAGCGGGATTGAGGAGGTGACCTGCTCTTTCAGGTCCTGTGACGGTTGGGAGAGGTCAGAAAGTGGGCACGGGTGGTGGAAAAGGGGAAGGACGAACGGAGGGGAGGAGGCGGGCGACGCCTTCTGTGCCTTCGATGGGACCGGGGGCGATGATCTGTTCATCAAACGGTCAGCGACTTTCCCCAGAAAACGAGGGAGGAAGGAAAGCCTCAACGCACATTCGCCCTCACCCCCTTCGGCCCGTATTCGATCGCGATGGACTTGGTCAGCGCATCTACGCCTGCTTTTGCGGCCGAGACATGGGCTTGCAGCGGTGTCGCGGTGTAGTGGAGCGTAGCGGAGATGGAGAGGTCTGTCTCGGAAGAGGTCAGCAGGGAGGAAGAGGAAGAAGAGGAGGAAGAAAAGACGCACAGGCGCCCTTAGAGGCGCAGACGGCCGCGGCCGTAGCCTTGAACGTGTTGAAGGTGCCCATCTGCGTTTCCAGTGTCAGTTCAGGACAGAGAAAAGGGGGGAATGGGAGCGTACAAGGTCAATCTTCATCACCGTCTCGAAGGCGTTGCTGCTCATCCCCTCCAGGGGCGCCAGAAAGTTCCCCGCCGCGCCGCACACGACGAAGTCGATGTGCCCAAACTCTTTCAGCGTCTTCTCGACCGCCGCTTCCAGCGCGGGGAGGGACCGGACGTCGGCAGAGACGGGGAGGCACTTGCGACCCGGCGCGGCGGCCTCGAGCTTCTGGGCGGAGGAGGATAGGCGGGCTTGTTGGCGGCCGAGGATGACGGTGTCGGCGCCATCTGAAGAAGGAACAGTCAGGAAAGGCGAAGAAGCGGAGGAAGAGGTTGAGACGGACGCTGCATGAGGGCTTGGGCGATGCCGAAGCAAATGCCGCTTCCGCCGCCGGTCTGCGTGGCGGGCCAGTGTGTCAGCCTGAAGGACGCGACACCAGCTCCCGTCTGAAGTACGCGCGACCTTCTGAATTGCCCTGCTCGCGCCGTAAGACGCGAGAGCAGATGAGGTGGGGCTGCTCGACGGGGAGAACTCGCTCGACGCACGATGAAGGCGACCTTGCCTGCGAGCAGGTCAGGAGCGAAGGGCGACTTGCGGGCCATAGCGTGCGGAGCAGTCAGAGACGAAGAGCGAGGAGCGAGAGCGAAAAGGAGGAAGAGCGACCGGGTGCTCGCGGTACCCGACTTCGACTTTCTCAGGCTCTCGTATTTTCAGCTCGCGAAGACGGACAGGAGGGGTATGAGGAAACAGGCCACTCCGGCACAAAGGCGCGGCGGCGGTCTAGCATTGCTGCCTTCAGCGACGCAACATCGACTACCCAACAGAGCGGCCTCTCTCCCTCCGTTTTCTCCGTTCCGTCGACAGATCCCCCACGAGAGGAAACTGCTTAGTAGACGAAGCCGAGGATCTTGCCGGCAACGTGCTTGCGGCGGGCCTCCTCGTGGTCCATGATGCCAGCCGAGGTGGTCTGGAGAGAAGAGTGAAAGGAGGGTCAATATGGCACAGTGAACGAGTGACACCTCTAACCGACGAGAGAAGGAAAGGAGGACGCACGAGGATGATGTAGCCGAACGAACGGGCCGGGAGGAGGGTAGAGACCCACTTCTCGATCTCGGGGAGGCGGATGTTGAAGCGGGGCGAGATGACGCCGCACTTGTTGATGCGGCCGTTGAGCTGGACGACGAGCTTGCCCGAGCGGTGGTCGTCGATCTCCTCGAACTCCTCGATGTAGCCGTGCTTCTGCATGACGGTAAGGAAGCGGACGATGACCTTGCTCGACGGGCGGATGAGCACCTGGCGCTTGCCGCGCTTCTCGGCGTTGACAATGTTGTTGAGGCAGTCGGCCTGCGGCGAGGGTCGAGGGTCAGCAAGCGGGACTGGGAGGGGACGAGGGGAAGGAAACGCACGAGGACGGAGACACGCATGGCTACGGGTGCGGCAGAAGCACGCGGCAGCGTCGCATGGTTCGTACAGGTGCGAATGAGGCGAGTCGATGGAGTAGGAGGGGGAGGCAGAAGGAGGGTCAGAATGGAGGATCAACCCGGTCCAAGGCTCTCTGAGCAAGGAGTGCGGGAGATGGTCGAGGGGTGCTGCATGGCGGTGGGAGTGACCGCTCTGCGCGTGACTCGGACTGAGGAGTGTGCGCAGAGGGGGGCTGGAGAGAGCTGCGACCCAAGGGGAGGAGAGGGTGCTGCTCTGCTCGGAGCGAGACGAGGATGAGGCGGGAGAGGGGGGAGGGGAGGGGAGAGAGAAGGGAGGGTGAGCGCACCTGCTGGTTGTCGACGGTGCGAGAGGTGGAGGTGAGGAGTGGCCTGAAGACGAAGAAGGACAAGCAGGAGCGCGAGCAGACAAGGCCGTTTTTCCAAGTCGAGCTCGACGGCCGCCAACAGACGCTTCTCCTCGTGATCTCTGCCACCCGAGCTCGCCGCACTCTTCTGGAACCATGTAAGGCCGCTTTCCAGGACCGCCCGCCCGCGCCGCACCCATCCGTACCACCCACGACGCCCTCCGCCGCCCTCAGCGCCTTCGACTTTTCCCTCGCACCTGCACCCGCCTCGATCACCCCGTCCAGCAGCACGCCCTGCTGCCCAGCTGCCGTACAGCTCTCGAACGAACGGTTCACGGCGCGTGCAGGGCGCTCGAGAGGCGGGACGAGGCGGGAGGGGGTCGTGAGGAGGGACGGACCAGGCGCAGAGGGAGATTGGGTCACAGGGCGAAGGGAGGGCAGGAGAGGGCCCAGGAGAGCAGCAGGAGGATGCAGGGTGCACGGTGAACAGCTGGCAGCAGGGCACGCCGTCGACACCGCCCACTCGACCGTCCACCACCTCCCGCTCGCCTCGACCAACCGTCCACGAACTACCCACCTCATTCCCGTACGGTCCACTGACCACGTCCTTATGCCCGTCTGATGCAGGGGCCGCGTTCGCACCAAGACCGTCAAGCGCGCTTCGCGCGTCGTCATCGAGAAGTACTACCCTCGTTTGACCCTTGACTTGTACGTCCTCCTGCCCCCTCTCTGGCCTCTTTGCGTCCACTGACGCTCTCTCCTGCATGTCCTCTACTGCGCCAACCCGACTCTCCCGTTCCACCTCGACCTTGCCCTCCTCCCGACCGCCGCTCCACCTCGGAACCTTCCCTCCTCTCTAACCTCCTCCGACCCATCCGCACTCCCGCACGCTCAGCCACACCAACAAGAAGATCTGCGACGAGGTCGCCATCATCCCCTCGAAGCGCCTGCGCAACAAGATTGCCGGCTTCACCACCCACCTCATGAAGCGCATCCAGAAGGGCCCCGTTCGCGGCATCTCCTTCAAGCTTCAGGAGGAGGAGAGGGAGCGGAAGGACAACTACGGTGCGTTCGCGTCTTCTCTTGTTGTGGACCTCTCCCAGATGCGGAGCTCAACCTCTGACCCTTTTCCTCTCCTTCCCCTTTTCTCAACTCAGTCCCGGAGGTCTCCGCGCTCGACACCGAGGGCGCGCCGATCGACGTCGACCCGGAGACGAAGGACCTCCTCAAGTCGCTCGGCTTCGACGCCCTCAACGTCAACGTTGTCGCCCCCCAGGCCGCCTTCGAGCGCCCCGGCCGCCGCAACGTTGTCGGCCTCGGCCGCCGCGACTAAGCGCGCCCGCGCCGCTTTGTTGTTTGTTGTAGGGAGGGTGCCGCGATGGGAATGGCACGCGACGTACCCAAACCTGGCTGTCCGTACTCGAGGGCGCGGTTGCTAGGCGAGGGAGAAAAAGCCGCCCGCTTCTTCCTGGCGCTCTTGACGGGCAAGTGATGAAGGTGGCACACGATGGAGGCTTGCTGTGTCCCTCGTGGCCGTGCAGAAGGCGGTGAGCAAGTGCCGCCCTTTCCGGCCGTCTTCGCTTCTCCGGGCAGTGTCTCCCTTTCTCCCTTCCGCCTTGTCGCCCGCTTCATTCGGGATCTGCTGTGACTGTGTCCTGGTTGCTGCCTGCGCCCTTGGTTGCCCGCCGCAGTGCCCGTTGTCGCCCTCACCGCCTCGCTCGTTGCCCCCGGTCGCCCGCAGCTCTCCCCGCCGTCTGCCTCGCCTCGGCACCCTCGTCTCGAGCACCCGCACGCTCTCCTCTCCTGCCTCGTACACCTCACTCAGCCTCTCCCGATCTTCGCGCACCTCGCCCAACCGCTCGTTCACTCTTGCTCGTCGTCGTCGTCGTCTCGGCTGCCCCGCTCCTATCTTGCGTCGCTGACCACGCATGCCAGGCCGCATCGCCTCCTTCTTCCGCAAGGTCCGTCTTTCCTGCTCCCCACTCTCCAGCCATGCTCACCCCCCCTCGCTTCGACAGCACTTCGTCCCCGCGCCGCCCCCTCCTCCCTCTCCCGCCGCGCCCTCTCCGTCCGGCTCGTCTCCCTCCGCCTCGCGCCCGTCCACCGCCTATGGCGCACCGATAGTCACCGTCAGGAGCCACCATCCGCCCAGCGGAAACACGGTCGCCGACCGGCCCGTCACCCAGCCGAGAAGGAGGCGCAGGCGCAGGAGGACGACCAGCCCGGTGGGGTTGCCGCTGTGTGCGTTGGCCCTGCCCTTTCGTCCTGCTGCTCTCCTTCGCACCTCCACGTGAGGGCAGGAAAAGCTGCGAGTAGCGGACCTGCTCACCCTTTCTCCTCCTCGCAGACTCGAAGGACCCAGGGGAAGAAGAGATGTCCCTCTTCAAGAGCGAGATCGACCTCACGATGGACCAGTACACGCCCGCCGAGGACGACGAGAACGAGGAGGACGAGCCGGATTCGGGATCAGAGGACGAGGGAGACGAGGACGACGAGACGGAGGAAGACGGCGGTTCGAGGGGTCGGCCGTCGACCCAGCGAGAGCGGCCAAGCTTCGACGCCTCGACGGTCGAGACGGGCGCGAGTCCGCGGTCGTCCCTCGTCCCGCCTGCCTCGCCGCCGCACCTTGCGCCGCCCAACCCGCTCTTTATCCAAAACCGGCCCCGGTCCGCCTCCGCCCCGCTCGCGCACCTTGCCCAGTCGTCCCCTCTGTCCACCTCCGCCGGTGCTGGCGCAGGTCCGTACCTCCACCCGCTCTCGCGCTTCGTGTCCCACTCGCCCGGGTCGTCGTCCCCCTTCGCCAGCCGGACAGGCCTGATCGACCTCCCGCCGGACGGGCTCGAAGCGGGCTCGTCCCCCTCCGCGACGTCGCCGCCGTCCAGCCCGCCCGTCTCGCTCCACACCCGCACGTGGGCGCACCGTCCCTCCCGCTCTTCACCGATCAACACCCTCTCCCCTCCCTCCCCTTCCGGCTCTCCCGCCTCCTCCTCCCTCGGGCACGGCCGACCGCGCTCCTCGACCCTGCAGCGCATGTTCCAGTC
The DNA here is from genome assembly GCA_029873605.1 of Rhodosporidiobolus sp. SP3-3/4. Lineage (NCBI taxonomy): Eukaryota > Fungi > Basidiomycota > Microbotryomycetes > Sporidiobolales > Sporidiobolaceae > Rhodosporidiobolus > Rhodosporidiobolus sp. SP3-3/4. The sequence continues at coordinate 262,928 of JAQJIZ010000009.1, forward strand.
CCGCAACGCGAGCCAGGCGAGCCTCGTCGGGTCCGGGTCGGGACCGGGCGTCGGCGAGGGAGGGAGGAGCCCGTATGGACAGGGAGGCGGAGGGGCAAGCATGGGCCGGTTGGCGAGCTCGAGCTCGGCGAGCATCAGCACGCAGAGCATCTCGGCGCCGCTGCCGAACTCGTTTGGTGCGTTTTGCCGGCGTTCCTCGTCTTTCTCCGTTTCCTTCGCCGAGCAGCGGGACTGACCGACTGGTCGACCACGTCCGAGCCTACAGTTCATTCCTCCTTCATCTTCCCGCGCTCCGGCCCGACCCCTCAGCAAGTCGCCTTCATCTCCTCGCGCGAGTCGCTCGGCGCGTACGGCTACGGCGCCGGTGTCGCGCGCGACGCCGGCTTCCACGAGCCGCCGACCTTTGACGCCGCGACGTCGCAGACGGACCTCTCGACCGCAGGGCTGGGGCTGAGCCCGCCGAGGCCGAGCATGGAGGTCGTTGGCGGGAGGGGGCGCAGCGGGAGCTCGGCGAGCAGGATGAGCTCGAGCCCGCTGGCTAGGGTCGAGACGTTGACGCCGCCGAGCTCGAGGCCGGGTACGCCTCCACTCGCACCTGCGGAGCTGCCATCTGCGCCCTGCCCCGCGCCGCCAGCGGAGGAGGTCGAGGAGGAGAAGGTGGGCAACCCGCCCGTCTCTTCCGCACGGTCCCCTCCCACCGCCCAGCCGCTCCAGCTCAACCTCTCCTCTCTCCCCTCCCTACCGACCTTCTCCGCCCACCCCAGCCCCTCCACTCTCTCCCCTTCGACCCCCTCCCGATCCACCTCGACCTCCTTCAACCTCCACCGCCGCTCAAGCACGACGGCCTCGTCTCCGCCACCCGCGATCATCACGCTCGCCCCGACGCCGACCGCCAGTGCCGCGCCGAGCCCGCTCCTACCGCCGGCAGAGACGTTCCCACCGGCGATGGCTTCCTTGTCTGAACCCGCCACCGCCACGCCCGGCTCGGCCTTCACGCTCTCCGCGGGAGAGAGTCGCACGCCAGCGGTCAGCTCGATGAGCGGGTCGACGATCCGCGCGGCGGTGGCCGAGGCGGTTGATGAAGGGAGAGAGGAGGACGAGCGGAAGGGGGTGGAGGAGGTCGAGGTCGTCGCGTAAGCGGGTGAGGCCCTGGCGGCCTTGCCTTTCTCTTCCTCCCTTCTTCCTTATCCCGTGCAGAGTATTTCGCCCTTTCCCCGTCAGTTCATTCACCTTTCTTTGCGTCATCGTCGTCGTTGTTTTCTCGGGGTCATTCTCTCGTAGGGTCTTTTTTCGGTTGTAGCTCGTCCTTTCCTTCCGTACCTTGCTCGTATTCCCTTCCCTCGCACGCTGTTGCTGCAACACAAGCTATCGCACACACTCTCAGATTCTTGTCGCGAGAAAGGTCTCGCCGCCGTCGCTGCCTCTCTTCCTCCCCCTCACTCGCTCTTCTCGCTCGCTCTCTTTCAGGACGATGAGCCGCCCAGCCGACTTCCTCTCCTTCACGCAACACGCCATAGTCTCCTCGCTCTCCAGCCACGCCTCGACGTCCCGCTCAGCCGTTCCTCCTCCTCGAATCTCGACACTTCTCACCGACACGCTCGCCACACCGGGCAGCTTCGCACTCGCGCATCTCATACAGAGGGCGCTCAAGACAACACTCAGCGTGTCGGTGGACAAGGGTAAGCGACGGGAGGGGCAGGACGGCGAGGGGGAGATGAAGAAGTTGAGGGTGGTCGTCGTCGGAGTGAGCGAGCGGGAGGAGTACTGGGGCGCGCTGCTGAAGAAGAGTGTACGTCCCTTACCCTCCGACTACCCTCGGCGTCCCTACGAGCCGCCGAGCGAAAGTTGACCTCGCGCACCCTCTTCCCGCTTCACACTCTGCAGGGCATCCAACTCCCGCTCGAGTCCTCCTCCGGCCGCTTCGCCTTCCTCGACGCCTCGAATCCGTCCGTCCCCCTCTCGGCGCTGTACACCTCGCTCTGCTCCATCCTCGCCCCGTCGCCCTCATCGTCCTCCTCGTCCTCGCCAGACGAGCCCGGACCGCTCGTCGTGATTGACGACCTGAGCGCGTTGGTGTGGAGGGGAGAAGACGTCAGGGAGGTCGCGAGGTGGTGGAAGGCCGTCAAGGCGGCGGTAGATGCGGTGCGCTAACGCCCTCTTTCGTCTTTCCCCCGTCTCCCCGGTGTTAGGCTGACTGACGTGCATGTACTCGGGGCAACGCACAGACCAACTCCTCCCTCCTCACCCTCCTGCACGCCGACTCGCTCTCGCCCTCCTACCCGCCCTCCGCCTCCCTCTCCGCCCTCTCCGCCGCGTCCTCCACGCACTTCGACAGCCCAGAGGACCAGTACCTCTTCCGGTCCGTACTGCGGGAAAGCGCCGTTTGGGTCGAGGTGAGCGGGTGGGTCACCGGGGGAGGGGCGGGAGGCATTCGAGGAGAGGTACGTGGCTTGCTTTCTTCTCTTCCGCCCTCCTCTTCTCTCGCCCCTCTTCCCCTTTCTCGTATATATGTCGACCTTGAAGAGGCCCTGACGCTGCTCGACTGCCCCAGATCACCATCCACCGCGGGCCCGCCCTGCTGGAGTTCCCGGCAACGTCCTACTCCCTCGACCCGGCACCGCCGCTGCAGTACAAGCTCGAGGACGCAGGTCCAGTCTACGAAGTGAAGGGGTTGGGAAGGTTCTTGTAGACGGCTGCGGACAGGAGTGGTGAGCAGAAACGAGAACGCTCGCCGCATTCTTGCCGCTACTTTCTTCAGCTTACTCCCATCGCAGTACGGACTGGGGGATCGAACCGAAAGTCTTACAGGACCATGATAGACGCGAAATATGACCGCAAACACGAGGGTGGAACCAAAGAGAGGGGAAGGAGGACGAAGAGAAAAGGGGGAAAGTCGAGGGAACGCTTCTACCAGCCCGTGCCGGACGAGCCCATACCGGCGAACTCGGCGCGCGCGCGAGGCCAGTACTTCTGCTGCTTGGAGAGTGACTGCGGGGTGGGACGGGTCAGTGTGAGTTCGGTTTGCTGGGAGGAAAAAAAGGTCGAAGAGGCTGAAGACGTACGTGCAGAGTTCGTCCGTGCTGGAGATGGGAGGAGAGGTCAGCCGCGGTACTCACCGGAGAGCAGAGAGATAGACTGAAGAAGCGCACCTCGAGAAGGGCGAGAAGGAGCTTGAACGACCACTGGTAGCGCTCAGCGAGCTTGATCACCTCGTTCTTGCCGAACTCGGCGATGTGCTTCATGTGCGACCGGTGCACGACGTCCTCGGTCTGGTAGCCGTGCAGGCGCCGCTTGATGACCGACAGCTCGTACTCGGCGACCTGGTGCGCCGGGTGGTTGGGCGACTTGATGTCGCCCGAGGCGAGAGCCTGCGCCTTGCGGTGCAGCTCGTTGAGCACGTTCGGGTGGAGTGCCTTGAGCAGGCTCGAGACGGCCGGAGATTGCGGGTCGAGGTTGACCGTCTTCTTCTGCAGCTTGCTGCGCTGCTGCAGCCAGACCTCGTGGTTGTGGACGACGAACAGCTTGTTGATGTCGACAAGATCCTTGTACTGCTTGCCGCCCGTGCCGCCTGTGACGAATGAGAGGGAGAGGCGAGGACACGAGGAGAAGTAGAAAAGTGGTCAGTCTGGCAGAAGAGACGGAAGAAGGGGGAAAGCGCCGACGCACCAGGACGAGGGTAGATCATGAGCTTGGAGATGACGATGGCGAGGGGCGTGCGACAGTTGATGGCCCCGGCAGCCTTGCCGCGGTCGTCGTACACCGCGACGCGCTCGACGAGCCTGGGATCGTACGGGTTGATCTTGGGCCAGAGGCCCTCAACCTCCGCGGAACGGGGCTCGCCGTCTGAGCCGTGGACGTCGAACTCGACGACGTCAAAGTACGGTCTGGAAGAAGGAGGGGAAGGGAGACGGGCGAGGGATGGAAGGGAAAGACCACGGTCAGTCGCGATTCGTCGTGTCGGGCGGGAGATAACAGGGTGTACATCGCAAGCTATGAGTCCGACGGGAAGAAGGAACAGGAAGCAAGACTAACTGGTGCGTTACGAACTTGAAGCTGATCGGATTCTTGCTCTTCGAGACCGTCAATTGGAAGTGGCCGCTGCTCTCGCCGTGGAGGTACTGTGGTAGTGCGTGGTCAATACACCAGGTGACGCGCCGGAAGGAACGAGACGCACGACGTCGGGCGTGCCCGTCCCGACGACAACGTTCTTCGTCTCGCTGCCATGAAGGTGCCCGAGGATCTTCTCGACCTGGTCCGTGCTGATGTCGACGTCGACGTCGTTCGTATCGCGCTGCAAGCTCCACTCGGCGAGCTCGCCCGGCAAGTCGTCCATGAGCTCGCCAATGCGCTCCTTCGGACTGCCGGTCGGAACGCCCGTCGCGGTCCGCTTCATGTCGAGGTTGGGAATGGCCGGGAGGTACGAACGCGTGTAGGCGTACGTTGCGACGCCGCCCTGCCGTGAGAAAAGGTGAGCATGATGGAGAGGGGGTGAAAAGGAAGGAAAGCGCACGGCGATGGCATACTTGTGCTTGGCAGTCTCCTTGATCTTGTGCCAGAGGTGGTCGAACGCCAGAGCGGCGGTGAGGGCGTCGACGGAGTTGACGTGCAGCTCGGGACGCTGGCCCCATTCCTCGCCGTAGCGCGGCGGGTGTCCAACACCGGTATCCAAGCCAGGCTCCCACGTGCTCCCAGTCTCGAGGTGGCCGGGGTGGATCGGCCCAGCATTGCGGATGTGCTCGGGGATGTGCTGGTTGTCGAAGAAGCGGTGCGGCATGGCGGACGGGTGTGGGTGAAGGGGATGAAAGGAAGAGAGGCGCGTTCGGACGACGTGCTCAGCCGGATCCGAGCGGACTCCGTTGTCATCCGAAAGCCACGAGAGAGAGGAGACCAGGAAGAAGAGGCGGAAAAGGAAGGCAAGCGAGTCGCGGTCCGGTGTGTGCAAGAACCGTTGTCCTGTGCTATCCTGCCGGCGCCTCTAAGCGCCCCAGAAGGCTCTCTGCGTTGGCAAGAGGCGTGCTCCTGCCTTGCGCCTGCTGCTTCTCCGCGGTCTGCCCCGCCAGGAGGTCAGAAAAAGAGGCGGACCCGTCTCGCGCGGTCGAGACGGGCGGTGCGAGGACAAAGGGGTGCGCATGAGGTGTTTCCTCGTCGTCTACGGGCCGTTGAGTCGCCGCTTGTGCCCCGCTTGCGCAAGAAGCGTCCGAGACGAGACGAGTTGAGGCCGGAACAGTGGAGAGGGACGCGGAAGCGGTGAGCCAGCGAGGCAGCGCTCAGCGGGTCCGTCGCGCGCCTCTTAAGCAGTCTGCGGCGCATACAAGCCGAGCAAAGCCATGTCGAGGGAGCCAACCTCGAGGGAGGCTGCTGGCCGCGAGCCGACTTGGCACTCGTTCGCTCCCTTTCCGCTCGACTTGCTGCTGCTGCGCTGCTTGCGAGCCTCACAGCTACCAGCACACCCGCCCAACACAGGTGCGCACCCGCTCCCTCGCAGACAACTCCCTCGCCACGGCTGGCCCACCTCCGCCGACTCGTTTCAACGACGACAACCTGCACGGCGCGTTTGGCTGGGCAAGGATGAGCGTAGAAGGTGGGAAAGAGCGATGCTGACCCGTGTACTGCTCTTCCGCACCGCAGAGCTACCACTCGACTCCGCCTCGCTTCCTCCACTTCCCGACCTCGTCTCCCTCCTTCACCCTCGCCAGCTAGCCCAGCATGAGGGTCGTCATCAAGGGTGGTGTATGGAAGAACACCGAGGTGCGCACCATCGTCCCTCTCGCACTCTTCCCTCCTGACTGACTTCCGCTCCTCCCCCTCATCCCCCTCACAGGACGAGATCCTCAAGGCCGCCATCGTACGTCTCACTTTCGCATCCAAGCTCTCCTTTGCGGCCTTACTGACCTACCGCGTGCCCTCAGTCCAAGTACGGCAAGAACCAGTGGGCTCGTATCTCGTCGCTCCTCGTCCGCAAGACCCCGAAGCAATGCAAGGTGCGCTCGCCTACCGCCTGACTCGCATCTAAAGCATACACTGACACCGTCTCTCGCAGGCTCGGTGGATGGAATGGCTCGACCCGGCGATCAAGAAGACCGAGTGGTCCAAGGAGGAGGACGAGAAGCTCCTCCACCTCGCCAAGCTCATGCCGACCCAGTGGCGCACCATCGCCCCCATCGTCGGCCGCACTGCCAACCAGTGCCTCGAGCGCTACCAGAAGCTCCTCGACGAGGCCGAGCGCGCCGAGAACGACGAGCTGGGTTTGGCGGGCGTCGACGATGCCGGCCCGAGTGCGGACGATGTGAGGCGCTTGAGGCCGGGAGAGGTCGACCCCGACCCCGAAAACAGGCCGGCCAGGCCTGACCCGATCGACATGGACGAGGACGGTGCGTCTTGCTTTTCCGCCCTCGCCAACTTCCTTTTCTGACTCCCGCCTTTCCCCGCTCGCAGAGAAGGAGATGCTTTCCGAGGCCCGTGCGAGGTTGGCAAACACGCAGGGCAAGAAGGCGAAGCGCAAGGCCCGCGAGCGTCAGCTCGAGGAGGCCCGCCGCCTCGCCATCCTCCAGAAGAAGCGCGAGCTCAAGGCCGCTGGCATCCTCATGCGCGCCAAGCCAAAGAAGAACGGCATGGGTACGTTGCGAAGCTCAATCGTCTTCCCCAGTTCATCGGCATTAACCCTTTCCTGCGCAGACTACAACGGCGACATTCCCTTCGAGAAGCAGCCCGCCGCCGGCTTCTACGAGACGTCCGAGGAGCAGGCGCGGCGCGTCTCGGCTCCGACGGGCAAGACCCTCCGCGAGCTTGAGGGTGGCAAGCGCAAGCAGGACCGCGAGGAGGACGACCGCCGCGAGAAGAAGCGCAAGGCGCGCGAGGCCAAGGACAAGGACGCCGACGCCATGTCGCACTTCGTGCCGAGCAAGGACGCGCTCCTCCAGCAGCGCCGCGAGGAGCAGCAGATCAGCAAGCGCAGGAAGCTCGTCCTCCCCACCCCGCAGGTCTCCGAGCGCGAGCTCGAGGACCTTGTCAAGGTCGGCCGGGCGGGCGAGTCTGCTCGTGCGCTGGTTGACGAGAGCGGGAACGACGCCAGCCAGGGCTTGATGGGCGAGTACTCGGCCCTTGGCGATGCGAAGAACACGAGGACCCCGAGGACGGAGAAGCAGCGTGCGTTTTAACCCACTTTTCCCTGCTCTCCGCGACTTTCTAATCTCTCCTCGCTGTGCAGACGACAATGTCATGGCCGAGGCCCGCAACCTCCGCAACCTCACCGCCCAGCAGACCCCTCTTCTCGGCGAGGAGAACACGCCCATGCACGAGCTCCACGGCCGTACCGGCTTCGAGGCTGCCACTCCTCGCGGTCACGTTGCCGCCACCCCGAACCCGCTTGCCACGCCCTTCCGTTCCGGCGCCAGCGATGTCTCGGCCACTCCCGCCTCGACCGTCGACGCCACCCCGCTCCGCACGCCCATGCGCGACAGCCTCAGCATCAACGACGAAAACGCCTCGCAGTACGGTGCGACGCCGCGCGAGGAGCGCCACCGCCTCAACGACGTCAAGCGCCAGCTCCGCGCCGGGTTCTCCTCGCTCCCGCAGCCGAAGAACGAGTTCGAGCTCGTCCTGCCGGAGGAGGAGGAGGAAGCCGCCCAGGCCGAGGCTCAGTCCGCTGAGGTCGCTGCGGCGATGCGCATCGAGGACCGGACGGAGCGCGAGGCGAAGCTGAAGGCGCTTCGCGAGGCCGAGGAGCAGAAGGAGCTCGAGCGGAGGAGCCAGGCCGTCAAGCGCGGCTTGCCCCGCCCCGCCGAGGTCGACGCTGCGGCGCTCCTCGCCCAGCTCGACCTCGAGGCGCAGGACCCGGACGCGCCGGCGGAGAGCAAGGACGACAAGGCGCGCCGCGAGGCCGAGCGCCTCGTCACGATCGAGATGATCCGCATGCTCGAGCACGACGCGACGGTGTACCCTCCTCCGGGCAGCAAGCGTGCCGGCGGCGGCAAGTCGACGCTCGCCCGCATCGCCGACGAGGAGCTCGCCGCCGCTCGCAAGGCCGTCCACGACGAGATCGCCCAGGCGGTCGGCCTCCCCGGCGCGTCTGAGGCGGTGCTCAAACGCACGGTCATCGTCCAGGCGGAGGAGTTGGACAAGATCTGGCGGCCGACGTACGAGCGCCTGGCGTACGATGCCCGGACGGACCGCTACGTCGAGAAGGACTCGCTGTCGGACGAGCAGCGCATCTCGGGCCTGCGCGTGCTCATCGAGGCGAACCGCGACAAGATGGCGAGCGAGTCGGCCAAGGCGGCGAAGCAGGAGAAGCGCCTCGGGCAGCTCCTTGGCGGGTACGTTGCGAGGGGCAAGACGCTCGCGGCCAAGTTGACCGAGAACTACGACGACCTGAGCCGGACGCGCGTCGAGCTCGAGTCGTTCGCGAGGTTGGCGCTCAACGAGGAGGGCGCGATGATCCGCCGCACGGAGGGCTTGCGGGAGGAGGTCGACAAGCTCGAGCGCAAGGAACGCGACGGGCAGATGCGGTTCAAGGAGCTCCTCGACCTCAAGTGCGTCTCGCTCTTCAATTCTCTTTCAAGGCCATACTTACGATGCTACTTGATGCAGGGAGCAACTCGAGCGCGAGGTCCAGGAGATGGAGCTGCAAGAAGCGGAGCTCATCAAGTTCGTCTCGTCGATTCAACTCCTCTCCTCTAACGCCTGACTGACTTCTCTCTTCTCACTCTCCACAGCGAGCAAGCCCTCGCCGCGATGGACGACGCGTGATGTTCTCTTTTCTGTCGCAGCGGTCTGGAATTCCGACGCGATTCTTTTGTGCACACGCCTTAGGCTGCCTTCGATGTGGTCCTTGTGAGAGGCTGGAGAGACTGCCGAGCACGTCCGTGAGAAGCAAGTCGAGGCAAGAAGACGGACCAGTCGAGGCAAGGTCGAGAGGGAGAGGCAACGTTGACGAGCTTCGCACGGCTCTCGCTGGCTCGCACCTCGCTCTGCTCAGCTAGCACAGCCTGCGAGCACCTCTGCTGTGCATCTCGACCGCCCAGTCTACCCACCAAACGCCGCACAGCTCCCGTTGACCCACCACGCCTCCTCATCGTCAACGGCCCTCAAGATGCTCGACTTTGGCATGCCCACCTCGCTCGATGGCTTGAGCCGGTCCATCTGTGCGTACACTGCTCTCTCTCTATCGTAGACACGCATTCGAGGATGAAGAAGCTGATATTGTCGCCTTCTCCCTCCCACCTTCGTTCGCCCTCGTTGCAGTCGTGATGTGAGCTCCCTCGCCTCCTTCCTCTGCTTTCGAGCTATGCTGACATTGTCTGCACCGTCTACAGCATCTCGAGCGAGATCGGCGACAAGACGTTCCTCATCGCCGCCATCCTGTCGATGCGGCACCCGCGAGTGACTGTCTTCGCGGCGGCCTTTTCGGCCCTCGCCGTCATGTCCTTCCTCTCCGCCCTGCTCGGCACTATCGTTCCGACGCTCCTCCCCAAGCGCTGGACCACCGTCGCCGCCGCCGTCCTCTTCTTCGTCTTTGGCGCCAAGATGCTGCAAGAGGGCATGGAGATGGAGGCGGGCGAGAAGGGCCGCGAGAAGATGGAGGAGGAGATGCGCGAGGTGCAGAAGGAGGTCGAGGAGGCCGAGGAGGAGGCGACCGGCCGCCCGACCGCCGTCGCGCTCGACGACATGGAGGAGGGCCGCCGCGCCTCGAGCTCGGCGGCGACGGCTGAGGGTGAGTTGCCCCAGCCGGCGACGAGCCGCGCGCGCAGCGGCAGCATCTCCAAGGCCAAGGACAATGCGATGGCGCAGGTCTCGGACGGCGTCAAGAATCTCGCCCAGCTCCTCTTCTCGCCCATCTTCATCCAGGCCTTCATCCTCACCTTCCTCGCCGAGTGGGGCGACCGCAGCCAGATCACCACCATCGCGCTCGCTGCCGCCCACGTGCGTTTCGCCTTCTCGCCCCTTGCCTTCCAGGCAAAACTGATTTTTGTCCTCTTCTTGCAGAACGTCTGGATTGTCACCTTCGGCACGACGCTCGGCCACTGTGTCTGCACCGGCATGGCCGTCATCGGCGGTCGGTGGGTGTCTCAGCACATCTCGATCAAGCACGGTACGCTCTTCTCCCCTCTTGTCAGTTTCCCTCTTCTCCAGCTCACCCTGCCCCTTCCACCTCGCAGTCACCCTCGGCGGCGCGGTTCTCTTCCTCCTCTTCGGCCTCATCTACTCCTACGAGGCGTGGAACTACACCGAGGAGGCATTCGAGGGCCTTGCTTGAAGCGGTGGAGAAGGAAGGAGGATGGACACTTTCTGCGGACACTCTAGCTATTTACTTCCGCCGGACAGGAGGCTGCGCCGTGGCAGAGGACGTGCTATGCGATAGCCATTCTAGACTAGGCGGTGCTACAACAAGCAGAGAGGACCGAGAGGCTGTACAGGAGAAGACGAGGAAAGCTAGTTGAAAGGGTTGTCGTCTTCGGGGTTGGGCCGCTTCGCCATCTTGGCGCGCTCCTTCTCGTCCCGAGCGGCTTGCTCCTCCGCCTTGCGCTTCTTGTACCTGCAGGAGAGAGAGACAGAGGGTCAGTCCTGTTGAAGGGAAATAGAAGGGGACTACGACGCACAGCGCGCTCTTCGGGTCCTTCTCAGGGTTGCGCGCCCATCGCAGCCGCATGTCGATCTCCTTGACCTTGGCCTTGTCCACCGAGTTCTTCTGCGCCTCGGTGATCATCCCCCCAATCTCGTCGAGCACCTTCAGCAGCCCGTCGTGCTCGAGCGTCTTCCCCCCGTCCGCCTCCTCGACCTTCTTCTCGCCGACCTTCTCCTCCTTGACGCCGAGCCACTTGTCCACGAGCGCGGCGTCCGCGAGGCGGAAGCTCGCGAGCGCGATCTGCGCGGGCGAGTAGATGAGCTCGGCGGGGGTGAGGCGCGAGGCGCGCACGAAGGAATGCGCTTTCGGGGTGGCGGAGGTGAGGGCGGGGAGATCGACGGAGGCGGACTGGGCAGGGCAAACGGTGAATTGGGAGGGAAGCGAAAAAGGTAAGGAAGAAAGGCCGCACCTGCATGTCGAGGATGAGACCTTGCAGAGCGAGGTGCGCGTGGTGGACCTTGTACTCGAACTTGAGCGCTTGAGAGACGAGAAACTCGAACGAGAGGACGTCTTCGGGCGTTTTCTTGAGGCGCCCGGCGAAGCCGTCGATCGAGATGGGGAAGTTCTCCGTCTTGGTCGCGAGGAAGACGCAGGTGAGCCTGCGGGAGTCCTCATGGTCAGCCTCCGGAGCGAAAGAGGAACAGAAGCGGAGCTCACATGATGTTCATGGGGTGGTAGTCCATGCAGGTGTTGCGGAGGTAGAACCGCTTGAGGTAGGTCATGGCCGTCGCGCTGACGACCTCGGGGAACTGGAAGACGGAGGTGCACATGGCCGAGGCCTGGGTGAGGTAGTAGGTGACGAGGGCCTGCTCGTCTGCGACGGTGAGGTACTGGACTTCGGAGGGAGGAGGGGGAGTAGCGGGCTGAGAGGGAGGTTGGGAGGTCGAAGCGGTGAGGTCGGTGGGGGTAGTTGCCGATGCTTGTTGCTGGACCTGTGAGAAGGAGCACGCGGGTCAGCCTGGCGAGGTGGAAGCGAGGTGGGGGAGACGAACCCTCTCCTCCTCGAGCATGCTCCGGACGCGCTCGATGGCCTGCTGGTTGAGCTCGTGCCTGACCTTGTCGAGGCCTTCCTTGGAGTACCGCCAGTGCCTGGAGAGCGGGTGGGTGAGTAGCGGTCAGCGAATGAGATGAGGGAGGCGAGGGCGCACCGGTACTGGGAGGACTGGTGGTAGAGCTGGATGGGTGCGCTGGCCTTGGAGGCTGCTGGCGGTGCAGGTGAGGGTACAGCCATGGCGAGCGAGTGCAAGCGAGGACAGCGAAGCAGGCCAACCCTCGCCTCGAGGAGGACAAGGAAGGGTTGGCTCAGCTCCTGCCACCGCTCACACTCCTGACAGCTCAAGACACGTCTCACACGGCTACAACACCTCGCTCTATCCTCCTGCCATTACCGCTCAGCGCCCCTTCTCTTTCCGCCCTTTCTCCCTCTGCCGCGCCTCGCTCAACTCGCTCGCCAGGATGAGCACCGTCGACTCGTCCAGCTTCGAGAAGCGCCGCCACGACCTCATCGCCAACATCGCAGAAGTACGTACACGCTCCTGCCGCTCTGAAGGGTCGTCGGCGAGCAGTCGCTGTCCTCACCTCGTCGAGACGCGCTTGTTTGGAGGGTGGCAGTCGGCGATGGAGCGTCTGCTACGCCAGCAAGCGGCTCTTGAGCAACATCCTACGACTCTCGCAATGCCTCGAGCGCGAGTATGCCGAAACTGACCTCGTTTCCTTTTCTTTTCTCCTCCCTGCAGAGCCTCGGCAACGCCATCAACGCCGTCAACCAGCTCAACCGCAACATCGAGAGCGTCACCCAGGTCGGCGACGGCTTCGACGCCGTGCACAACCTGTGGGCGCAGTTCCAGGACGTGATGCAGAAGGGCGTCGCCGATGCGGTGCGTTCTCTCCTTCTCGTCCCTTTCGCCCCCTTCACTGCTGCTTTCTTGCCCAGGCCCGCTGTTGATTCCCTTCTCCACATGCAGGAAGAGCAACCGACCGCGATTCTCCCTCGACACGACGAGGCGGCTCGTTTTCCTGCTGGACTCGCACCCGGCGGCGGCGAGGCAGCGCTCGACATGGCGGCGAGGCAGCAAGCTCAGGAGTGATCGGTCTCAGCAGTCATGTCGGCGTTTTTGTACTCAGGTTGTTGTAACACTACGCCTTTTCCTCTCCGTCTCGTTCTCCCTCGAGGCTCGAGGACGACTACCGCTGCGCGGCCTCGTCGTTCCGGCTTACCCAGCAGAACTGAGGCTGCCCTGTTGCAAGCTACCCAGCTCTGTTCTCTCCTTAACATCGCGAGGAGCGAACAGAGAGATTGCAACAGTGACAACTGGAACTCTGCGAGACTGCGAGGAAAGCTACGGAGGAAGTGCGAGGTAGAGCAGCAAAGGGAGGAGAGGAGAGATGCGAAGCTGCGGGAGGGGGAGATGCGAGAGCGAGAGAGGGAGGTAAAGCGGGGGCGTGGGTGTTGTACAATGACGACGATATGCACAACGAGAGGGGGACAAACGAGATGGGGAAGAGGAGAACAATTCCGACAACGATGCGGCTCGACCGCGAGGACGACCACGCCAGGCGGGTTCAGCGGATCTGCCCAAACGGGCTGAGCGCGCTCGTGTCCGTCTTGCGCTCGACCTTGCCCTTGGGGAAGGCGTTCCAGAAGCGGAGGGTCTCGTCGCCGGCGCCAGTGACGATGGTCTGCCCATCGGGGGACGAGGCGAGGTAGAGAACCTGCAAGCGGACGAGTGAGCGCGGGGAGAAGAGGAAGGAGACGAGGGAGACGTACGCGGAAGGTGTGGCCGGTGAGCTGGGCGACTTGCTGCATCGAGGGGTACTTCCAGATGATGACTGACAGCGGAAGAGGATGAGCGAGAGAACGGGGAGAAGCAGTCAAGGCGGCGCACCTTGGTTCTGAGCCTGACCCGCCGAGAAGCCGTGCGTCGTGACGAGCTCGTTCGAGTTGCGGCTGAACAGCATGTTGCAGACCTGGTCGGGAAAAGAAACGGTCAATCTCACCCTGCTGGAGTGCTCGCAAGAGACAGCTCACCTGACTCCCGGTGTCGACCTCCTGCAGCAGGTTGCCCGTCAAGGTGTTCCAGAACCGGAGCTTCTGGTCAGCGGTCCCTCCGCCGCTCGCGAGGATGCCGTGCTGGTGCGGGTTCCAGGCGATGGCCTTGACGGCAGCGATGTGCTCAGTGAAGCGATGTAGCGGTTGCTGTAGGAGGGAAGGTAATGAGCGAGCGTGTCCGGAAAAGGCAAAACGTCGCCGGCTCACCTCGTTCATCTTGTCAAACACGAACAGCTTGTTGTCGTTCCCTCCGCTCGCGAGCTGGCCGTCGGCGCTCCACTTGAGCCCGCACACCTCCTGCTTGTGCACCGCGAGCTTGTGCGTCCAGTGGTCCTTGATGCGGACGTCGCGGTGGTAGATGAGCCGATCGTGCGAGCCCGAGGTGAGGATGTGGTCGTTCCAGGCGAGGGCGCCGACTGCGAATCAGGAAGATTGAGCTGGGAGGCGCTAGGGAATTCAGGAGAGTTCAGGCGCACCTCGTGCCGAATGTCCCGACATCTTGCGGATGAAGCGCCCAGACTGAGCGTCCCAGATCTGGATCATGCCGTTCTTCGTGCCGACCGCAACTTGCGTGCCCTAGCGATCCGGCAGAGCTCGTCAGGAAAGGACGAACGGAAAATAGCAGGGCAAGAAAGACGCACCCGCTGAACCCAAGCGATACTCGTGATGCTATCGGGCGGGTTCGCCTCCGCCAAGTCGCACAGCTTCTTGACCTCGCTCGTCTGCGCCGACCAGGTGTAGACGGACGCGCCGAGCCCGACGCCAAGGACGTTGCCGGAGGACCAGTCGACGAGGTTGAGGTAGTAGTCGTCGGCGAGTTCAGGCGCGTCGAGGACCTGCGGACGTGGACCATCAAGATATGAAGAGAGGAGAAGGAGAAAGGGGTGTACGCACCTTGAACGGCACCCGGCTGACCTGCCTGATCGCCTTTCTAGGGCTTAGCAGCAACCGCTGGCTCTCATGCCGTACCGGACTGAGGCTGTACCGCTCATGTGTCGGGCTATCCAGTCCTCGCTCTGCTCCTTCGCGTGCGACTCGTTTCCGTGTTGGGGAGGTGAAGCTGAAGAGCGGTTTTGAGCCGGAGGGAGAGTTGGTCGGAGAGGTGGCGGCGGTGTACTGGGTGTGCGAGCGGGAGGAGGAGGGGGAGCGGAGACGAGGGTCGTTGTCGATGCTGGAAGGGCCGAAGAGCTCGGTGCGGAGGAGGGAATCGAAAGTCTTGTTGGCTTCCTCTGCGGGAAGAAAGGGAATGTCAGGAAGGAAGAGGGTGTAAGGTGTGGGACAGACGAACCGGTCTGAGCGTCGCAGTCCGTGTTGGCTTTGCGCTTGCCCTTGCTCGACGAGGAGGGTGTAGAAGAGCCGGAAGAGGTGGTCGAGCCGGGGAGGAGGGAGAAGGAGGTCGCCAGGTCGAGGCCGTCTCGGTTCGGAATGAACCTACGGAAGCGGCAGGTCAGCGATCGCCTCGACTGGGAGCGAGGAAAGGGACGTACCTGTCGCCGTAGATGCGCTTCTTCGCCGGTGACCCGCTCAGCGACCCCGACCCTGCCGTGCCCAAGCTGTCTTCCCTACTCCTCGTCTTGCTCGGGCTGCCCCTCGGGCTCGACGGCCCGACCTGGAAGCCGCCGACGCTGGACGCCTGGCCCTGTGCGACGCGCATGCGGCGAGTGAACTCGGACTCCATGCTGGTTCGGTGCGGGGAGGTGGTGGGGCGGCGACAATGGACAAAGGGCAGGGTGCGCTTGCTCAGGGAGACTGTTGTGAGAGTGTTCGAGCTGCTGATGTGCGGCACGAGTCGCTCCAGGCGGTGTGGAAGCTGGGAGAGGCGGAGGAGATGGCCCGGTTGAAGGAGCAAGGGACAGGCGACGAGGGCGGATGAGGGGCGGAGAGGACGACCCGCAGGTCGAGGAAGGCGGTCAAAGGGTGTACGCGAGATGAGAGCAAGCAAAGAGCGCCCGAGCGGAAAGAGCTGAGCAAGACGAGTTGACCTTGGTCCTCCCGAGCGAGCGTCAACTTGGCCTCTCCTCGTTCGCTCTCTTGCGTTCGCTCCAACAGCGCAGACGCTCGCGAATGAGGCGGTGATCGCTGCGCTGGAGCGAAATCGCAGGGCACGGGCAGCGCTTTCCTCATCCCTCTCTCTCGAAACCGCCTCTCCTCGCCCAAGGCACAAAGACAGAATGCGGATAAGCGGTGAGCGATGTTGCAGGGGGGACCGAAGTGGACAGGAGTAGGCGGAACAGGAGGAACAAGGCGGAAAGAGGGGTATCTAGATCTAGGCGCCGACGAGTTGAGGAGCGTTCGGGGGTGGCGGGGCGGATTGCTGCAGGAGAGATGAGTCAGATGAGGTTGTAGCGAAAGTGCCGGTGTGGAGCGTACTTCGGGGAGCTGTGTAAGGAGGAATGTCAGTCAAGCAAAAAGAGAAGGCGGGAGAAAGGAGACGAACGAGAGGGGAGATGGGCTTGTTCTGCTCCGCGAACAACCTGTACGAAGATGATACGGGCAAAGTCAGTCGCTGCTGAGAGCCGCAGGGAGACAGACGAATGAAGCGCAACGCACCGACCGACAAGAACACCGACACCCTCGAAGACACCCAGCAAGATACCGCAACCGATCGCAGAACCGAGCATACCCTTCGGTCCGCCTACACAAGGAACAAAGTGTCAATCGTTCGCTGGAAGAGAGGGAACGACGGGAGAAGCAGAACGCACTCCGCACCGCCAGAGTACCGCCGGTCAAGAACCCAGAGATGATGGCGTTGTAGGGGTCCTCCTTCTGCCTGTACCCCTTGACGGCGCAGTCGAACGTCGAGAAGAGGCCGCCCCAGACGCCAAAGTTGCCGCCGACGACGGGCGCGCGCGCCTTGATGGCCGAGATGGACCCGAGGAGGCGGTCGCCGCGCGGCGAGTTGCGCGCGCCCTTGATGCCGTGCCAGACGGTACCGCCTACTGCGCCCATTGCGCTGCGCGAGAGAAAGGAGAAGAGGAGGGGTCAGCAGGAGGTCGTGTGCCGCTCCTTGCGGGAGCGAGCAAGAGAGAGAGGACAAGACGCACAAGGCACCGCCAAAGTCGTTGAGGATGACCCAAGGGCTGCATGGGAGCGAGAGTGCATGCGGGAGCGGCGGCGGCAGCGGTGAATGAGCGGGAAGGGAGGATCAGGAAAGTGAGGAGGAGATGAGGGTCAGCTGCATGTCTATCGACAGCTCGCCAGGACGTGAGAGCGCACCAGGGGTCGCGAGTGTGGTCGCTGCGGGTACGGGAGCGGTCAGCATGATGCCCAGTGGCCTGTATCGGGTCGGAGAGCGATGAGGACGAAAGAAGGGAGGACGCACTGGCGGGACATGGCGAGCGAGGCAGGCGGTGAGTCGGGTGACGGAGGAGCAAGAGAAAGCTGGCAGTGGCTTGCAGGCAAGCAGGCGGGCGCAGGAGACGAGCGGGCGAGCAGAGGTGGCGACCAAGGCCGGCTTCGACTTGTCTTCCTCCAAGGCCGCATCCTCGACTTTCCGCGGCATCGCTCTTTCGCTTTCTTTTCACGCTTTCCGGACCCGTCCGAGTCTATTGATCGGGCTGAGACGAGCCGGAAGCGCTCTTGAGCTTTCTCACCCCGGAGAGAACCGAAAAAGTACACTTCAATCCCCTTCATCTCCCTTCTACCCCTCGTGCGCTCTTTACAGGAACGGCTCGACGTCGAACTCAAGCGTCGAGCACGGGTAGTCGAGCTCGAACGCGCCGAGCACGCTCGGGTGCAGGATGCCGAGCTCGCCGATCTGGACGTCCCGTGCGCCGGCCGCGCCGGCCGCCGCCTTGACTTTGTCGGCGACGGCGGGGAGCGCCGAGGCGAGCGCGTCCTTGACGGTGTCGAGCGGGCCCTTCGGCTCGGCAGACGCGGCGGGGGCGGAGGGGGTCGAGGTGGGGGCGAGCGCGGGGGTCGACGCCGGGAGGGACTGGGCGTCCTCGGCGGAGGTCGCGGCCGTAGGAGCGAGGGTGGCGTGCGTGTTGACGCCAGAGGGAGGAGGGCGGTAGTGGATGGTGGCAGAGCGGCCGGGGAAGAAGGTAGCGTCTGAGCGGAAGAAGAAGCGTCAGTCTCGCCTCCTCGTAGGGAAGGGGAAAAGCGCGACGCACCGTCGCTCGCCTTGATGTAGTAGCCGGTCTCCTCGGTGCTGGAGGCAGACACGAGGTTCTTGACGCCCAACCCGAGCATCAGGCGGTCAAGCAAACCGTGGACGACCTCGAAGCCAGCCTTCCTTCCGCAGAAAACGGCACCGGCGCGGCGGATGTTGCGCGCCTGGCGCTCCATCGACGCGTCCTTGACGACGACGTCCGAGACCTCGAAGATGCGGAGCGGGAGCGCGTGCTTGCGGTTCTCGCGCACCGTCTTGAGCATGCCGGGCAGGAGCGAGGTGCGCACGATCTGGTACTCGATCGTCTTCGGGTTGGCGAGGACGACGGCGAGCGTGCCCGGGTCTGCCCGGTTGAGGAACTTGAAGTTCTCGTCGTGGGAGCACTGTGGGGGGCAAAAGTCAGTTAGACGACACACGCCACGGACCAGCGCTAGCCCAGCAGAGGTGGGCTAGGGAGGACAAGGAAGGGACGACATACAAGGATGAGCGGAAGAACCTCAGTCCAGCCAGCCTCCGTGCACAGCCGCCTGAGCGTGTCCGAGAGCTTGTTGGGCGGGAACGGCTTGGCGACGGTGTTGGTCCGCGGGAACGTCTTCTTGAGGTTGTCGAACCCGTACGCGACCGCGACGTCCTCCATGATGTCGCACTCGTGGAGGATGTCGGGGCGCGTCGGCGGCACCCAAACGTGGATCTCGTCCTCCGGGGCGATGACGAGCGACGCCTGCGCGTTCAAGGGCGCAAAGTTGGGCGAGTGCTCCGGTGTCGAGGCGTGATGGCCCATCTTTTGCAGGAGGGTGATGATCTCGGCGCGGGGCAGGGACAGGCCCGCGCACGAGTTGATGTACGAGGCGCGGGCGACGAAGGGGCGGGAAGTGAGGGAAGGGGAGTCGACGTCGCGAGCGCCACCAGTGCAGCCAGCCTCGTAGACGACCTTGACCGGCTCGACGCTGCCAAAGAGAAAGGAGAGAGAAAGGTCAGCCTTTCTCGCAAGAACGAGGCGGTGCGAGTTGGACGTACACGAACGGCTCCGAACAGTACTCGGCGAACATGGTGGTGATCATGTCGACAACGATCTCGAGCTTCGTAAGGTCGGTGGCAGTAACGTCGATGAAGACGTTCTTGGTGTCGAAGGTGATCTTGGTGTGGTCGGAGTTGATCTGCGCGGGCGTCGGGGTCAGTGGGGAGCAAGGAGGAGGACTTGAGAGGGGAGGCACGCACAATGGGCGGCATGGAGAGAACCTGGCGGGAAGAGTCGTAGATGATGGGGTAGACGGGCGAGTCCTCAATGATGTGGAGGTAGCGAGAGAGGTGCTTGTCCTCCTGCAGATGCGGAAACTGGATCAGACTCGTCCACAGAGGGGAAAGAAGGAACCAGGGCGCACCTTGTAGAGCGTCATCATCTCCTCCGCAGTGTACTCCTGCTGCTTGTTCAGGGGCGCAAACTTGATCTCCTTGGGCGGCAGGGCCTGTGTATATAGATGCGTCAGACTCGCTGTACGCAAGCGAAGAAAAAGAGGGGGAAGTAGACGCACCTCGTAGGTGATCTCCCCCGGCGCGATCTTGTCGAGGTCGTGCGTGCCGATGGCGACGAGGGTGCGCTTGCGCGCGAGGTTCGAGTGGAGCTTGTCCTGGAGGTCGATGAAGCTCGCGTAGTTGAGTTTGTCAAAGTTGACGTTGCGGAGGATGGCGGAGGCGAAGTAGGGGCGGATCTGGGACGTCTCGGCCTTGACGCGGACGACGCGCTCCTGGCCCTGCGAATCATGTCGAAAGTCAGCTTGATTGAAAGGGAGGGGGAGGAAGGGGCAGGACGGACAGCAGGTGCGGGCTTGCGGACGTAGTTGGGCACACCAAGTTCGGGGTGGAGGTAGAGCTTGAGGGCGCGGGCGATGCCCTCGATGCAGAGGAGGTCGTAGCGGTTCGCAGGGACCTCGATCTTGAGCTGGTGCGGCTCATCGGCCGGGTGGTTCGGGTCCTGGGTGGTCTGCAAGGGAGAACGGCAAAGTGAGCTCCGGAAGGGCTGCGGGACGGTCAAGGCGGTAGAGAAAGTGACGCACGTCCTCGTCGAGCTCGAGGCCGTACTGGAAGCAGAGCTCGTCGAACTCCTTCGTCGCTGCGAGATGGGAGGACGGAGAGGGTGGTCAGGTCAGCCTGCAGTTCTCGGGGGCGGGTGAGCGGGATGAGCGAGACGCACTGTACTCCTGACCGAGGCGGCGGAAGAGCTCTGCGCGGTTGCACGCGACGGTGGGCATGTTGAGGGCGGAGCGAGTCGAGCGGAGGAGGGAGACCAAGAGATGGAGGGAGCGAAGGGGAGGGAGCGCTGTAGGCTAACGGTGCTGGGCTGTTGACTGCTGCTGAGTTGGTTCTAGCAAGCGTGCACCGGACGAGCGAGCGAGAGCAGCGGTGGACGAACACTCCTCGACTTCGCTCCGCCTGGCAAGCGGTCAAGGTCGATGTCACTCCCGACGTTCTTTCCCTCGAAGGACGGCTGAGCATGCTTACAACAGAGACGGACGGACGATCTACGGGCTAAGGTAAGGCAAATAGGGAAAGGGCGAGGGGAAAGAAAACTACCGCCAGCTGTACGGCGCTTGCTGCTGCGTCGCGAACGGCTGCCGCTCCCCGTACGGGCTAAGCTGCGACGTCGCACCGTAGCCCTGCACGCTCGCCGCCGCCGGATGCGCCGCGGTCGCTGCAGCAGGCTGCTGCTGTTGCTGCTGCTGCTGCTGCTGGGCCTGCGCCGCCTGGGCCTGAGCCGCGACCTGCGCCTGCATCTCCCGCGCCGTCATCGGCTTGCGCGCGAGCGTGCGGCCGATCTTCTCGTCGCAAGCGGCCGAGAAGCCGGCGATGACGGCGGCCTCCCACTCCTCCGCCGCCTCGGCGTTCAGCTCGCGCTGGTACCGCTCTTGGTCCCTCGACAGCGCCTGGTCCTGCGCGCGCTTCTTGGCCGCGTCCTCGCCGAAAAAGATCGAGAGGCCCTGGCCCTCCTCTGCCCAGAGACGAGAGGTGAGCGCCTCGAGCTGGGCGGTCGAGAGACCCTCCGGGTCGACGAAGGGCTTTTTCCTCGACGCGCGGAGGATGGAGCGGACGATGCGGGCGGGAGGGGGAGGGTGCGGGCCGTGGTAGTACGCATCGGCAGAGTTGTCCGGGGCGAGGTCGAAGACGAGGTCGTAGGTGTGCGCCGGGTCGACAGCAGCCTCGTTGTGCTGGCGGGCGCGACGGGGCTTCTTCGCCGGAGGCTGCTCCGCCCCCTCCGTCGCCTCTCCCGTCTTGTCCTCGTCGTCCTCGTTGTCGGAGGGGTCGTACCGCAGGCGCTTGCGCACCTCGAGGTCGTCCTCCTCCTCTTCGGCCTCGAGGTCCCTCTCCGGCTCGAGCGGCGAGCTGCCCCTGCGCCTCCGTGCGCGACCGTGGCGCCCCCGGAGCGAGGCAGCGCGCTCCTCGAACTGCTGGGTGACGGTGAGGACCTTGTGCTCGTAGAGATGCCGGAGCGAGGCGAGCTGCTGGGAGCGGAGGTAGCGAGCGAGGGCTTTGGGGTTGGTGGGGAGGAGGGTCGGGGGCACCGAGCCGGTTGAGGTGGACGCCATCGCGGTCTGCGGGTCCAAGGTGAGCTGGATCTGGCGGTAGGGGAGGGGAAGGAGGGGAAGCTCACCAGAGTGGGGGAAGGAGACAAGGACAAGGAGGCGGTCTGCGCCGGTGTGGGTGGGTCTCGTGGGTTGATGGGATGCGTGTGAGGATGTGTAAGGCGGTGTAAGCGGAGTGAGCCGCAGTGGACGAGGACAAGGGACTGCTTCCACCCGCGACCACCCCTTGGACCGCCTCGCTCGTCTCTCACCGCCTCATCCAGCTTCTGCTCTCGACGGATCAGACGGAAAGAGGTCTACGCACCCCGCCATGGTGCGTCTCCCTCCCCCCTCTCTTCATCTCCTCCTCCTCGCTCATCGCCTCCTCTCCCTCCTCGTTCCGCAGTCTTCCTCCCTCTCGCCCGCCTGCAACGCCCCCAAGCACCACTACGACACCTGCTTCAACCACTGGTTCAAGTCCTACCTCCTCCTAATCGCCCCGCCCCTCTCCAACCCCTCCGACACCCCCGCCGGCATCAAGGAGCGCGAGAGGCGCAACGGTGCCATCGCCGAGAGCAAGCAGGAGCTCGAGACCAAGTGCGGAGGGTTTTATCAGCAGTACCAAAGCTGTCTGAAGGTGCGCTTGCTCTCCCTCCGACTTTTCCTCATCCCGAGACTCACCTTCTCTTCCCTTTTCTCTCTCCCTCCGTTATTCCTCATTGCCGCTCTGTGTCGTTTCTTCTCTCACCTCTTGCGCCGCACTCCTTCGCTACTGCAGAACGCCATCCAGGGCATCGAGGGCCTCCCGGAGCTGCTCGACAACGCACGGAAAGAGGAGCCGCTCGACGGCTGGGGCGGGATCAAGGTCGTCACGGAGGAGGACACGCGGTGACGGGACGAGCGTAAGACTCGGAAAAGGGCGAGGATAGCGCAGAATAGAGGAGAGCAAGGAAGGATCCAGGCAGTTTTCCATCGTTCCACATGTTGTAATCGATCTTTCTCCTCTCGACCGGTCTCATCTCTACTGTCCCAGGAGAGGGAGCTCGGCAGAAAATGCAAGAACACCATGACAATAGCAAAGCCCAAGATGAGGCGGCTCGACAACCTGCGAGCCTTTTTCTTCCCATCCCATCATCCCCAGCCACACTCCAACGCCGCTCCTTCCGGCTTCTTAGTACGAGTAGACGAAGTGCGCGTGCCTGTAGAGATCAGGAGAGTCAGTCTGAGGTTCATGACGGGCCGAGGCCGCCGCGACAAGAGGCGACGAGGAAAAGGCGAGAGGTCGAATGGCAAGCAACCAGGAAACAAAGGAGCACGGAAGCGGGTCGAAAAGAACGCAACGCACTTGTCTCCCTGCTCCGCCCACTCCTGCGGGCTGATCACCTCCTTGCCGTGCTTCTCGTCCTCGGCGCGCTGCGCGGCCTTCTTCGCGTTCTCGCGCTTGACGTACCAGAGGTTGAGCGCGCAGAAGAAGATGATGACGACACACATCGAGATCAGGACCTTGGAGGCATCGTAGTAGTGCGGGTCTTTGGCGGCGTCGAACAGCCACGTCGACGCGATGCCGCCGCTGTTGGTCGCGATGAAGCCGAGCGCGACGGCCTGCAGCAGTCTGTCAGTTTGTGGTCAACATCAGGCGGCAAAGGGAATGTTCGGCTCACCGTCGCTTTGCGGTAGTGACCCGCCGAGTTGTTCGGGACTGCAGAGGAGAAAAGGTCAGGTTCGAGGCGGGGGAGAGCGGAAGGAAGGGGAGACTGACGCCAGGTGATGAGGGCAGGGGCAGTCGAGTAGACGCCGGTGATGGCGAGGAAGAGGGCGGTATAGCGGACGGCAACCGTGAGGGACTTGTAGAACACTGCGCGGGAGAAAGAGGGTGAGTTTCTTTCTGAAGATAGTAGATGCGGCAGAGGCTGGGCAGCGCACTGATGTAGCCGACAAGGGCGAGGATGCTCATGAGGATGGCGCAGAGACCGCGGCGGCCGTAGCGGTCCGAGAACCACGCGTTGACCATGGTCATGAGGAAGGCGAGGACGAAGGGCGGGACCGTGAGGAGTTGCTGTAGAGGCGGAGGAAATGGTCAGTCGGTGGCAGATAGGAGAAAGCGCAGTGAGGAAGGGGCGGGGCAGAGAGTAGGAGTGAAAGGCTCGCGCACCGTTTGAACCGTGTTGTAGCCAAAGGTCTGGACGATCGTCGGGGTGAAGTACGAGAAGCCGTACAGCGTGAGGCCGTTGCAGAAGAGGGCGAGGAAGAGGCAGATGACATGGGGCGACGTGCAGGCCTTGCGCGCCTCGGTCCACGAGAACTTCTCGTCAAAGTCGCTGGACCCGGCGGGCGAGTCGAGGCGGAGGCGACGCTCGATGTGCGCGCGCTGGGCCTCGGTGAGGAAGCGGGCGGTACGGGGAGTCGCCGGGAGAAGGGGGATGAGCTGTTGTTGGCAAACGGGTCAGTCGGAGATCACCTAGAGTTGGAACGCGGAAGAACGGACGATGAGACCGAACAGAGCGGTGAAGCCGCCCTCGAGGAAAAAGATCCTGTGAGGAAGATGAGTCAGGCGAGCGGCTCAGGAAGAAGTGAAGGAAGGCAGAAAAAAAAACACGCACCAACGCCATCCCTGGGTGTACTGGCCTGCGCCCTTGCCGTTGAGGTTGATGATGGCGGCGGCAAGGAGACCGCTGAAGGCTCCGGAGAGACTGGCAGCCGAGAAGAAGAGCGAGATGCGGGTCCTGCGGCAAAAGAGTGGTCAGGAAGGTCCGTCAATCGGTTGTCATTGTGACCCACTGGAGCTCCTTGCGACGGTCTGCAGAGGCGAGGAGGTTAGTATGCGCAGGAAGCGGTGCAGAAGAGAGGAAACTTACAGAACATGGAGAGGTAGAGGACGAGACCCGGGAAAAGACCGCTCTGCCGGAAGGATCAGGGTCAGCACAAGCCAGCAAGCTGATCGGCGACATCACGCACCTCAGCAAGACCGAGCATGAGACGTGCAGCCACGAGACCACCGTAGGACTCGACGAAACCGGTCATGCCTGGCGGGAGAAAAGGTCAATAACGGTCTTCCTCTGCTCCTCTCTTCGGGAACCGGAGCAATGGACGAGGAAAAAGAGGGTAAGAGGAGAACGGAAGGCAGCGCACAGCAGACGAAGCCCCAGGAGAAAACCATCGCGGGAATCATGATGTTGGCGCCGACCTTCTTGAGGAGCATGTTGGAGGGGAACTCGAAGACGATGTAGAGGACGTAGGTCATCGTGAGGCAGACGAGGTACTGGTGCGAAGT
The DNA here is from genome assembly GCA_029873605.1 of Rhodosporidiobolus sp. SP3-3/4. Classification (NCBI taxonomy): domain Eukaryota; kingdom Fungi; phylum Basidiomycota; class Microbotryomycetes; order Sporidiobolales; family Sporidiobolaceae; genus Rhodosporidiobolus; species Rhodosporidiobolus sp. SP3-3/4. The sequence continues at coordinate 287,537 of JAQJIZ010000009.1, forward strand.
GAGCCCCAGGTCCTTCTGCAGACCGGCAATCTTGGCTGAGGAAAGAGCAGGAAAAGGGTCAGCTTCGCTGTCGCTCGCCGCTCTGATCTGCCGTGGAGAAACCAGACGCACCATTGCCGAAGTTGGCCCTGTCGAGGAAGTTGAGGAGGTAGGCGATGGCGCAGAGCGGGAGCAGTGTAAAGTCGAGGCGGCGAACGGCGGCCTTGTCCAACTGCCAGTCGGCGTCCGTGAAGTCGCTCGAGTCCTCCTGGCGTGCGACAGCCCTGCGGACGCCGGCTTCCTCCGTGACTGAGCTGTTCCGGCTCTCCTTGGTGTAGTCGTCGGCGGCCATAGCAGCGGTGCGTGGGGACGGTGGAGCGGGCGAGACGAGAATAGGCGCGGTGGGCGCGGGAGGGGGGAGGGGCGCTCGAGTGCGGCGCGTGAGAGGGTGCGGCGGGTGTCGTCAGGGTCGAGTAGCTAGGACCAAGCTTGCGAAGTGAAGCGGAGCAAGAAGAAGGGCGGGAGTCAACCGCTCCCTCCTCCCCCATCTTCCTCCGCGCGAGCTCCCCTCCGGGGCACCCGGGTGCCGATCGGCAACTCGCTCTCACCCGCTCTCCTTCCGCTCGCTCCTCACGCTCACACGCACGATGGCCACTGCCCGCCTGGCCGCCATCAGCTCGCACTTCGCGCCGACGCGTCCACAAGCTCCGCCGCCCGACTGGCAAGGCGCGCTCGCCGCCCTCCGCGAGCACTTCGCCGCGGATCAGCTCTCGCTCGACTTGGCGACCCGCGAGAAGCACGGCAGCAGCTTTGGCAGCATCCTCCCTCCCTCCGCACCAGCTGCCGTCGTCCACGGCCTCTCGACCGCCGACGTCGTCGAGGTCGTCCGGATCTGCACCACCTTCGGCATCGTCCTCATTCCAACCGGCGGGCGGACGGGCCTCGAGGGGCAGTTTGCGGTCGAGAAGGCGGAAGACGAGCCGACCTGCTGCCACCCACGACCAGGGGAGAAGTGGACGGGCGGAAGCGGAGAGGAGGAAAAGCGCCCAGCGGCGACCAAGCGGCGGGTCCAGCGGCCGACAATCCACCTCTCCCTCTCCCGCATGCGCAACATTCTCGCTGTCCACGAGCAGGACTTCCAGGCCGTCGTCGAGCCGGGCGTCGGGTGGCAGAGCTTGAACGAGGAGCTGAAGGAGAGGGGCATCCCGCTGTTCTTCCCGGTCGACCCTGCGCCGGGCAGCGAATTTGGAGGTATGGTGGGCGTGGGCGGGAGTGGGACCAACGCCGGTCCGTGGCTTTTCTTCCTTTCCTCCTTTTCCGCGTACTGACTTTTTCCTCCCTGGCTTTTCCCTACCTGCTTGACTTCCTCTGCCAGTCGGCTACGGCACCATGCGCGCCGAGTGGATCTCGAGCATGGAGGTTGTGCTCATGGACGGGAGCGTCGTTCGAACAAAAGGGTCGAACCGAGCCCGTACGCCTTCTTCTCCCTTTTCTTCTTCCCCCACACTGCTGATCTATCTTCCTACTGCAGGCAAGTCTTCTACCGGCTGGGGTACGTCTCCTACGTTCTTCGTTCCCTCAGCGGCACGAACCCAGTCCTCTCCTCTGGGGCAACAGCCCACGCTCCTTTCGGCAAACCCTCCTCGCTGACCACTTTTCGAGCAGATACCGGCCGCCTCTTCCTCGGCTCGGAGGGTACCCTCGGCATCATAACGCAAGTGACCGTCCGCCTCGCGCCCGTCGTCCCGCTCAAAGTCGCCCTCACCTCGTTCCCGACCGTCTCCCAAGCTGTCTCGACCGTGACCTCCATCCTCGGGCGCGGCATGCTCCCCACCTCGCTCGAGCTCCTCGACGGCACCTCGATCCGCGGGCTCAACATGGCCAAGCTCCTCCCCGAGCCTCTTCCCGAGGAGCCGACCGTCTTGATGCGGTTCAACGATGTCAACGGGAGCGGACAAGCGGCGCTCGACCTGGTTGCCGGGATTGTGAACGACAACGGCGGGAGGAAGCTGAGGATCGCGAAGAACGAGGAGGAGAATGACGAGCTGTGGAAGGCGAGGAAGAGCCAGTACTGGTCGCAGCAGCTGCTCATCGGCGAGGGATGCCGGACGCTCATGTGCGTTTGCGTTCAGTCTTCCTGCGAGCCAGACTGACCAGTCTTTCCGCGTCCAGCACCGATGTCTGCGTCCCCATTTCTCGACTGGCCGAATTCGTTGCTACCTCGGAGGGCTACGTCGAGGAGTCGGGCCTGGTCGCTCCGATCGTCGCGCACATCGGGGATGGGCGAGTCTCCCTTCCTCTTTCCCCGTCGATCCCCAGTTCGCGGCCCTCCATCCTCTTTCTTCCTCCATCTCTTCCTGCCCCTCATCCTCCTCAGTCTCCCTCGTCCTTCTTCCTCCCTTGGCCCACGGCCCTCCACTGACCCTCCATTGCCTTCTCTGTCACAGCAACGTCCACCGGGCCATTCTCTGGAAGAGCCAACCGGGCGAGACGACCCCGCCGCACGCGGTCGAGGCACTTGCGAAGCGGCTCGTTCAGCTCGCACTGTCGTTGGAGGGCACCTGTGCGGGAGAGCACGGTATTGGGTGCGTCTTTGTCTTCCATCGCACGTTCCCTCGTCAAAGCCGTTTTCTCCTCGCGCTCCGGACCTTTTCATCCGCCCTCTGTTCCTCCTCATTTTCATCGTGTTGACCCTCACCCCGTCCCGCAGCCTCACCAAGCGCAAGTACCTCCACCAAGAACTCGGCCCGTCAACCCTCCGCCTGATGCGTACGGTCAAGACCGCCCTCGACCCGCTCAACCTGCTCAACCCGGACAAAGTGCTGTTCCCGGAGGGCGAGGAGCCCTGGGCGGCGGATGAGGCGCAGTAAGGCCGGGCTCGCAGAGAGAAGGGAAAGGAGGAAAGGGTTTGGCGAGGGTGAAAACCGACGCTGTTCAAGCACGAGGCCGGGTTACTTCACCCGCGCAGGAATCTGCTACATCGCTTGGGTCTCTTGTCTGGCCGACCTCGTCTGCTCGCCAGCAGGAAAAAGAAGAAAAGACGAGAGGGTCTTTCTGCTTCGCCAGCCCCGCTCGTCGCTCCCCACGCAGGATCTGCGGTCCTCCGATGTCTGACTCGCTCTGCTGCAGCTCGGAAACGAGCGCAAGCGGAAGAACGGGAGATGCGAGCTCTCGTCGCCTGTGTTTGCGTTCTTTCGGAGCTCTTTGCCCTCGTCCACCACCCGCTTTCTCACGCTCTTTCGCTTCGATAGGCTTCAAAGCCCGCAACGTAGCCCCTTAGCCCCCTGGCACCGCTACAGCAGCTGCCGTCGCCCTGTCCACCTCCTCCCCCTCTTTCGTGCCGATCCCCCCACTTGGCGCTCACCCACAACAACGGGAACAGTTTGACGGCATGGGAGAGTACTGGCAGCAGTCTGGAGAGGCAGGCGATGGTGGCCAATCCACTTCAGAGGCCATGTTGCACTCTGTCGGGTGTGCTGCACTCTCGCCCGCGACGGGACTCGACTCGACCTCGACTTCGTCGCGCTTGCTCGACTACTCGCACGGTCAGGGAGGCTCACAACAGCACGGTGACCACGCAGGTGAGGCGCATTGCTTCGTTGCACCCGTACTTCCGCTCACTCGCTGTTTCGATGCAAACAGCACCGCCCCCTCCACCTCCCGCCTCGTCTGCCCTCGACGCACTCTCAGACGCCTTCACCGCTCACTGGGACACCCTCCTCACCTCGACGAGTGCACCCCGCCCACCCTCCACCACCTCCCACGCCTCGTCCACCTCGACCCGCACCACCTCGCCCTCTCCTCCTCGCTCCCCATCTGCTGCCAACTCGCTCAGGGACAACGCCGGCTTCAGCTACACCGCCTACGAGCATCACCAGTACCCTTTCTACGCGGCAGCAGCACACGGGAGCGCTTTCGACGCCCTCCCGCAGCAGCCCGCGAACGAGCAGACGACCACCATGCCGCCCGAGAGCAGCGTCCGGGACGAGCAGCCGGGCGCATCCACGAGCGCAGGACACCTCGCGAGGACGCACAGCGACCCAGAGCGCGACCTGACCTTGACGATCCCGCGCCGGCGCGCCGCCTCGCCGTTCGGAGAGCGGCCGTTCGCGTTCAAGCGCTCGTCGTCCGGCTTCTCGGCCTACTTCAACTACGCCGCCTCGCCAACGAGCGACCTCCGCACCCGCCCGTCGACGCCCGCCGTCGAATCGGCGACGAGGTCGACGTTCGGAGTCGAGGGCGCCGCTTTGTCCGAGTCGCCGCCGAGCGCGAGCGTGCCGTTTTTCGTTGGGTCGGCGCCGTCGCTCGCACCATTGGACATTCCTACGGCGCCTGCGTTGCAGCTCACGGGCGCGACGCCCGATACGGCCATGCAGGACCGGCCAAAGGGCAAGGGGACGCTCGAGCTGGAAAGGGTGCTGGGCATGTGGGCAGCGAAGACTCCCGTGCGTCTCTCTCGCCTTTCCTTTCCCCTCCGTGCGAGAACGTGCGAGGGCATAGCTTTCGCTGCCTCGACCTTCCCACTTTTGCGGGATGGGCATGAAACGGCCTTTCCTCGGACTTGCTCCTTTCTTCGGTTGCACGATCGGTAGCTGAGTCTGCTATGTCTCGTTACGACGCCGAACCGTATTTCCCTCTGCAGACCTCATCTTCCTTCCCGAATCTCCCTCCCCTCCCCTCCTCTACCGCCGCCACCTCTACCTCGACCCAGCCGCTCTTCACCCAGACCATCCTCGCCTCCGAGCCCGAGTCCTTCGTCTCCGCCCCCACTTCTCAACCCGACCCTGTCCCTTCCACGTCCGCCTCCTCCTTCCTCGACCTCGCATCCGCCGCTCCCCCTTCCGCCAACCCTCTCCTCGGCCCGCCGCGCGAGACGCCTCGACGGCAGCGCTCCAAGTCAGAGGCGGACATCATGCGCCTCGACAGCCTCGGTGGACCTTCGCCCTCCTTCGCCGCTGGCCAAGCCCCGCTTTCCTTCGCCCTCGACTTCACCCAGCGCCTCTTCCCGACCGTCGCTCCGCCTCCTTCGTCCTTCGAGCAGCCGCAAGGGCAGCCGATGAGCGCGTTCGAGACGGTGCGCCCGCCCTCGGCGCCGTCGGCGTACACCACGGCAACGCCCGCCTTCGCGATGCTCAACCTCGAGAGCGAGCAGCACGAGCTGAACTCGCGCAGCCGGTCATCTGTCTCGCGCCCGCACGCCACGGCTGGCGGGCCGGGCTACCACGAGGCGGCGCTGCTGGACGTGCCCGGGCACTCGCAGCGAAGGGCGAGGAGCCAGGGGTTGGGACACAGGAGGAGCGCGAAGTCGGACGACTTCACCCACCTCTTCGGGTCCGCGTCGTACACCCAGCAGGCCGAGTTTTCCGCGACGACCTCGACGGTGAACGGGCATCTCGCGCCGCCCGGGGCTCAGCCCGTCCCCATCCCTTCCCCTCCTCATCCCGCTCCCGCTTATCCTGCCTCTTCCTCTCCCCTACCACCGCCGCCGGCAGGCTCAGAGCTCGTTCAGGGCTACCTCCCGAATGGGCAGCCGATCCTTGTTCCCGCCTCGATGATCTCCGTCTCCCCCATCGTCGCTATCGCCGACCCGTCCACCGCCTCCGCCGCCCAGTTCCTCGCTTCCTCAGCCTCGTCTTCTTACTCGCAACAAAGCGCCTACCCACCTCCTCCTCCACCGCAGCAGCAATCCCACCCCGCCTCGTTCCAGCAACAAGCGGCGCTGCAGTACTCTCCCTACACTGCGCCTTCCTACTCTTCCTACCGCGACCACCGCGCCTCCTTCTCCTCGGCGGTGGGCTCTCCGCGCTCGTACCCGCACTCGCGCGACGCCTCCCCGGGCGGCCACTCGCTCCCGCTCCACCCCTCGTCGCCCGCCCTGCACCCGTACGGCAGCCTCCCGTCGCAGTCGCCGCACTTCCCGCCGCGCCCGACGGGCGTCGCCCCGGCGTACCCGTTCAACCACCCCTCGCCGCGCCTGAGCGGGACGGGCCTCGGGCTTGGCTTGCCCAGCCCGCCGATGACGGGGTACAACCTCGCCGGCGTGGGCGCGGGCGAGAACGGTGCAGGAGCGGGAATGGGAGGATTAGGAGGAGCAGGAGGGAGCGGGACGAGCCTCTCGCCGATCCCGATTCCGGGCGCGTTGGGCAGGAAGGGCAGCCGGAGCTTGAGCCGCAGCGCGCGGTCGAGCGACGCGGGGCTGAGCCTGCTCCGCGGCGGAGGCGGGGACGAGGCGATGAGCGTCGCGAGCGGGAGCGCGCTCGAGGAGGACGAAGACGAGGAGGACGAGGAGGAGGGCGAAGGGGAGGACGACGACGCGGCGTACGAGGACGAGGATGGCTCGCCTGCTGCGTTCGGGGCCATGGAGGACGCGCCGCCCGCGCCTGCGCCGCTCACGAAGGGGAAAAAGAAGAAGGGCGCCGCCTCTTCCGCCTCTCCGGCTGGCGGAGCCGGGTCGACGAAGGAGAGCAAGACGACGCAGGCGACAATCGACGCCGCCAAGCGGAGGAGGAACGCGAACGCGGTCGCCAAGTTCGTGTGCGAGCTGTGCGGCGAGACGTTCACGAGGAGGTACAACCTGAGGGGTGCGTCTTCTATTCTGATCGCGCTTCTCTCTCCTCATCCAGAGACTGACGATGGATACGAGCAGGTCATCAGCGCGCGCACAAGGGCGAGAAGCCGTACAAGTGCAGCCACGACGGGTGCGACAAGGTGCGTCTTTCTCGCCTTCCACCGTCCCTATGCCGAGGCTGACCCGCTCCTACGACGTGGATAGGCCTTCGCTCGCGCGCACGACTGCAAGCGCCACGAGCTCCTCCACCTCGGCGTGCGCAAGTACCACTGCTCGCCGTGCAAGCGCGACTTTGTCCGTCTCGACGCGCTGCATCGTCACCGTGCGTCTCGCTTGCCTCCGTCCTTCTCTGTTCTCGCGGCGAGACTGACCGACCTCTCATATCACAGACCGCTCCGAGGTCGGCCAGGCGTGCGTCAAGCAGCTGCAGGCCGAAGGCGCCGTCTTCGACGAGAAGGGCGCGATCGCGCTCTAGGATTCCTTTCCTCTCTCGCCAGCCATCGCCTCGCCATACCGCATACCCACCACAGCCTCTCGCGTCACACACGCCGTACCCTCGTTCGCCCTCACCGACTTTCCTCCTCGCCTCCCAACCAGCACACGCTCTCCTTTCCTCCCCTCCATCCGGTCTCTCCCCCCACTCCTTCGTGTCGTCCACATGCCTGTACCTCATCGTGTCTCTCTTTCTCACTCGGGTTACCGGTTTCGCTTGAACGGGGCGGGACAAAGGAGGATACGGACTTGCGGAGGAAAAGGGGAGTCGGACGGTGTGTAGCGCTGCAAAATGGACGCTCTCGTGCGTGCTGTTCCTCGTCACTGCGCCTCGTGAGAAAGAAAAGCGAGACAGTGGATGAGATTGAGGTTGCGAGCTGCGAAGTCCAACGACGCGGAACGAGGGGAGCAGGGTGCTTGTTCCTCCTGCGCCTGGCCCGCTGCTGGCTGTTCCTCTGTGCTCTACCCTGCTCGGCAGCCGTGTACCGCCGATTCCCCTCCGCCCACTCCCTCTCCAGCCTGACCAGTGTCGCCCTCTTGCTCCCCCTCACGGCTTCCGACCCACCGACGCTCGTCCTCCTCACCCTCTTACCGCCTCAGACACGCACACAGCACTCCCAAACGGCACCCGCGTACCATCCACCGCCCTCGCCCGTACATCTAAGCCATTGTCGCTGTCCTTGTCCCGCTCGCACCCTCGATCATCCGACACCGTTTCACCCTTTCGCATCCCCTCCTTCTCCCTTCAAGCCACGTGCACGCGACGAGAGCGACGCGCCATGCCCCCGACCCTCGTCCAGCTCCTCGCACGAGCGGCCGACGAGTCCGCCTCCGCAGCGGCCAGCAGCAGCACCGCCTCGTCCTCGTCCTCGTCCACCTCGAGCAACCCGGCCAGCTACAAGGTCATCGGCGTCCTCCTCGCCGTCGTGTCCGGACTGTTGATCGGGAGCAGCTTTGTTTTCAAGAAGAAGGGTGCGTTTGCTCGCTTGTCGAGATGGACGAAGGGGGAAACCACACGAGAAAAGGGGGAAACGCTGCCGGTTTTGGCGCACCATGACAGGGCACTGACTCTCTTGACCGCGTAGGACTGCTGGCATCGACGAAAAAGGCGGGAAATGTCGCCGGAGAAGGCCATCCTTACCTGAAGAGCCCGATGGCACGTTCTCCTTTTTCTCCCATTTCTAACGCACCGGAGCTGATCCGCCTCTACCTCGCAGTGGTGGACCGGCATGATCATCATGATCCTCGGAGAAGTGTGCAACCTCGTCGCTTACTCGTTCGCGGATGCCATTCTCGCAAGTCGTCCTTTTCTTTTCCCCCTCGTCCCTCCGTATGCGCCTTTTCTGGCACTGCGCCTCTACTCTCGCACGCTCTACAACTGAACCCTTCGTACGCTGGGCCTGACGCGTCGCCATCGATAGGTTACCCCAATGGGCAGTGTCGCCGTCGTCGTGTCCGGCGTCCTCTCGCACTTCTTCCTCAAGGAGAAGCTCACCACCTTTGGCTGGATCGGCTCGGCGCTGTGCATCCTCGGATCCGTCATCCTCGCGCTCAACGGGCCGAGCTCGCACGACTCGGCAGACATCGAGACGTTCATGCACCTCTTCATCGCGCCCGGGTTTCTGGTGTGGCTGGGTATCTCGGTGGCCGCATCGCTGGGCATGATGTACGTGCCCTCTCTCGTCTCGTACCGCCTCGTTCGGTTTAACGTCGCAGTCTGCCTTGCTTGAGTGGTCGTACTGACCTCTTTTTCTCACTCTCCCCCTCCAGCTTCTTCGTTGCGCCCCGATACGGCAAGACCCATATGCTCGTCTACATCACAATTTGCAGTCTCCTCGGCGGTCTCTCCGTCGCGTGCACGTCCGGACTCGGCTCCTCCATCCTTTTGGCGATCCGCGGCGACTCGAGCCAGTGGAAGCACTGGTTCCTCTACTTCCTTCTGGCTTTCTGCGTTATAACGCTGTTGGCGGAGATCAACTTCCTGAACAAGGCTCTGGAGCTGTTCAACACGTCGATGGTGCGTCCCTAAACGGCGGAAACCGGAAAATGACCTTTTCGAGCTGATCTTGCCTTTCTCTCTCCTCTCCGCTCCCTATCCTTCTTCTACAGGTCACCCCAGTCTACTTTACCATGTATGCCTGCAGTCACTCTCGTTCTGAACGCCATTCTCACTCTTCCTCCCCAGCTTCACCACCTGCACGCTCGTGACAAGCATCATCCTTCACAAAGGCTTCCAGGGCTCGACAGTCACCGAGATCATCACCGTCGTGCTGGGCTTCCTCGTCATCGTCTTCGGCATCTGTAAGCTCGTTCGCCTTTTCGACCCCTTCGACGCCCTGAGCCTTTTCCTCCCGCAGCCATCCTCCAGCTCAGCAAGATCGACCCCGTCGAGATCAAGGAAGGTGTCCTCGACCGCCGCTCGACCGTCCTCCTCGCCGCCTCGCGCGCCGAAGCCTCCGCGCACGTCGGCGACCAGGAAAAGACGGACTGGGAGGACCCGGGCGTGGACACCATACGCGGCGCGGCGGGCGCGATCGGCTCCATCCGCCGTGCGATCTCGATGCGGCGGAGCATGTCGACGATGAGTCGGGGAGGAGGGAGCGTCGGCGGGTTCGGCGAGGACGAGATGCAGATGCGGAGGAGGGGACGGAGCGGAGCGCCCGGGGCGGGCGGGAGTGGCGAGCTTGAGATGGGCATGAGGGCACAGCCGGGAGTGAGGCGGTACCAGCTGGTGGACGAGCCGATGCCGTGCGTTTTCGACCCTCCTTTCCACCGCAAGAAGCTCACCTTGTTCTCCTCCAACAGGCTCGACGCGTCCGACAAGATCTCCCTCCACTCCTCCATTGCCTCTCCCAACCCCGAAGGCAGCCGAACCCGCGCCTCGACACTGCAGTTCGCTGAGACCGACCAGGTCCACCGCTACTCGAATCGTCCCGGCCAAGGCCAAGCCGCCCAGCACCTCGAGCAGCCGACGCACACGCACCGCGACATCACCTCGCCTTCCGCCGCCTCGACAGCTTTCCCGACGAGTCCGCTCTCGGCCGGAGGCTTCTCGGCAGAGAGGAGCGGGTCGCTCTTCTCGACCTCGGCCTACCTCGACCCGTATTCGTCTTCCGAGCAGAACGAGCTCGGCGTCGACGGCGACTACCCCTCCACTGCGTACACGCCCGACTCGCCGAAAGCGCACACCTTGCCCCGGCGCGCTGACACCGGCGGAAGCGGCGGCAGTGGGAAGCTCTCCCTCGTCGACCGGCTCGGGTCCGCGTTCGGCGCCTCGTCCCCCAATCTCGTCGCGCACGACTTTGCGCCCTCGCTTTCCGAGCTCGACCGGGGCAGCTCGGCCCCCGGCGGGTCGTCCGCCTCTCTGCCCTCGCCCGCTCCCGCCTCGGCGAGCCGTAGCCGCTTTATGATCCCGTCGCTGAGCGGGAACAGCAGCAGCCGTGACTCGCACTCGCTGCACCGGGTGCCGCACCCGAAGGGGCCAAGCGACCTCGAGGCACAGGAGAGCGAGGCGCTGGTGGGCGGCGAGGGGCGGCGGAGGGAGTCGACCTCGAGCGACGACGAGTACGAAGGCGGCGAAGCGCTGCAGAGGATGGAGACGTTCGACTCGCAGACGGCGCTCTGAGCGGAAGGGGCGGACGTTCCCTCGCTCTTTTTCCCTGTTTCCCTTTCTCCCTCCCCTCTCCCTCTGCCTGGTGGAAGTCTGGCACTACCCCTCGTATCCCTGATCTGTATCTACTACCCGTCTCGTCACTACCCGTCGTTACTGTTCTTATCGCAACTTCGCAAGTCTTACTCGTCGCAGCAAAACGCCTCCCTCTCGCCTCTTCCATCTCAATTGTCATTGTAGATCGCCCTCGACGTACATCTTACCCTCGCAAATGGACGATGCCTCTTTTCAACTCTTCTCGGCAGCGGACGGCAGAGACGGAACGGCGATGCAACGGTAGTAAAGAGTGTAACAGTACGAGGCGAGCATGCGGCGAACGATGGCAAACGACGACGAAGGGAACGGAAGGTGACGGAGAATACGACAAGGTGGGAGTGAAGAAGCGACGCGAGTAGAGGAACGTAAGATCGTGTAGGGCGAATAAGGTGGGTTGAAAGGGAGAAGGGGGCGTGTAACGAGGTCATATGAAGAGGCGGCAGGGGAAGAGGGCGCGACTAGGTCACCTTCCCGGCGCTCGTCCCGTCGCGCACGAACCCGTGCCACTCGGTGCGCCACGCGGTCATCTTGGCGCGGAGGCCCTTGAGGCGGAGCGTCTTACGGATCCAGCGGAGCAAGGCGTCGTCCGACTCGACGAAGAAGTAGGACGAGAGGCGCGAGAGGATCGACTCGAACGAGGCCGACGGAGAGGTGAAGTCGTCTGTTTGGGGTGCGGAAAACGCTGGTCAGTCGCGCAAGAATGGGACGGAAAGGGCAGAGCGGAAAGACGCACGCTGGAAGTGCCAGATGATGGCCACAGCGGTGATGACGAGAAAGTCGACGCCCTCGAGGAGGAGGCCGTCCCAGAGGCGGAGCTGGGTCGCGAACGGGACAGAGTTGGCGAACAGGGTGATGTACCACTTCGTCGCATAGGCGGAGGTTGAGATGAAGTGCTCGGCCTGACGAAGCAGAGCAGTCAGTCAGTGCGGCTTTGTGATAACCGGAAGAACAGACGAACAAAGGCGGCATGGACGTCCGGCATGAGCAGCTCGACGAGCCGTTCTTGGACGTAGAAGGACTCGACGAGGCCGGGGAAGCCGGGCGCGAAGATGTGGCCGAGCTGGTACTGGTCAAACAGGCGGCAGAGCCCGGCGTAGGCGCGCTGCAGAGAGTGCCCTATCTCAGCACAAGAGAGAAGAGGAGGGAGAGAGGGCAACAACGCACCTCGGGCTCGAAGTAGCACAGCAGCGTCGCCGCGATCGGTCCCATGCCCTGGCAGTACCCTCCGATCTCCTCGCTCCGAAGCCCGAACGCATGCAGGACATGGAAGAGCGCCCTCTGGCCCTGGCCGTACCGCGTGTGGAAGAGGACGTGCCCCGAGATCGTGCGCGGCACATCGAGGTCGATCTGGACGTCCTGCACGCTCGGCTGCTCGAGCAGCGCCTCGTACTCGCGCTTGAGCTCCTCGAGGCTCGGCACGCGCCGGTCGCCCGTGAAGCCCTTGACCGACCCGGACGCGACCTCGCCCGCCATCCTCTCCATCAGCAAGCCCCAGACCGCGCGGCGCCACCGGTCCGGGATGCCCTTGAAGACGCGCCGCTGGAGCTTGCGGTACTTGCCCCCGCCGCTTCCGCCTCCGCCTGGCGCGCGCCCGCTCCACCAGGACGGAGCGACCGTCCAGTCCTGCGCGTTGCCTCCCGGGTCGCGCCGCGCGACGCTGAGCATCGCGGCCCACTTGTCGATCCGCTTCGTCTCGAGCGCGGTCGTCTCGGGGCTGATGGCGGTCGAGGGCAGCAGCGAGACCGTCGAGGCGCGATTGTGGAGGGTGCGCTCGCGGAGACCGCCGCGCATAGGCGGAACGGTGGGAGAAGTAGGTGAGGGAGGCGTGGACTTGGCGGAGGTGCGTTTTCGAGGGGAAAGGGTAGGGAGAGCGGCGAAGGGTGCGGAGGACAGAGTCGCTAGTCGGTTGTACTGAGAGCCGAGAGCGGCGGGGTGCGAGTTGGAGAAGAAACCGTAACTACAGGAAAATGCCCGGTCAAAGCAAGACAAGGAGGAAAGCGGGAAAAGAAGACTTACCGGTCAACCCGGCGCAGAACATGATCCGCCTTCGCCTCCTGATCCGCATCAAGAGGGCGCGCAATATGCCGACTTAACGGCCGAGGCGGCTCGCCCATCATCACCTCGCGGTTGATGATCCCGTCCCTCGTGCGCTCCTTGCCCTCGTCCCAGCCATCTCCTGGTACGCCCTGCGCATCCAGCTGCGCGTACAGATTCTGAATGAGCGAGGCGGTGACTTCGGGGTCGACGCTAATGAAAGAGGCATTCGAGGCGGGGTAAGGGGAGAGGTTTGGGTTGGGAGAAAGAGACTGGTTCACGGGTTGTGAAGAAGGAAGAGGAGGAGGGAGATGCGACGAGTTCGAGGTGACGTTCGAGGCGGTCGAAGATGCGGAGATGGTGTTTCCGACGGAGGAGCTGGCGCTGGGGTCTTGCGAGTGCGAATGGGGAGGCGGTTCGAAGTTCAGGCGAGGGGTAACGGGAACAGCGGGAGTATCTGCCGGTGGGTCGAGGGCGGAAGTGTCGGGAAATGAGGAGGACGAAGGGAGGTGTGACGAGACGAAGACAGGAGGGGGCAGAAGAGGTTCGTCCGCTCGCAACGGCGGCGACGTCTTTGCTTTGCGCGGCGAGACGGAGCTCGACCTTGGCGGGACGCTCTCGAGTTTGTAGCCGCTCTTCGGGCTCCGGCTGGGCGAGGATGGCTGTCGAGTGCGAGTGAACGTCGGCGAGCCCTCCCTCGAGGCGGAAGTGGGGTCGAGGCTGTCCTGGCGGCGCGGCGGTGTGACGGCTCCTGCGTGATGCTGTGTCGCCCCGTTGCCGTTGCCGTTTACCCTCGCTGCTCCATTGGTCCCTGCGTGCCCGTTGAGGAGGTTCGTGGACGAGTTGCTGGCCGATCGCCTCCTCGCCGCGAGACCGGCCGCTTCGACGCCTGGCTCGACTGGCCTGCGGCCCGCCTTGCCGTTGCCGTTCATCGCACCGTGTTGCCCGTGGCAGGTATCCTCGTTGGTGAGCGCCTGCGCGACTGCCGACATGCGACGGAGTGGTCGAGGCTCGAGAGAGAGTGGTGAGGGGGCGACGAGGGTGGCCAGGGTGGCGGGGAGGGTGCTAAGTGGGTGGAAGAGTGCTCGAGTGTGCTGTGTGCGCTGCCCCGAGCGGTCGTCGTGGCCTGGAAGCACTCCGATCAGACACCAAGTCCACAGGCCGGAGTAGCGGCGGTAGGGTGGTTGGGGGAGGCCAGGCGACCGTCGTACACCGGTACGGGTGCGGTTACGGTGCTGAGGCGAGCTAAGAGCAGCGAAGAGCGAGCGGTCGGCGAACAAGGCGCCCCACGGTTCTCCTCCTGGAGGAGTCTTTCCTCGACTCGTCGCAACTTCAACCGCTGACGTTCGACCCTCTCCTGCCTTTCTCCCGTCCATCCGCGCCGTTGTGAGGGCGAGGGCACCGCCATAGGCCTACAACGCGATCTCGCTCTGCTCTTTCGGCCAGACGCCGTCCTTGGCGCTGTTTCGCTACGATGTTCTTCCTCAGCGCTTTCCAGCTGCTCTTCCGTGGCCGCTCGCCACCGTCCTCATCGAAGGGACCGGACGAAGCCGCACGAAGCCTGCGAACCGCTCCTCTCGCCGTTTTCTCCTGCTCAACCTGGCGACGATTGCGAACGGATTCTGATGACAAGGTGGCTTCGAGGCCAGAGGTAGCACTGATACAGGACACCCGAGAAGAAAAGCGAGAATGATCCGGTAAGAAGAGAGGCGACTAGTAAGCGTAGCTGCACGAGACCGAAGAAAAGTCAGTCACGGCGATAGGTCAGAGGAGGAGACCTGGACGAACCGGAAGCCAGGGTGCTTCTGGCCCAAAAGGGCGATCTCCTGCGCCGTCTTGCCCTCGAGGTAGTGGTCGTCGCGGCCGCGCTCCTTGGCCTTGTTCTCCTTGACCTGCCACGCCCACACGCCGGCGCAGATGAAGAACATGATCGTCGAGGTCGTGAGGTTAACTACGTTTCCAGGAAGATAACGCGGCCCATCTTTAGGGAGGAACTGTGGACAGGGGAAAGGAGGAAAAGAAGGAAAAAGTGGTCAGAGCGTGTCGAGGGGGCGGTCCGAGTAGGAAAACGGCGCAACGCACCATCCAGGTCGAGATCAGGCCGCCGACGTTGCCCATGAAGACGTTGAAGCCGATCGCAGACGCCCTAGCCGTGTCCGAGGTCTGGTTGGCGGCGACCCAAGTCGCGCAGATGGATCCGAAAGAGAAGGCTGTGATGAAGAGAGGCGTCAGCGTGCCTCTCGCGCATCGCTCGTGGACCGCAGTGGGAGGTATGGAGGCAGAGAAGCACGGAAGGGGCGGCAGAGCGTGCGAAGATGAAGAAGGAAAAAAAAGCAGGGAAGACGAACCTCCGAGAGCGACGATGTGAGCAGCGGCGTAACGAGCGTTGGGCTGCGTCGTGGCGCAGTAGATGCAGTAGCCGACGACCATGGGCACCGCGGAGATGACACCGATGAGGCCGCGCTTCTTGAGCCTGAACGAGGCGTAGCCGGCGACCAGGACGGCAATAGCGCCGACGACGTACGGCGGGACCGAAAGCAGCTGCTGGTGAACGGTGGTACGGCCAGGGAAGATGGTGCGAATGATGGTAGGACTGTGAGGGAAGAAAGAGGGAGGAAAAGGTGGGAAAAGGTCAGAACGGCTCGAAAACCGGGAGTCGCCGCAGACGCTGGGAAAGCGACGTACAGGAAGAATCCGACGCCCTGGACAGTGATGTTGTCGACTGCAAACGGGAGTTCAGTGAGCATTCATCGGAAGGGCAGGAAGAAGGAGAGAAGAGGCTCACAGAGGAAGACGAGCGAGACGAGCAGGGTCGTGGGGTTGCAGACACCCTGGATGATCGCCTTGGTCTGCATGTGGTCGACGACGTTCGTCTGGCCAACGTTCTCGGACTTGACACGAGCCTCAGCGAGTGCTGGTCGTTAGGAAGAGGGAGAGGTCAGTAAAGCCCGAGAGGGGAGGACGAGAAGGTATAGGAAACGCACCACGCTCCTCCTCGGTGAGCCAGCGGCAGGTCTCCGGGCGGTCAGGAAGGAAGAAGTACGAGAGGATGCCGAGGCCGGTCGAGATGATGCCCTCCACGAAGAAAATCAAGCGCCAGCTGTGCACGGACCCGATAGGCGGGAGTGTGAGGATGCCCGAGGCGAGGAGACCGCCCACGGCGCCGGCGGCGGGGGCGCAGACGATGTACTGGAGATGGAAAGAGGTCAGCGGGGAAAGGGGGAAAAGGGTGTCAAAGGAGACTAACGCAGGCGAGACGGAAACCGAGCTCGTCCTTGCGGTAGAAGCGCGAGAGGTACAGAGCGAGACCGGGGAAGATGGCACCTGGAGGGAGGAAGGGTGAGTGGATATTGAAGGGAACAAGAAAAAGGCGACGTACCCTCAGCAATACCGAGGAGGAAGCGGACCGCGGCGACGGAGCCGAAGTTCGGGCAGTACGCGACGACGAAGGTGAGGATGCCGAAGCAGGTTGAAAGGAGGGGGATGGAGCGACCGGGACCCATCCACTCTGCGAGCAAGAAGAGGTGAGCGCGAGGTCGAGATGAGGGGTTGGAAGAGCTACGTACTGTTGAGCATCTGGCAGGGGAACTCGAAGACGACGTAGGCAACGTAGAAGCAGGTGAGGAGGATGTTGTCTACAAGGGTGAAAGGAGGTCAGCCTTCAGGGATATGGACAAGGTAGGGGAGAGTCTGCGTACAGTCGTAGCCCTTGAGCCCCAAGTCCCTCTCGAGACCGGCTAGACGAGCGTTACCAACTGAGCAAGTGAAGGAAGGCAGGTGGAAGGAGAGAGAGAGGTGGAAGAAAAGAGGGTCAGTCCCGTCGAAGATGCGCCTTCGCGCGGACAACAAACGCACTGTTGGCACGGTCGATGAAGCTGGACGAGGAGAACGACGGGTGAGTCAAGGAGAAGGCCGGGGAGGAGCAGGAAAGCTGACGCACCAGAACAAGTAGATGAGGGCGACAGGAGGGAGGATGTGCCAGTCGATCTTGCGAGCGAGACGAGCCTCGGCCTCGTGGTCGATGGCTACCAGGGGGTTACCGTACTTGTCGGTAGCGGCATGGCCGTGGAGGGCGACCTCCTCGACTAAGCGGTGGCGGAAAGGCGGGAGGAGAAAAACGCAGGTTGGAACGGGCGACGGAGTACAGCGGGTCGGCGCAGGAAGAGCGACAGTAGAGAACGTCAGTGACACGTCGGCAGGAAGGAACGGGCGAGTTGGCTTCGAAAGAGTGGAGGGAGAGGGTGGCAGGCCAGGAGGAAAACCGGCTCACCCTGGTGAACAGACGCCTTCTCAAGGTCCGAGTGCGACATCTTATGATATAGGTCGACGCTAGAGAGGCTGGCGCGTCGAATGAAGGCGATGGGAATGGGCGGGAGATGAAACCGCCGGTGAGGCTTGGCGACTCGAGAGACGGAGGAGGAAAGAGGTGGTGGTGGTTGGCGCTGGGGGCGGCGGTGGCGGCGCAGGGGGTAGCAAACGTCGAGAAAGGAGCGAGAGCGTCGAAGAGAGAGAGAACGACGCGAGATTGAGGGAGAAACGAGTGGGTCGCCGTGGCGCCCCCACCTCGTCGACTTCGTCCCTGGCTGGAGCTCTCGATTGACGGCGTCGACGACCTCGACCGCCGTCCACGCCGCCGTCAGGCCTTGGCACGACTGCATGTTCCGCGACGCCGGACGACGACGACGAGGCAAGGTGGAAGGAGACAGGAGGCCAGGAAGAAGACCTTCGCAGAGCGCTTTTTCTCGCCCGTGTTCGTAGCGACCTGCTGCTTCCCTGGCGCTGTACGGTCGACGAGCGCGCAAGCAAGGCTTCATTGCGAGCGACCGGTAACATGCTAACCGATGAACCGCCGGCCTGCCTTTTCCCTCTCGCCTCGCCCCCCACCGCTTTTCCGCTTCGCTCATTGCTCCCTCTGCGCCACTTCCGCCATCGCCGCTGCAGCGCGTGACCGCTGTAGCGCGTACCTGGGCGGTAGAAGGAGAAAGCGTTGGGGGATAGCGGGGAAGAAGAGGTAAAAGGAGAAGCAGAGTCGAGGAACGGATGCGATCGAGCGGCGACGAAGCGAGGACGGCGAGACCTGCGAAGCCGCGAATGGCGCCGAAGCGTTGTGAGGGAACGAAGATGTTGCGACCGGGAGGAGGGGCACACATTGACAGAATTGGCATGGAAGAGGAGGAGCGGGTGTTGATACAAGACTAGCTGTAGACGAAGAAAGGCGAGCTCAGCTGCAGACGAGAAGAGCGGCGCATACGCACCGGAAAGCGGGGTGCTTCTGCCCGAGAAGCGGATTGAGGGCAGGGAGAGTTGGAGAAAGAAAAGTGGTTATGTAGAGGGTGCAGAGCGGTGCAGGTAGAGGAGATGGCGCAGCGCATCATTCAGATCGAGATGAGGCCGCGGATATCAGTACGGGTGGACGGAGCGGCGGATCTGGCGAAGAGGCGGGAGATTTTACGAAGAGAAAGGAAAACCGGCAGCATCTCGCTGCGGTTCGAGAGCAAGAACTGTACACGTTGCGCAAGCGGAGTCGTACGGGACGTGACTAGGAGAGGAAGAGCAGGAAAGATGAGGGGGAGAGAGATGATACAGGGAAGTACAGCTGACTACAACGGGAAGGAGGAGAAAGAGACGACCGCTTCGCACGCACGCCAAGCTGCCAGCGACGCTGTCGCTGGGGAGGAGGCAAAGTCGAGGAGAGGAGAGGAACTGCGAGCGAGATAGAGAGGAAGTGGGTATGCGAGAGTGGGTGGTGGGAGGAGGGCAGGGAAAAGGCGGGTTTTAGGCGCGAGCAGGGCTGGGGCTGGCGGGCGGCGAGCGCGCGCCGGCGACCGAGTTGCGCGGCGAGGAGGGCGAGCGAGGCGACTCGTTGCCGGCGACCTTCTCCGCGAGCTCCTCTACGGTAGCGGAAGAGCAAGGAGAAATGCGTCAGCCACCGTCCGACGAGACCATCTCGTTCACACGCGAAAGGAGAGGGAAGGGAACGGAAAAGGTGGACGCACCCATCGACTTGTCGTCCTTGCTCATCGCCTCCCTGATCATGCTGATCGTGTTCTCGAGGCTGCGCCTCCTGGTCGACGGCGACGTCCTCGTCGTGCCGAGCGAGCTCTGCCTGCGGTGGTGCCGCTTGAACGGCTGCTGGCCGCCGCCGACGGTCGGGCTGCCGAGCGGCGAGGGCGACTCGGAGCCAAAGGGCGACTCCTTCTCCGACGCCGGGGACGGGATGTCCTTCTCGTCGATGCCGGACATGGCCTGCGGCGAGGCGGTGACATCGGGAGAGGTAGGAGCGGTAGAGGAGGAGCCGGCGGAGATGACATCGCCGAAGACATCGGTGCCCTCGTTGTCGGAGACGGCGGCATTGGCAGCGTTGGCAGCGGCGACAGCAGCATCGAAGTCCTCCGGGTCGATGAGGTCGGGCGGGAGGTGCTCGTTGTCAATGTCGGACTTGCGCGCGTCGACGAAGCCGGTAATGCTCTGCTTGATGCCATCGGCGCCGTTCGCAAGCTGGCCGTACGGAAGCTTGGTCGTGCCCGAGAGGTTCTTGAGCTCGGAGACGGCTTCGGACTCCTCACTGGAGGCGAGAGAGGGGCGTCAGCCGGGAAGAATGAGCAGAGTCTGGGAGAGAGCGCACCGGAGGACGGAGAAGATCTTGGACATCTTGCCGACCGCGAGAATCTTGTTCTTGATCGCCGCCCTCCGCTCCGCGAGTTGCTCCTCTGCTCGCGCCGAAATCTGTCAGAGAACTCTGACGGTGCAAGAGAACACGAAGAGGGAACGTACCGGTCAGCTCCTCGCCCGCCTCGCCCTCTTCGCCGTCCGTCACGATCTCGGCCTCCTCGGGCTCTTCCTCCTCCTCCTCATCGAGCTCCTCCTTGCTGCAGATGCCGAGCATCGCGATGAGCATGTCGGTGACTGCGGGAGCAAGAAAGGTCAGTTGAAGGTCCTGCATGACGAAGAGGTAAAACGTCGGGCAAACGACGCGTT
Source organism: Rhodosporidiobolus sp. SP3-3/4 (assembly GCA_029873605.1). Taxonomy (NCBI): domain Eukaryota; kingdom Fungi; phylum Basidiomycota; class Microbotryomycetes; order Sporidiobolales; family Sporidiobolaceae; genus Rhodosporidiobolus; species Rhodosporidiobolus sp. SP3-3/4. The sequence continues at coordinate 307,294 of JAQJIZ010000009.1, forward strand.
CAGCCTCAGAATAGCAGGACTCGGCAACGTACTCTTCTCGCCCACGAACGGCAGACTCCACGTGAAGACGTCCATAAAGTTGGGCAGCCAGTACGGGTGCGGCGAGCAGTTGAACTGGCGGATGTTCATGACGTTGTTCTCGTACTTGAGCACGGCGGCCTTGTTGTTGTACACGTCGAGGTAGTTGGGCGCCGAGAAGATCGTCATCACGGACGGGAAGCCCGTCGTCTTCGTTTTGCGGTACATGCGGTAGCTGCGGTCGGAGCATGGTTAGGATCGGGGAACGGTAAGGGGGAGCAGCAAGACGTACCCAGCGTCTTGCGCCTCGTGCGCACGGATGATGGAGAGGAGACCGTTGCGCTCGAGGAACTGGCAGGCGGCGGTATAGCTGCATGAAGAAAACGGATTCGTAAGTCTCGTTTACGGCGGGCAAGCCGACAAGAGCCCGGCGAGAGACAAGAACAGCTGGGCACAGAGGAAAAGGAGACGCACGTGAAGAAGTAGCTGCATCCTCGGACGTGGTTGTGCACGAAGCCATCGCTGTTCTTCTCGTTGCCGAACTCCTCGAGCGGGTCGGCCCAGAGGATATCGCACATGAGGCCGTGCGTCGGCGGCTCGCGGAAGCGGTTGATCTGCACGTCGAGCCGACACCACAAGGGATGAGCACCTCACTTGCGAAGGACGAAAGGGCCGAAGGGGGTAGAGAGCCAGCGAGACGCACGGTGCGGAGGTCGTCAAGCGTGTTGAGCTCGGGAGAAAGACCGCCGTGGATGCACAGGAACTGCTTGTTCATGACGGCCGCGAGCGGGAGGGTGCAGAACGACTCCATGCAGGCGTTGTAGACGTCCTCCGAGTACTTGTGCTTGCCTGTTCCGCAGATCATGGCGAGTCAGTGGCAGGAAGGCGGACAGAGAGGGTGCTTCGGGACGCACACTCGAGCTTGAAGGTGAAGTAGTCGGTCAAATGCCGGCACTCGTGGTTACCGCGAAGGAGGAAGAGGGTGTTCGGGTACCAGATCTTGAGTGCCCAGAGGTACAGCACGCACTGTGGTTGAACGATATCACGCAGGTCAGTACCATCTACTCACGTAGCCCGGGAAAGGCCAACGGGGAGGATTCGAACGCACCTCGATGGAGAAGTAGCCGCGGTCGACGTAGTCGCCCAAGAAGAGGTACCGCGTGTCCGCCGGGTTGCCACCCACCTCGAAGAGCTTCATCAAGTCGAACTGCCAGTCGAGAAAGAGCGGAACGCAGGATGAAAAGGTCAGCCTCAACCCGAGGCAGCGTGAAAGGGGAGGAAAAGGTAACGCACGTATTGGCCATGGATGTCGCCGCACACTGCGCGGGGGATGAGTTGAGATCAGCGGGATGCTCGAGAGGCACTGTGAGCGAGGGAAGGGCAAGTCGGGCGACTGACCTGTGATGGGAGCATCGACCTCGAGCAGGTTGGGCTCCTCGCGCAGGATCTTGGTCGCCTCCCGGATGATGAACAGGGCCTGTAGGAGGTGGATGGAGGTGCCAGATGAGACGTACGAGCAGGTGGTGAGCGTCGTGATCCCCCCACCTTGAGCGCCACCTGCCTCATCTCGCTCGTGAGGGGTCGAGAGGGGGAAGAGCGGGCGCACCTGCTCCTCGGTAAGGCGGCCCTCGCGGTAGAAGTGGTTCTTGAGGAAGGCAATGTTGGGGCGGGTGCGCGAGGCATCCGAGTAGAAGTCGCTGTCCGAGGGCGTCTTCCAGGCGGGGGCTTGGACGTCGCGGCAGACGCGCTCGGTGGTGTTGAACATCTCGCCCTCGTCGTTCTGGAAGGCGGTAAAGTCGATCGAGGGCAGGCGGGTGCGCCTCGAGTGAATGCCCGTCACCAGGTTGGCGGTGTGGGTGCGGCGAGACGACGGGGGTCCGCTGGCCATGGCTGGGTGCAGCGGGTAGGGAGTGGTCGGGTGGGTGGAGTGGGCCGTCGAGCAGGACCAGCCAGCGGGAGCAGGGACGAGCGAGTGGAAGCAAGCCAGGCCAGGAGGAGGGGCGAGCGACACCCACTCAGCACTCGTCCTCTCGTCGGAACTGGCTGCCGAAGATGTCTACCGACTCTGTAGTGCACTGTAACGCGCTTCCGTACCCTTACGCGGCACTTTGAGCGGTGTGGGCTGCCTCGTTTTCCTCCCTTTCTTCCTCCTCTTCCTCCGTCACTGAACCGCTTCCGTCTGGCTCTCCTCTCCCGCGCTGTCAAGGCGCGTCAACCGCTACCACCCATCGCTTGAAGGCGCATCGAACGAGTTCACCCATCCGGAGCGGCGTGAGGCGAAAGCAACGAGGTGCGCCCCCACTTCCACCCAACCTTGTCGTCCTCGTCCGGGCTGACGGTCGCTCTGCAGGTCTGCCCACCATGTCCATGTCGGTTGTTAGCGCGAGCGTCGCGCCCCACTCTTCCATCTCCGGCCCAGACTACCTCTCCGCCCTCGCGTCCTTCATCCGCACCCACGAGGCCTCGCTCGCCAACTACTACGCTCCCCGGCCCAAGCAGACCCGCGCCCACACCCCACCGAGCTGGACCACCGTCCTCACCCTCGGCATCGTCCCTACCGCCGAATCCGCTCCCCTCCCCGGCACCCCTCCGCCTCGTCCCCCTCCTGCCCAACCGCGCAAGGACCCGCTCGTCCTCAAGTTCGACCCGCACCACCTCTACTACCTCCTCCTCAAGTTCGACGAGCTCGGCATCCCCGGCGCGGGCGACCTCGACGTCAAGGTCGACGGCGGGACGAGCAGGCCGATGAGCGTCGACTACTCGGCGCTCGACCTGCCGGAGCTCGACGCTTTCACGCAGGGCGGATCGAACGCAAACGGGCCTGCGAGCATCCTCGGCGGGATGTTCGGGCTCGGGAATGGAAACGGAGCAGGGAAGAAGCGGGACGGCGACGACGCCATGTCGGTCCGCAGCGGAATCAGCAGCTTCTCGTTCGGGTCCGGCTGGTGGGGCCTTGGAGGTGGTGCGAAGGACGCTCCTCCAGCAGACGAAGCCTCCAACGTCCGCTACATCTACTCGTCCTGCACCAAGCTGCCCGCCCTCAAGCTCTCGCCCTTCCGCTTTACCGCCGCGCCCGAAGCGGGCTCGAAGACCAAGGACACGACGCCCGCGCTCGTGCGGGTCGTCGAAGGCTTCGACGACTGCCCGCCACCGGACACCTGCGTCCCCCTTCTCGCGTTCAAGAACCTCTCGTCGCTCGTGCTCGACGACCTCGACCCGCGCGGCTTCTATGGCTGGGACGTCCTCAGCGTCCAGCTCAGGAGCCTCGAGGTGCACCGCGGCGGGCTCGAGGACGTCGGCGAGCTGATCTGCGATGCGCCGGTCGAGGACGCGGAGAGGAGGGCGGCAACGGAGAGGCGGGATAGGGCGGTGGGCTCAGAGCGGCGAAGGCGGACGGAGGGGAGCGCTAGCAGCTCCGCGAGCGCGCTCGAAGCTGCGGAAGGGGATGGCGAGCCGCCAGCAGCACCACCTTCTCCCGCCACGGCCTCCTACCCTACCCCTTCCAAGCTCGCCTGGTCTTCCCTCCGCCACCTGTCCCTCTCTGACAATGCCCTCACCTTCATTCCTTCTCCACCCCTCGCTTACCTCCCCATGCTCACTTCCCTCGACCTGTCCTCCAACCTGCTCATCTCGATCCCGCCCGGCCTCGCACACCTCACCTCCCTCCGCTCCCTCAACCTCAGCGACAACATGATCGACTCGCTCCTCGGCGTCTCCAAGGCCCTCGGCGCGATCGAGGTCCTCAACCTCTCGAAGAACCGGCTCGAGAACCTCTCGGGGCTGGACCGCCTGCCCGCCCTCGAGCGCCTCGACGTCCGCGAGAATCACCTCTCCGAGGCGCTCGAGGTCAGCCGCGTCGCGCGCCTGCCGCACCTCCGCGAGGTCTGGGTGCGCAACAACCCGTTCGCGCGCAAGAGGGAGGAGGGCGGCGAGGAGAACTGGCGCGTCAAGTGCTTCTCGTACTTTGCGGACGAGGAGGCGCACGGGCACCGCGACCTCGCTGCAGGCGAGATCCGCATCGACGGCACCGGGATGAGCTCGAGCGAGAGGAGGGCGGTCGATGCCGAGTCGTGCAGGAGGGGGACGCCGGTTGGGCGAAGGAGGGCGAGCGTCGGCGCGGCGGAGAGGGTCGCCGAGACGAGGAACGGGGAGGCCAAGGTCGTCGGGAGAAGGGTCGTCACCGCTCCGCATCGCGGTCCAGCTCATCACCACCACCACGAGCCGTCCACTTCTTCCTCCGTCCACCCTGACCAGCGCGCCCAGTCTCCCTCCCGCCCCTCCTCCTCCTCCGCCGTCGTCGCTCCTTCTCCCGTCGTGCCCTCCTCGTCCGCCAAGAGCCCGGCGAAGCCGAAACGACGCAAGCCTCGCCGCGTCGTCGACCTCGACGCTGATCCATCCCCCGCCGGTCACGGGCACGCGAGCGGTCCCTCCAGCGGGCTCTACTCGGATTCGGACCCGACCTCATCCGGAGCGGAGACGTCTCGTCCGCCTGGAGCGCGTGCAGGTCGACCTTCGACCGTCGCAGAAGAGCCCGACTCGACCCCGACTGCGACGACGGACTCGTCTTCCTCCGCCTATGCCTCTCCCGCGAAGCCCTCCTCGACCACGCCCCGCACGTCTCGCATCGCCGGTGTCTCCTCCCTCGGCCCATCCTCCTCCCCCTCCTCCCCCGCCTCCCCGTCGAAGCGCCGCCAGCGCGTCTCCGCCTCGACGTACGAGCCCGGGCCCGCGCTCTCGACCTCTCCGCCGGTGCACGCGATCGACGCGGCGGAGCGGAGCGGCGAGGCTTTCCGCCGCCGGATCGAGAAGCTCAGGGAGGAGGTCGGGGACCATTACCTGTCGGTGCTGGGCGAGAGGGAGGCGATGGCCGAGCTGGAGAAGCAGCAGGGGGCTCAAAGGAAGGCGGAGGGGAAGGTCAAGCCGGATGAGCCGGTTGTCGAGGAGCCGTTAGGGGCACAGCCGCCCGAGGAGGAGGTCGCGCCGCCGACTGCGGCCGTGCCCGAGGAGCCGCCCGTCCTGCCCGCCGCGCCCTCACCGCCTTCAGCAGAGGAGCCCGCCGAGCCGGTCGACACCGCGAGCGGGACGGGCGCGCCGGCAGAGCCGGACGCTCAGCCCGACCAACCCGCCGCGCCCGCCGCCGACGAGGAGGCCGCGGCGGTCGCGCCGGCGATGAAGCAAGGCGTCAAGGTGGTCAAGAAGAAGAAGGGCAAGGGGAAGAAGAAGAAGTGAGCGCAGGAGGAGGTCGACTCGCAACTGCAGGATCCCTTTCCGCTTCGAATCTGGCCCGCTGCCCGAGAAAACATGTACTGCGTGGTCCTACACCAAAAAGAAAAACCCAACCTATGCCAGAAAGACTGAATCCAAAAGAAGAGGAAGAAACCCAAGAACCCTGACCCGATCCCTGCCCGAGGCTCAAAGAAAGAAGCGTCCGCCCGACCCTCACCACCCGACGACCTCGCTCCCGACAGCCCTCCTCGCCGTAAACACCCCCTCGGGGTCCCACTCCCTCTTCGCCTTGAGCAGCGCCTGGTAGTTCTCCCTTCCGTACCACACCTCGCTCCAGCGGTCCTCGGCCTCGTGGTAGTTGCTCTCGCTCGAGTAGCTCGCCTCGGGGTGGCCCAAGGACGCCGCGATCCGGCCGAGCGCGAGCGTGTGCGCGGTGAGGTACTGCGAGAGCGCGGCGATCGCGGACGGGGTGGACGAGGTCGCGGACCAGGAGATGGGGAGGTCGATGTGGCTGTTCAGGGAAAGGGTCAGAGGAAAGAGGGCAGGGGGAAGAGGCGAGAGAGCGGAAAGGATGGCGGAACGCACAGGAGAGCCTTGCGCCAGGCTGGGTTGACGGAAGAAGGGTGCGCCGGCTCCTCCTGGACCTTGCCGCCCGCGACTGTCCAACCAAGTCCCGTCAGTGACTCGTCCCAACAAAACGAGAAGGAGAGCGAACGACGGACCAAGATGAACGATAGCCGGGCTAGCCGAGGCGGCGAGGAAAGTCGCGAGGTCCTCGCCCTTCTGCTCGACAACGTCCTTCGGGACCAGGCGGCTGCCGAGAAGGAGCGGGATGCCAACTGCGTCGAGAGACTCGAGGGCGTCGGTGAAGGCTGTCGGGTCAAGGTTGTGCTCAGCAAGGCAAGCGGGGAAAAGGTGAAAGAGGGAAAAAAGCGCACGGCCGTGCCACAGCTTGTACCAGTTTTCCGCCTCGACGAACTTGTACTCGACGTCGATGCTCGGGTCCTGCTCGGCAAAGTCGAAGACGGGCATGAAGAGCTCGCGGGCGAGGGCGATGTCCGGGGTGGGGAGGACGTAGGCGAAGGGCGTGCGGGCGGGGCGTTGCTGCAGAAGAGACGAATCAGACGAGCAGGGAAGGGGGGAAGAGGCATGTGAGAAACGCACAACGTAGGTGTAGCCCGCGAAAGGCGCCGCATCGCTCAGCTTCGGCTGCAGCTCGACCCACCGCTTCATGATCTCCTTCCACGCCTCGTCGCCCGCCTCCTTGCTCGCGTTCTTGCCGACGGAAAACTCGCCAAAGATGCCGACGAAGCCGGTGGGCGGGGCGTGCACGCGGAACACGGTCTCGACGACGACGCCGAAGGCGGAGCCGCCGCCGCGGAGGGCGGTGAAGAGCGACGGGTGCTGGTGGGGAGAGGTGCGGACGAGGGTACCGTTGGCGGTGACGACGGTGAACTCGAGGATGTCTGAGCGGTGAAAATGGGGATTAGTCGAAGAGAGGTGAAGGAGGAAAAGGACGGGAAGAAAACGCACTGTCCGCTGCAAGCCCGTGCAAGGGAGCAAATGGACCATGTCCGCCGCCGAGAGCAAAGCCGCCCGCACCGCCCACCGTCCTACTGACGCCAGCAGTCACCACCACGCCGGCCTTGTCCGCCGCCTCGTACAGGTCCTGAACGACGTTGCCGGCGCCCGCGCGAATCGCCTTCTCCGGCTGCGACCCCTCGGGCGCACCCTCGGGGACAAACTCGGGATCGTACGCCCTGTCCTTGAGCTTGTTCGTCCAGAGCGTGAACGAGCCCGGGTCGGAGCTCCGGCCGAGGTAGTCGTGGCCGGTGTTCTTGACGCGGAGCCGCAGGCGGTGCTCCTTGGCGTACTTGACGGCCGCGACGACGTCGTCGGCGTGGAGGGCCTCGAGGACGTAGGCGGGCGTGCGGTCCTCGGAAGAGAGGACGGCTCCTTCGACCGACTGGGCCGTTTGGTTCAAGTGGCCGCCGAGCGAGGGGTCGAGTCCTTGACCGTTTCTGCACGACGAAAAGAAGGTCAGCGTCGAGGAACACGAGGTAAAGAAAGGGCGATCAAGGTTTGACGGAAGCGGAAGGACCGGAAGTCCGGGTCTGAGAGGTGGGGAGGAAGAGGAAGGAGGGCGGGCGGCGGGGACGAGCACGGATGCTGTGGGCGAAGGGAGAGACGAGGACGCACTCGAAGTTGAGGAACATGACGGCCGAGGGTTGCTCGATCCTCCACCACGGGTCTGCGCAGGTGCCCTCGGCGCAGGGGACGTCTCCATCCGGCCGCACGAGCTGTCCGCGAGTCGAGGAATTCAAGGCGGCCCAGCGGTCGAGGGAGGGGTAGCAGGGGTGGCTCGGGAGGCAGTAGGGCTGGAGGAAGGCGCCAGCATCCGAGCCAAAGACCTGTTGGAGGGTGAGAAGTGGGGCGACGAGAAAAGTGGCGAGAGGGGGGTCCAAGGTCAGCGACGAGCGAGCGGGAGAGTGGGAGGGGAGGGTGCGACGTGCCAATTGGGAGTCCATGGCCGTGTGAGCCGTCAGAGGCCGAGGAGAGTGGAGTGGACAGGAGTCGGGAGAGGGAGGGACTTGTTTGGCGCGTTGGCTCGCGGGCACCAGGCAGTCCCAAACAAACCCACTCTCGGCCCTCGCACACCGCTCACACACCCTCACAGACTGCACCACTCCACTGTACACTCCATCAACTACAGCCTCCACCCCTCCCGCACCCACCCAGAGTCCCACCTCGCTTTCCCTCCTTTCCCTCCCTCGACCTCATCTCTCGGGCCACCCATGGCCACAATCACCACTCCAAACGGCTCACGCCGCACCCTCCAGCCCGTCAACACCCGCTCACACTCCACCCGCACCGCCCAGCGCGACACCGACCACCGCCCCGCCGCGCCCTTCTTCCCAAACGAGCGCCAGTTCCTCGCCGCCTTGGGCCAGGGCCACGCCCTCGCGGGGCCCCCCAACGCTGTCTCCCAGCCCATGCACACCGCCCGCATCGACGGCACCAAGGCCGCGACCGCCCTCGCTCCGTCGCACCTCCCCGCCAACCCCTCCCGCAAGCGCACCGCAGACGCCCTCGTCCACGACGACTCGACTTCGCCCGACACCGTCCAGCAGCGCGTCAACAAGAAGGCAAAGGCCAGCGCGACTGTCGCGCAACCCGTCGACGCCAACGTCAAGCGGGCCAAGGGCAGGCGCAACGCCGCCGACCGCGCCGAGAAGGAAAAGATGGCGCACGAGTCGGCCCAGTGGCGCGCCAAGTACAAGAAGGCGTTCCCGTCCTTCACGTTCTACTTTGACGCCATCGACGAGGGCACCAAGTCGCTCCTCAGTCTCCAGGTCCGCAAGCTCGGAGCGGTGCGTCGTTTCCTCTTTTTCCTTCTTCCCGTTCCCACTCACTTACCCTTCTCCCCGCGTCCAGTCCGTCGACAACTTCTTCTCCAAGAAGGTGACGCACGTCGTCACGACGCGCCAGGTCCCGACCGGCGTCAACAAGGAAAACGTCGACTCGCCCAATGCGGGCAAGAACGGCGCGATCGACTCGGCAGCCGGCAAGGCCAAGAAGCAGCGCGTACCGAGCCCCAAGATGTACTCGCTCGTGAGCGGGCAGAAGCTGCGGACGTGAGTTTGCTGTCTCGGCCTCCCCTCCACTCTACCTTGCTTGACCATTGTCTTCCTTCATGCAGAATGACCGGCGACGCCGAGAAGAATCCGTTCATCGACTCGCAGGACATCCTCTCCAAAGCGCTCGACTTTGGCCTGAAGATCTGGCCTTGCGACAGTGCGGTTTTTCTCCCTCCCTTTCTTCCGCGCCCAAACTCACCTTGACGTCCACTTGTCTGCCCTCGCAGAGCTCCAACTCATCCTCACCCGCATCAACGCTCACTCGCCGAACAAGGTCGAGGCGAACGTCACCCGCAACCCGTCCCTCCCTTCCCTCCTCCGCGAGGAGCAGCTCTACGGCACCGGCGAGCGCGACCCGTTCGTCCCGCGCTCGAACATGCACTACTTCAGCTCGTCGAAGCACTATCTCCTCGTCGAAGACTCGACGGGCGAGCACCGCCCGATCGTCGTCAAGGAGTACGAGCGCCCTCGCAAGCACGAGGACCCCGAGTGGCCCGTCCTATGGGGCGGCATCGAGGGCCGCACAGGCTTTTACCACTACGACGGCGAGATCACCTACGAGCAGCGCAAGCGCCCGCCTCCCCCTCCTCCCGCCGCCGTCCAGCAAGACGCCCCCGCCAAGACGGCGGCCGCGCGCCCTCTCCCGCCCAACCTCCGCCGCGCCGTCTCGCTACAGAACGTCGCGCGCGCCGGCACGGGCGCCGGACCCGTCCCGCAGCAGCACCACTACCACCCCCCGCGCGGCGGCGAGTACCTCGCCGCGTCCGGCAACAGCCAGATCATCACGTCCAACATCGCCTCGGCGACCTCGACCGCCGGCGCGCGCTCCGGCGCCGCGCAGGCGTCCCGCTTCGCGCCTGGACAGGGGCCCTTCCTCGACAAGCGCCTCGCCGTCCTCTCGAACCGGACCGTCTCGGTCGCGGGCGGCGCCCTCCTCGGCACGGGCTCTGGCGCCGGGTCCTCCGCGTCGGCGTCGGCGTCGACGTCGGCGACGACGCGCGTCGCGGCTCTCAAGCGCGCCGCTGCGCCGCCCGTGCCGGGCAAGCTGCAGCGCAGCGTCTCGGTCGACGCAGGGCTGAGCGGGAGGCGGGTCAACCCCGCGCTGGTGCAGATGAGGGACGAGCCGAAGAAGCCTGGTTACTGCGAGAACTGCAGGCTCAAGTACGATGACTTCAAGGACGTGCGTTGCGGTCTTTCCTCTTTTCTCCCACCGCGTTCTCGTTATTCGAGAGGACTGACGGATTCGTCTCCCAACCCTCGGTACGCGCAGCACGTCGTCTCGTCCAAGCACCGCCGCTTCGCGCTTAACCCCAAGAACTGGACCGACCTCGACGAGCTCCTGAGCCAGATCAACCGCCCGCTCGCGCCCCGGACGCTCGCCGACATCGCCGCGCTCGAGACGTGGGTCAACCCGGACCCGCAGTCGGACGGCAGCGCGGGCAGCAGCAGCCAGGACAGCGCGCAGCTCGCGGACGACTCGGGCTTCTTTGACGCGACGCTCGCTGCCGCGGCCAAAGGTGGCGAGGGCGAGTCGGAGGAGGACTCGGAGGAGGCGAGCGAGGAGGACGAGGAGCTCGACGGGGAAGAGGAGGACGACGAGGATGAGGAGATGAGCGATGAGGAGGACGAGGAGGACAAGGAGGACGCGCGCGACCGCGAGCTGTACGAGATCATGGCCCAGCAGCAGGAGCTGACGAACCAGACGGCGCTGTTTGCGATGCAGGCCGCGTCGCTCATGGCTGCCATGTAGTCGCCGACCTCGCCGACCTCGCCACCACTCTACCCGCATCCACCTAATCCCGCCTTTCGCGTACACCTCTCTCTTCAACCTATGCCTATCTCTCCCTCTCACCCATCTCTATGCCTCTTGCAACCCTAGTGCCTGCCCTACTCACCCTGCCCATCGCATGATACCCTACCTCGCTTGTTCTCCCCTCCCGCCCCTCCTACCCCTCCACTTTGCATACCCCTCAATACCCACCTTCCTCCTGTCCTTCTCGTCCCTCTCCTCCGTCCCGTAGATCCTTGTGCCTCTCCTTTCGCTTTTTCCTCACCATCGCTTTCTCCCCTTCCGCCGTTTTGCATTTGCCCCCCGCCCCTTCGTAGCAGCAGCAGCGTCGTCCTTGCACGCAATCGCGCTCTCCCCTTCTCATTTTCTCCGCGACAGATTCGAGCCAGCAGAGACAGGAAAGGAGGAAACGAAAGCGGTTGCGTGGCGAGGACTACCCGTAGACTACGCCGCGACTGGTTCCGCTCGTCGTCTCCTCATACAGCGTCACTGCGGGTGGAAGCAGGGTCAGCGTGAGAAGCATGCAAGAGGAAGGAGAACGAACGCACTCGTCAAGCTCGCCATAAACCCAGGCAACGACCCCCTCCCTTCCAGCCAGAACCCGATGTTGCTCCGGACCTGCTCGATGCCCATGATCTTCTCGTCCGTCGCGCTGACGAGCTTGAACGGCATCGGCCCGCCCGGCCACGGGTCGAACGCGAGCGAGCGGTCCTTCATCGGCGCGTACACGGACGTGACCCGGATCCGGCCCGAGTCGAGGAAGGCGAGCTGGTAGCCGAGGAGCTTCTGGACGGCGAGGCGCATCGCTTCCGTCTTCTCGGCAACGGCCTGGTCGGAGGAAGGAGCGGACGGTCAGCAAATGCAAAGCAGGAAAGGCAGAGGGCGGACGCACCTGGCTGATCCGCTTGAGCATCGTGTCTTTCTGCGCAACGGCGAGCTTGAGCTTGTCGATCTCCGCCCGCGCCTGGACGAGCGACTCGCGGGGGACGAGCTGCTCCCCTGCCGATCCTCCCGACAGCGCGCTCGCACCCGCCCTCTCAAGCGCCGAGATCCGCCTCAGGAGCGCCTCATTCTCCTCCCTCAGCTGGTCGAGCGTCGCTTGGCGGATCGCCTGGTCAACGCGCGAGGGCGAGTGCGCGAACTCGAGCACTTTGTGCGTCGCGGGGTTGTACGCGCCGCGGATGCCCTGGTTCTCCTCGAGTTGCTCGACTTGGGCGCCGAGCGAGTCGAGCTCGGTCTCCATCAGGGCGAGCTCGTTGCGCGCTTCGTCGAGTTCTGCGGGGAAGGAGGTTCAGCAAGAAGGGAGGACGGCAGCACGGGAGGAAAGGCAGCGCACCTCGCTGCAACTCCTCGTTCAGCCTCAACTGCTCCTCCAAGCTCCTGCTCACCGCCGACTCTCCCTCGCCCTTCTCCTTCTCCTTCCTCTCGCGCTCTTCGAGGTCGATGATTTCGGTCGTGCTCCCTCCGTACCGCTCAACGAGCCCGCGCCAGTGCGCGACCTGCTCCGTTAGCGCCGCAAGCTCACGCTTGTGGGCGTCGAGGTGCGCTTCGAGCTCGGCGATGCGGGCGGTCTTCTGCGCGTCGTAGTTGCCCGACGGGTTGACTGCTTCTTCGGTCGAGTAGCTCTCCTGTGGGGTTGAAGGAGCTCAGTATCCCGGAAATCGGGAGGAAAGCAGAAGAAGAGGGGCGAGGGGAAGCGAGCGTACGAGGTGACGCTTGAGCATCTCGACCTCCTGCCGGAGAAGGCCTGTCTGGCTCGCATCGACCCTCGCCCTCTCTTCGCTCGCCTCCAGCTTCTTCTTCGTCTCGCTCAACTTGCCCTCGAGCTCGGCTGCGCGCGCCTCGAGCTGCCCGATGATGCGATCGCGGCGCTGGAGCTCGAGCTCGTGCGAGTTCATCCGGTCGCGGAGCGAGGCGTTCTCGATGCGCGAGGCGGCAAGATTCTTGGTGATCTTGCGCGGGGAGGAGAAGACGTCGATGTCTTCGGGCTTGACGAAGGCAGCCCTGCGAGCGAGGGCAGGTCAGACTGGCAGATGGAAAGGAAGGAGCAAGGAGGGAACGGACCAGTCGGCTTTCTCCCGGCGAAGGAGGTCGAGCTCGATGCCCTGCGCGGTAAGCTGGCGCTGAAGCTCCTCGGCCGCCTTGACCTTCTTCTCAAGCGAGCGGTTGGTCTCCTTGAGGAGCTCAACATTCGCGTGCTGGCGCTCGAAGGTCTCGACCTTGCGCTGCAACTTGCCGTTCTCCTTCTCAAGCGTCTTGAGGGTCGTGACTTGACCTACCAGCGGGAGCTGCGTCAGTGTTGGTCAAGCAAGGAGGAAGTGAGAGAACGCACGATGCAGCTCCTCCCGGATTATCTCAGCGTCGCCCGAATCCCTCGCCTGCAGCCGTTCGCGCTCAAGCTCTCCCTCGAGCGCAACTCGGCGCCGCCGCTCTTCTCCCGCCGCCTTCGTACTGGTCTCCAGCTCCGTCTGCAACCGGTCCAGCTCGGCTTGCATCGCTGCCGTCCGCCCTCGCTCCGAGTTGGCCGCCTCGTTCGCCTGCGCTGCCGAGTGCTGGAGGTCCTCGAAGTCCGCTTGCAGATCCGCCTGGTAGTCCTTGAGCTGGCTGAGCTGGTCGCGGAGCTTGCGCGCCTCGGCCTCGAGCTCGGCGCGCACCTTGTCGTCCTCCTTCGACCGGTGCTGGTCCCGCTCGGCGGCCTCGCGCTCCTTGCCGATGAGGACGGCGCGTTGGCGCTCGAGCTTGTCGACGCGGGCGGCGTAGTCGGAGAGCTGCGCCTGCGCTTTCTCCGAAGCGAGGTCTGCTTCGAGCTTCTGCCGCTCGGCGGCGTGCTTGTACTCCTCGACTTGGCTCAGAGCGCGGGCGAGCTGGCGCTTGAGCGAAGAGGCCTCGGACTCTGCTTGTGCGAGGGGACGTGAGCGGGCTCGGACTCGGGAAGAACGAAAGGAGGCCCACCTTGCTGCAGGTCGGCGGCGCTGGGTCGGCGTTTGAGGCTGCTGCCTATCCGCGAGTCGGGTCGAGCAGATGCGGGAGCTGACGGGAGCAGAGGTCAGACTGTGAGTTGGGGGTAAGTCGAAGGCGGGCGCACCCTCGGAGCCGTTCGAGATGGAGGGTCGGCGGAGGGGAAGTCGAGAAGAAGAGGCTGTACGCGGAATGATCAGTTGGCAACTCGGAAGGGGAGCTGCAGATGGACGTACGGGTGACCAACGAGCCCATCTCGCTCACGCTTGGCCGGCGCAGGAGCGAAGCCCGCCCGACCGTCATGGGCGCGTCCTGCTGGCCAACATCGCCTGTGGAGGGTCCGAGTCAGCGGGATCTGCAGGATGGGGCAAGGACAGAGACTCACGACGCAGCGGCAGACGGGACGAGCCCACAGTCGCCGAGGCGGCTGCTCGAAGCGAGCGGGACGAGACGAGTGGGGTTTGGAGTGGAGCGTTCAGGTCGCGAGGAGGGCCGCGCTGGCTCATGGTGATGCGATGAGGGTTTCTAACCGTCGAGAGCGAGCGTACGAGCGAGTTCGGGGAGCAGCGGGAGCAGAACGGAGGCCACCCTCGAGCCATGTTGATGAACCGACTCTGGCTCCGCTTCACCGCTCGCTTGCTCAGACTGCTCCGCTGCCCTACCAGGATGAACGCGGACAGTTCTGCGGCTACCCAGGTACGCGACTTGTCTTCCTCCGCGCTCTCTGCACTGACCTCTTCTTCTGCCAGCCTCCTGCTCCCCGTCTCGCCCTCGAGCTCATCGAGCGCATCCTCGAAGACGCCTGGGAGCCTGTACTCCAGACCACCGGTGGCATCATTCGCAACGCACCCGAACTTCCTCCCTGCAAGGCATTCCTCCAACTCTGGCGCGCCTCTCACTACCGCATCTTCTGCGCCTATCGAGCTAGCACGGTCTTCCAGCTCGTCGAGACGATCCTCAGCGCCCCGTCCAAGGCGGCCTGGATCAAGCAGGTCGTTATCGTCCCTCGCTTTTGTCGCGACCCTGGGCCCGACTTTGATCCGGAGGACCTCGAGGTCAACATCGCGAAGGCCATCCCGCTTCTGACCCATCTCGAGACACTGCACTTCGACGAGGCCGACCGAAAGATCCTCGAGCCGGAATTTGTGCTGCGGCAGCTGGGAGGGCTTCCCAAGCTGGTCAACCTCACCTTGAAGAGTGAGTAGACAGTTCTTCCTTCCTTCCTCTCAAGGCTAACCCACCCTGATGGGTTTTGCAGTCTCGCCACCTCAGTCACTGCCCGCGCCTATCCCTCCCCTTGCCGGTCTCCGCTCTCTGTGCCTCTCCACCTCTTCCGTTTCCCCGGTTCTCGCAGAGCTCTTCCGGAGCGCGAGCAACCTGCGCGACCTCGATGTCGCGGGCAAGTATGGCACATTGCCTGACACTCTCAGGGTGGTAGCCTCACCGTCCACCATCCGCTCCCTCAGCATCAGCCTCGTTGGAATCAACAGCGATTCAGCTGCGCTCCTGGCGCTTCTGCCCTCCTTCACATCCCTGAGCACCTTGCAGCTCTTGCTCAAGGACTCTCATCTGCCCACCCTCCTTCCCATCGCGCGCAGTCTGCCCCTCGAAACCCTTTGCGTCCGGGACGGTGGAGGCGACTTTACGTGCGCCAGCCTCTACCCCTTCCTCTCTCTCTCGACACTCCGTACCCTCGAGATCGACGCTGCGTACTGCCGCATCGGTCCGAGCGCCGCCGCCTTCATTGCCGAGGAGTGCAGACACGACCCGAACAACCAGCTCTGGCCGGGCCGCTTCTACTACAAGTGGAGTGTCCCGCCGGACTGGCACGACGACTTCACTCGCTCTGACCTCGAGCGCCTCATCGCCTTCGCGGCAGAGAAGGGCATCAAGGTTGGTGGGCCGGTCTTGCAGTCGATGGAAGCGGAGGACCGCTTCCGACTCGAGGAGACGGCCCTCATGCAGGAGCGGAAGAAGCGCGGGCTGTACAAGGGGGGCGAGGAGATCCAGCTCAGGAAGAGCTGTTTGCCGAGTTACGAGGCTCCCCCCCTGGCGCTCTAGCATTTCTCCTCTCCCTTTCCGATCCTTCTGTCTCTAAGTAGCTTCTGCAGTGCCTTGATGCAAGGGAGGGGTTTCCCAGTGCGAGTCATTGGAGCTCGCAGGTTGACCGGGAGAAGACCTCGTGCGCAGGACAGAAGAACCGCAGAAACCAGGTGCGATCTCGATGATGCCGGCTCTCTACCTTCTGATCCCGCCTGAGAGACAAGCAAAGGCACATACGCATCAAAACAGCACGTAAGGCCTGACCGCGCCGAGCACGACAGGTCCGTCCGCGGGTTTGCAGAGGCCTGCTTCGCGCACTGGGGTAACTCGCTAACAGGCTTCGCGCTCTCCCGAACCGGCGGGGATCGAACCAAGGACCTCAGAGCACGTCCAGCCCAGCTGGCAGTCATCAGGCCCCTCCGTTATAGGCATGGCAGACCTGATGCCACGACAAGATGCGGAATCGAGGAAGGACGAGGAAACGACGACGCAGCGAGCGGCGGACTGTGGGACAGCATCGGCGTCTGCTTTGCTGGAGAGCGTGCGCTGCGTAGGAGTGGGCTGTACGAAGGGAAGGGAAAGAGAAACGCACGGCGAGAGGTAGAAAAGGCCCGGCGAAAGCAGCAAGAAGGAAGCTCAGTCGGCTCGACGAGTTCAAGGAGTGAGTCAGCCGGCTCTACCGAGAGCGGCGAGGCTGCATCGCGCGCGCAAGGATCCGTCCAGCAGCGGTTCGCACTCTTCTCGCGGCGTAGAGATCGAAACGAGACCCGCCGGAGCACGCCTCGCCCATCTAGCAGTCGTAGCGACCTTCTGACTGAGCTTGCTCGTCGTCGAAGTGAACCGCATAAGGATGAGGTCGGTTTGCGAGGAGTCGGGGTAGCGGAGGGAAGAGGGTGCAGGGAGGTGAGGCGAAGCTGTTGAGGGAGGCGGTCAAGCCGGTAGGTATTCAGTCTTGCTCGTACCCAGCGCAGGCGGTAGGCAGCCGTTCGGAGGTGAGTCGTGGCTTGAGGGGATTCGGCGGGCGGTGGTTGAGCAAGAGGCGATGGACAGGGCTTGGGGCGGCGGGTGAAGGAGCGGCTCGGCCGGAAGGAGCAATGACAACGTAGTGTGATGCTCCTCGCAGCAGCAGCGTCGACAGCGGGAGAGCGGCGGAGGAAGAGCTTGCGTCGACCGTTCGGCGAAAGGACGTCTGCCTTCTGCCGCTCCCCCTCACGCTCAGAAAAGCTCGACTCCTCAACAGAAACATGCTACGACTGGCAGCAAGACCGCCTGTCCTCTGCGCTTGTCGCCCCGTGGCACGCACCTTCTCCTCCTCCTCCTCCGCCTCGTCTTCCTGCGCGCCTCCGCCAGTCATCGCTTCGGCTCCAACAATGCCTCGACACCTCCTCATTCACACCCCTCATCCGTCCACCTCCTGGCCCTCACACCTCAATGCCGTCTCGCCCCTTTACGCCGCCCTCGCCGAGCGGTGGGCGAAGCACCCCGAGCTGAGCAAGCTGGGCTTCAACTACACCGATGCGGGTCGGGGACAAGTTAAGGAGGAGTGGGACAAGGACCGGTCCAAGTTCGAGAAGCCACTCGAGCTGGCGGAGGAAGAGTGCGTTTTCCTCCCTGCCGTTTACCTGCTCATCCTCGCCCTGTTCCCCTTTTCCGCCCACTCCTTCGAGGCGATGCGTACAGCTCCGCCTCGACTGCGCAGCGAGCAGCGCTCAACCTGACTTGTTGACCCTCTTCCCTCACAGAACTTACTCCGCCACCCTCTACCCCGACTTCGTCCACCTCCCCTCCTTCTCCCTTTCTTCCCTCCCGTCCTTCGAGTCCCTCTATACCTCGCTCTCTCCTTCGCCTACCGCCGCCCCTACCGCCTCTCCCTCCTCTTCCACCTCCACTCCTCCGCCTCGCACCCACATCTTCATCTGCACGCACGGCACCCGCGACTGCCGCTGCTCGGACCTCGGCGAGCCGCTCTACCAGGCGCTGGTCAAGGAGGTCAAGCGGAGGAAGCTTGGCGGAGAGCTGAAGGAGGGGGACGAGGGCGTGCGGATAGCGAGGATCGCGCATGTCGGAGGGCACAAATACGCAGGGAATGCGTTAGTGTACCGCGAAGGGAGCGGATGCGACTGGTGTGCTACTCTTCCTGCCTCGTCCCTTCATCCGGTCGCGACTATCTCGTCAACTCGCCTTTGCTGTCTCGTTCACCCCATATTCTGACCCTCCTGCACGCCCTCGCAGGTACGGCCTCCTCCGCGCCTCCGACGCCCCCGAACTCATCGAGCACGCCCTCTCCGCCTCTCCCCTACCCTGGTTCTCCCGGTGGCGCGGTCGCCTGAACCTCTCGCCCGAGGAGGTCAAGGAGGCGTACTCGTCCCATGCTGGCGTGGGTGCAGAGGGAAGGAAGGAGGAGAAGCGGAGTGTGCTGGGAGATCCGGTCGAGCTGAGGTTCGTGACCTTTGAGGGTGAGGAAATCGAGGTGAAGGGATACGAGGGAGAGACCCTCATGGTGCGTTGTCTCCTCGCTCGCTCTCTCTTCTGCGATGGGCGTACTTTCCTTTCGCTTTGCAGGAGGTTGCCCGGCGCAACGACCTCCCTTCTATCCTCGCCACCTGTACGTAGCGGCCTTTCCTTTTCTGCCTCGTCTCCTTCTTTCGCTGCTTCCGAGATCAAGCGAAGTCCATACTCACCATCGATTTCCACAGGTGGCGGTCACTGCGAGTGCGCCACCTGCCACGTCCACATCCCACCCGCCGTCTCCTCCTCTCCCTCCTCTTCCTCCGTTTCCTCCACCTCGCGCCAACCCACTCCCGTCCCCATCCACCCTCCTCTGCCCGAGATGACCGACGAGGAGGACGAGCAGCTCGAGTTCGCGATCGGGGCGGATGACGACTCGCGCCTGGCGTGCCAGATTCCGGTGACGAAGGAGCTGGGCCAGTGGGTTGCGAGGGGAGGGCGGGTGAAGTTGCCGAGGTACTAGAACTGAGCGTAGAAGCGCGCGTACATGACGATATAGCGATGCGCATCGAGCGACTCTGCCACTACTCTCGCAACCTGAAAGAGCAGAGGCGGAACTGCTTCGCAACGCATAGCTTATACTCTACGCCAAGCCGGTCTACGCCACCTTGCCCTTCCTCGCCAGGACCCACTCCTCCGCTCTATGCTCCGCCTCGTCCTGCCGAGCCTTCTCCTCCGGATCATCTGCTTCATCCCAATTCTCTCCAACCTCCTTGTTCCTTCCAGCCCCGTCCTCCCCCTCGAACCCCTCCGCCTCGACCTCGAAGGCGAACAACAGCCCCCTCGCGAGCCACTCTGCCCGGGGCTTGTCCGGCGGGAAGCGGAACGCGCGGTCGAGGATGGGCCAGACGCGCGCCGCCCGAAGCGCAGGGAGGGACAGGCGCAGGAGGGCGGCGAGGGGGTGGAAGGGTGGAGATTGTGAGGGCGAGGGAAGACGCAAGGCCGAGAGATGCGCCGAGACGGAGGGCGGTGAAGGAGGTAGAGAGGCGAGTAGGCGAGCGAGGGAGACGTAGGAGGAGCGAAGGAGGGCGGTGTAGAGGGCGAGGAGGAAGCGGATGGACGGGTCGGGGTGGGTGTGCGTGCCCGGATGTGTCCGGGAGAAAGAGGGCACAGGGAGGCTCGACCGCTCGAGGAGGGAGAAAAGGGTTGGCAGGAACGTCGAGAGGGGCGGAGAGGACGAAGAAGTTGTCGAGGGTGGTGCGTGTGATTGCGGAAAATTGAAGGCCGGCAGGAGATGCGAGTGCAGCAGATGGAGGGTGAGGAAGAAAGCGCGAACAGCGGGGTCGGCGGGACGGGCGATGAGGGAGAGGTCGGAGAAGGAGGTTGTTAGTGCGTCTCCTGGTCGTAGTGACTGTTCTGGGGGCGCAGGAGTGCCAAGGGCGGGATGGAGGTCGACAACGAGGTGCGGCAGAGCGCTGGCCAGTTGAGGGGTGTTCGAGGCGAAGAGCGACAGAAGCGCTGAAGCTTCGTAGACTGCGAGACAATTGCGTCAGCGCAAGAGAGCAGAGAAGCGATACGGCGATACGCACCTTCGCAGGCGAAGGCGTCGATGCGGCGGATCGAAGTGATTCCTTCGCGCAGCTTGCCTGGAAAAGGGGCATATGAGGAGTCAGTCCGTCTTCTCTCGCTTCAGGCAAGTCGGCCGACATACGGAGGTCCAGTAGGATGATGCCGAGCTCCTCGTCCCGCCGTTTCCGCTGCTCCAGCGAGAGAGAACGGGAGGGATGGGCGATGGCCCACTTCCGCAACTTGTCGTCGATGTGCCGGCGAAAGCGCTCCTGCACCTCCGGATTGCGCAGCCTGCTCGAAACGTTTACAGTCAGCTCACAAAGGGAAAGAGGGCGAGGGGAGGGAGACGCACGACACCTCATCCTCATCGCCCTGCAGTCCTCGACTGGGCGACAGCAGCATGTCGAGCTCCTTCGGCTTGTTGCCGAGGTCCTTGCGGGCCATCCTGAGTCCGTCCCTTGAGATCCCGCCTGCTCCCGTCGCTGTTGAGCCTCTTCCCCTCCCTCCTCTTCCCCCACTTGGTGCTGGTGGGTCGCCCCCTCTCGCTGGACTCGCCCAGCGACTGGTCATGTCGCCCTGAGGGAGCGCTGAGCCCCTCCTACACGGTCCAGATGAGCTCATAGCGGTTGTAGTGAGCAGTTGCAAGTCGAGCTTCCTCGTCGAGCTTGCCCTCCGCCGAATTGCTGCTTGCGCTCCTCACACCGCTATGGCGACCACCAAGCCCAGATTCAAGACCAGGCACGTCACCAACATCGCTCACCGGAGGTCCGGCAGCTGCAGCAGCTCATCTCGACGAGCTACGCCTCGAAAAAGGACAGAGGCGGTGGAGCAGCTTGCACGGGGTCAACGGCACCACGGGGCGGGACGAGCGAGAGTCAGGGTGTGCATGAGCAGGGCGAGAGGCGTTGGGCAAGCGCGCAAGTCGGCAGGAGTTGCAGCCCGCGAAGTGGCCTCGAGGCGAGCACCGCCCATCTCTCCAAAGTTCCCGTCGAGCTGACCTTCCCTGCCTGGCCCTGCAGCTTCCGTGCGGCCAAATCCTACTCGCCCATCCACACCGGTGGCAAGGCTACCCTCTCCGGTGATGGCTCCTGGCTCGTTTCGACCCTGCACGAGCAGGCGCTCGTTACCGAGGTCGAGACGGGAGAGCAGGTGCAGGAGCTCAAGGGCGTGCGTCAGACTCTCCTCTACACTCCTTGAAGTAAGCTGACCCGTTTCCCTGCAGGACTCGTCCGAGGTCACCACTCTCGCCATCACCCCTTCCCCTCTTTCTCCCCAAGAAGGCGGTTTCCTCCTCACCTGCTGCCGTTCCCTCGCCCTCCACATCTATTCCCTCCCTTCTCTCTCCCTCCATCGCCACATTCCTCGCGCCCATGAGGCCCCGATCATCACCTGCTGCGCCGACCCGACTGGCACCCTCTTCGCGACCGGTTCGGCAGACGGCATCGTCAAGGTCTGGGACGCCGCCCGCGGTCACTGCACTCACGTGTTCAAGGGTCACGGTGGCGTCATCTCCGCCATGGCCTTCGACATCGCTAGCGCTGGCGACGGCGGGAAGCAGGGCCGCGCCCGCCTCATCACCGGCGCCGATGACTGCAAGATCCGCGTTTGGGACCTCCGCACTCGCCAGTGCCTCCATGTCCTCGACGGGCACGTCAGCGTCGTCCGCGGTCTCGACGTGACCAAAGACGGCAAGCTCTTCGTCTCGGGGGGACGAGACAAGCTCTTCAACGTCTGGGACCTCGAGCGCGGCGTGCTGAGGAAGACGACGCCCGTCTTCGAGACGCTCGAGACGGTCGGTCTCGTCGACGTGCCTGCGGAGGGGATCAGCGGCGACCGGAAGGGCAAGGGGAAGGCGACGGGCGCGACGAGGAAGGCGGTCTACACCGGCGGAGACAAGGGCGTCATCCGGTTGTGGGATCTCTTGACGGGCGAGGAGATCAAGGCGGACGAGGGGGAGACGCCTCGCGGGAAGGTGCACGAGATCCTGGACATCATGTGCGTCTTCTCCCTTCCTTACCTCGTCTTGTTCCCGCTCACGGCTTTTCCTCCAGCTCGACTCCCTCAACTTCCTCTCTCACCGCCGTCTACGTCGATCAGAACCTCGTCACCCGCTCTCTCCCTTCCCTCTCCGTCTCTCGGCAAATCATCGGCTTCAACGACGAGGTCATCGACACCTGCTTCCTTTCTTCCTCATCTTCCTCCGCCACCGCCGCCTCCGACGAGGCCTCCACTTCCGAGTCGCACCTCGCCATTGCCACCAACTCCGACCTCATCCGCGTCTACGACCTGAATCGGTTCAACACGCAGCTGCTCGAGGGTCACGACGATGTCGTGCTGTGTCTTGGACGGTCAGCAGACGGCGAGGTGCTCGTGAGCGGCTCGAAGGACAACACGGCGCGGGTGTGGCGGGCGCAACCAGGAGGAGAGGGAGAAGAGGCGACCTGGTCGTGCGTCGGACGAGCCGAGGGCCACGTCGAGTCGATCGGCGCCGTCGCAGTCACTAAGAAGGACCGCCACCTTCTCATCACGGCGTCGCAGGACCGGACCGCCAAGGTCTGGGACCTCGCCTCGGTTCTGTCCTCTTTCTCCGCCTCTCCCGACGACTCGCCCCTTCCTCTCCGCGCCCTCTCGACGACCAAGATCCACGACAAGGACATTAACTCGCTCGACATCGCGCCGAACGACAAACTCCTCGCCTCTGGCTCGCAGGACCGCACCGCCAAGCTCTTCGCCATCTCCTACACCGCCGCGACCAAGTCGACCCCGGCGCAGGCGTCTCTCTCCCTCCTCGGCACCTTCAAGGGCCACAAGCGCGGCGTCTGGAGCGTCAAGTTCTCGCCCGTCGACCAGTGCATCGCGACCGCGTCGGGCGACCGGACCGTCAAGCTGTGGAGCCTGCACGACTTTGCGTGCGTCAAGACGTTCGAGGGGCACAGCAACTCGGTCCTTCGCGTCGACTTCCTCACGCGCGGGATGCAGATTGCGACGGCGGCGAGCGACGGGCTGGTCAAGGTCTGGAACGTCAAGGACGAGGAGTGCGTCGCGACGCTGGACAACCATGAGGAGAAGGTGCGCTTTTCGTTTTCTCTCTCTTCTTTCTTGCCCGTCTTTGACCGCTTCTTCCCGCAGGTTTGGGCGCTCACGGTCGCGAAGGACGAGAGCTTCATCGTCTCCGGCGGCGCCGACTCGGTCATCACGATGTGGGAGGACGTGACGGAGATCGAGGAGCTCGAGAAGGAAGAGGAGAAGGCCAACATGGTCTTGCAGTGCGTCCTTTTCCTTCCACTCTCTTTCAGTCGAGACTGACTGTTCTGGCGGGAACAGGGAGCAAGACTACGAGAACTTCCTCCAGCTCAAGGACTATTCGAACGCCATCATCCTCGCCCTCTCGATGAACCAGCCCCGCCGCCTCCTCAACCTCTTTACCGAGGTCCGCCTTACCTCCGGTGCCGCCTCGACTGACGCCTCCGCCAACGCCGCCGACCTCCTCAGCTACACCGGCTCGCGGCACGTCGACATCGTCCTGCAAAAGCTCGCCCCGCACGAGCTCCGCCAGCTCCTCGGGTACATCCGCGACTGGAACACCGTCGCCCGCTCCGCCGAGGTCGCCCAGGGCGTCCTGCACGCGCTGCTCAAGTTCTTCGACGCGGACAAGATCCTCGAGGTCCTCGAGGGCAAGGGCGGCGACGAGGCCGAGGACAAGGAGCTCGACCTCGCCGGGCTCGGCGCGGGCGAGGATGGCGCGCTCGTCCCGCAGCAGAAGAAGGGCCGGAAGGCCGCCGAGCAGGTCAAGGCCACCGACGTCCTCGGCGCGCTCAGACCGTACACGGAGCGGCACATGGCTCGTGCGGACAAGCTCGTGCGCGAGTCGTTCATCGTCGAGCATTTGCTCGGCATGATGGAGGGCTTCGACGACTTTGACGTTGCCGGCGAGGGCGAGATGGAGGAGGACTAGACGCGAGATTGGAACTGGACTTGCCGTTTCCTCGCCTCACTCTGCTGCTCTCGAGAGGTTGCTGAGAAGGAGCGAAAGTGTCTATGGTTGCGGCGGATGGACGGTACATCGCTGCTACTCCCGCACGAAGACCCAAACCGAAAGGGAGAATACGAAGAAAGGGAAGGGAGACTAAGTAGCTGAGTAGGTTTAGAGTAGGCAGAGGAAGATGCAAGGCTAGAACGAGTGACACAGGTGGGAGATGAGGCGAAAGACAGACAAGAGTACGAGGCGAGGGTGGGGTATCGAGACGTGCGAGGGTTGCCGGTAGAGGAGGAAGATGGAAGGAAAGGGTTTTAGAGCGCGACGACGGCGACAGCGGCGACCAGCGCAGCGAAGACCGAGCCGGCGCCGAACGCGGCGCTGAGGGAAGCGCCGCTCGACGGCGTCGAGGTCGTCGAGCCGCCGGACGACTGCTCCGCCGCAGAAACGACGTTGCCGTTCGCGTCGGTCGAGACAGGGCCAGAGGCAGTCGAGGTGCTGGTGACGGTGGGGTCGGGCGCCTGCGAGAAAATCTGGAAGGTGAAGCCTCCGACGACCTGGCCGGCGTCGGCGGACGAGTTGCCTGACGCCGAGGCGGAGGCGGTCACCTTCGGGGCGGAGTAGGCCGAGACGGAGGGCGCGACGCCCGGGACGGCGGTGACCTCCGCAACGCCGGTCGCGGTGTAGCCTCCGGCGGCGCGGGTCGAGGACGCCGACGAACCCGACGAGCCCGAGACGGTCGAGTTGCCCGACGCGGAGGCGGATCCGGAGGAAGACGCGGCGGAAGAGGACGCAGAGCCCGACGAGGACGAAGACGAGGAGCCCGAAACGCCCGAGGTGATAGACTCGGCGAAACCGACGGCGGGCGAGCCGTTGTTCGAGTAGGAGAAGACGGAGTAGACCGCCTTGAGGAAGAGGTTGCCGATGATGGCGACCTGCTCGCCGCTCGCGTCGTACATGTCCTGGCCAAAGATGCCGAGGATGCACTCGCTCGTCGTGCTCGCCGACGCGTAGCCGAGGAAGACGTCCGAGAGCGGAATGTTGTAGGTGACGCCGTTGAAGGTGAGGCCGATCGTGCTGAAGGTCGACACGCAGGGAACGTGGTACTCGCCGTTCGAGCCGATGGCGGTGCCGCCGATCGAAGCGTACAACGCCTTGGCGACGGCGGTCGGGACGTAGATGAGGGTCGTGCCGGTGTCGATGGCAGCAGTCTACGGGACAAAGGCAGGTCAGCGGCAGAAAAGGAAGGGAGGGAAGGAGGAAAGGGAAGAGGGAGGACTAGGAGAAAGCGACTCACCATCGAGGTACCGGAGACGACGTTGCCGTCGACGCTGATACCGTCAGATGCGACGCTCCAGTACGACTTGGAGACGACCGGGTTGTAGGAGAGCGAGCCAGTGTACTTGCTCGAGTCGATGCAGCCAATGCAAAGCTCGCCACCGGCGATGGTGCCCTTAGTCTTCGAAGTCGAGTCCTTGGCGCGGGTCATGTAGTAGCTACGGGAGCAGACAAGCGTGAGCTGGGTTCGAACAGGACAGGGGGAAAGAAACGCACGAAAAGACCTGGTTCGAAACCGAACCGGCGGTGATGAGGTTTTCGAAGAAGGTCGGCGCGCCCGAGGTGGCGATCGTCGAGAACGCCATGCCGCAGATGCCATCCGACGGGAGCGAGTCGACAACAGCAGCAGACTTGTCGGCGAGGGCGAAGATCTGCTGGTCGACGCTGTAGCCGCCAACAGTGACGACGTCGCGGGCGAGGAAGCCTTCCGAAGAGCCGGTGCCGTACTGCGTACAGGGGTTCAGTCGTGACCGGGTTGAAGGGGGCAGAGGCAGCTCACGGTAATGTCCCACTCCGCAGTCGAGGTCTGGAGAGTCGAGCTGGCACCGTTGTTGAACTTGGTGTGGTCGGTCGACGAGCTCGAACTGGGTACCCAGAGATCGGCCGAGCCGGTATCGAAGATGGTCTTCGGGGAAAAGCGAGGTGTGAGCAAACAGCCTCGCGAGCGCTGAGCGGAGTGGCAGCTCACCTCGAAGCTCTGCGCAGGCGTGCCGATGCTGAGAGGACCGTAGTACGCGGCGTCGTTGCCGCCAGAGTCTGTCGATCACACCGGTCGTTAGTGCCTTGAGAAAAGCGAGAGTGAGGAAAGACCGCACAGTAGTCCGTCAAGGCAACAGCTCCGCTCGGCGCCCGCTTCGCGTTCTGCGCCCTTTTCATCCTCTTCTGCTCGACGACGTTGCGCTTCTCGAGCTCCTGTGCGCGGGAGAAGACCTCGTCGCGGCGCTTGGCGAGGCGCTCAGCGGCGGTCTTGTTAGCGGCGGTGACGACATGGTTGTTCTTGAAGTTGAGGGCAGCCTTGCTGTACTTGCGGGACAGACGGTCGAGGTCGTTGGCGAGGAAGCTGCAAGAGGAGGGCGAAGAAGACGAGAAAGGAGATGGAAGAAAAGCAAGCTCAGGTCAAATGGGCTTCTTCCGCTCATACGGGTCGTTCTCCCGCCGGTGTCGGATCCCCTCGAGCTGGCTTTGCGTTCTTCGTGCGCGGGCGCCAGAAGAACGGGTACCGACACCCTCGCATTCACCCTCGTCCGCTGCCCGATTGACCTTCGCACGGCCTTCTTGTCCCCCTCGAAGCAGCCACGGCGCGTTCTGCGCCTCCGCCGCTCGCAATGACTCCTCGCAAGCGTACTGCCACCGTCTTGCGGAGTTCCCGCCGACGGTCGAGTCGGTCTGAGCGAGACCGGGTGCTCGCTCCCCCTCCCAGCTCGAGGTGATGGCAAGGTCTGAAGGAAGGGCAAGCGCACTCGTGGTTGACCTCGCCCGAGTCGAAACGGACGTCGAGCATGCGCCTGTGGAAGCGGTGCACGCCGCCAGTGCGCGGGAGGTCGTGAGCCGCATTGGCGGCGACAGGGGTTGAAGAGAGGGCGAGGGCAAGGAGGCCCAGGGTAACGAGCGACGGGGCAGTCGAGGCGTGCATGGTGCTGCCTGGACGGTCGGTGGAGGGCAGAAGGCGGCCGGGAGAGAGGGAGCGACGAGAGAAGGGGAAGAAGGGCGAGTTGAAGGACCTGGCGAGGGGGAAGAAGGGCAAGGGGGGAGCTGGCGGTAGACGCGCCAGGCGACAGAGACGGTGCAACGGACGGCGAGGGAGGAAGACGAAGGACCAAACAGCAAGCAGCACAGGTGAAGGAGGAGAAGGCGAGCACAAGGGGGAGAAGGGGGTCCGTTGGAAGACGCGACTCCCAACGCGATCACTTTGGAGTACCTAGCGTGTTTCCGCCTCTGCTAGCCTTCCTCGGACGCAAGGGCTCAGTACACGGCCCAAGACAACGCGCTCAGAAGCAAGAACTCGCAAGAACCAGTCGAGAGGAGAACGACGAAGTTGTTCTCTGTCATTCTTGCTTGCAGTGGGTTCCACTGTCTTGACCTGCTCTTGAGCCACTTGGAACGAGGAGCAGAGCGGTTGCAAGAGAGCAGGTTGAATCCGCGGACCCGACCCAAACTCCGGCTTCTCCTCCTCCTCCGGGGTTTCCTCCTCTTGCTGATCTCTCACGCTCTCGCTCGATCCAGCGCTTCGCTCGATAGTCCGCGCACCTCTCTTCAAGCGCACGACAGTCCTAGTCCGCCTGCGCGCGGCTTCCCATGTCCCGCCCGGCCGCGGGCAGCTCCACCTCCCGACGAACGACTCAAGCTCCCAGCCCAGGCGGACCAGCTACGGTCATCCAGACCACGCCTTCGACGTCCCACGTCTTCCAGCCCTCGCCTCTTGATGCGATCCTAGCCGAGCAAGGCCTCAGTCGCTACCACCTCGCGCCGCCGTCCTGGCGAGCGCCCTGGATCCTCGACTCGGCAGAGGCGGGGAGCGGCGCGGCAGGAGCCTCGGCACTGGGAAGGAGCGTCGGGAGAGCGGGAGGAACAGGAGCAGGCGGGGGAGGCGCTGGAGCGAATCCTTCGCAGGAGAGCCAGGTCAAGGCGTGGCCCGTGTTCTACCCGCCCCGAGACGGCATGGATGAGGACCAGATGACGGAACAGGCGGTCAAGGCCGGATACGTCAGCAAAGGGCTGGTCCAGGTGCGTGTTCGCCCATTCTCCATGCCTTTTCTCTCATGAGCCTCACCCTTTTCTTGCGCAGGCCGAAACGTTCTCCGCCCACCAGCACATCCACGACAAGCTCAAGTCAACCGACATCCTCGGCAACCTCTCCCGCCTCATCTCCGCCGTGCAGACTCGTGCACAGCAGAGCCTGCCTACCTACGGGTACGGCGTTTTCCTCCAATCTTCCGTTCATTCTTGACCTGACCTGGCGTTCCTTTCCAGTGCTTCTACGTTCCGGCTACCTTCCCGAATCACTCTCACCGACGCAAAGCGCGAAGCCTGGTTCTCCGACCTCGCTTCGCCATCGATCCCGCTCTCCAAGCTGAGCCGGAGCGTGCCGCACGGCTACAAGGGCGAGAAGGGGTTGGACATGCTCGCACATCGCAAGGTCGACGTGCCAAGGGCGGTCTGGTTCGTGCGGGCGTTCGGAGGCGTCGAGATCGTGCCTTTTCTTCCTTTCTTTTTCTCCTGCCAGCGGACTAACCTTCTCCTCCTTGCAGCAATCGCTCGCCAAGACGCGGCCAACCTCTATCGCCATCTCGCTCTACACTTCCGAGTTCACCACGGTCGTCAGCGAGTTCATCCGCAAGCAGCTCGTCGAGGTCGTCCTCCCGCCCTCGACCTCCGCCGGCGCGACCGTCACCACCCCGGCAACAACGCCGCTACCCGCGCCAGGTACACCCTCAGCGGGCGCGACGCGCGCAAGAAGTGCCTCGACGAGCAGCAATGCGGCGGCGGCGGCTGCGAAGGCAGCGGCGGCAGCTGCTGCTGCCGGACCGGGCTTGATGGACGAGGACAAGCGCAAGACGTGGCAGGGCAAGTTCGAGTACACGTGAGCACGGTCACTACACCCTTTTATCTCGGACTGAGCGCTTGCCCTTGCAGCATCCGCCTCGTCTCGTCACTGTACGAAGAAGCGCTCCTGGACCGCCCTCAATTCCTTCGCTTCCTTATCACTCTCCTCGAACCCTCCCCTCCTTCGGCTGCCTCTACTCTCGGCCAACTACCCTTCGTCCTCCTGCTCGTCGAAGATCACCTTGGCGACGTGCTCGCCAGCGAGACCTCGACCGCTCGACTCGTTCGCGGCTGCCTTTTGCGGCTGCAAGAGCTAGAGGCTGCCCCGTCGACTTCCCTCCGCCACACCCTCATCGCCTCCCTCGTCTCCCTAGTCCGCTCCGCCTTCCTCGCCAACCCCGACGCCTTCATCCCCCTCCTTCCCTCTCCCATCTACCCCCTCTCCCGAATAGCGCCGTCGAGCGGCGAGGACCTCGGGCAGGTGCTCGAGAAGCTCCTTGTGCACGGTGCCAAGCAGAGCGGCGGGCATCAGGCGGACGAGAACCCGGTTCTAAGGGAGACGATCCAGGCGGACCTGGAGGAGCTCAAGCTGCGGCGGGCGTTTCCCTCAGCAGCGCTTGCACTGCAGACGACCGTCACAACCGCCTCCGAGACACAAGCCGGAGCGAGCGACCGGACACGTCTCGCCGCCATCAAGCGTCTCGACGAGATCGAGTTCCCGGTCAAGATGCGAGACGTCCACCGCTCGCTCTTCGTCTCCTCCGATCCGGCCGCTCCACCGACTCCCTCTCCGATCTCGCACGATATGGCCAACACCGCCTCGACCGGGTCCTCCCAACCTAGCACTTCAAGCCGATTACGACCATCCGCACCGACACCTTCTTCGTCTGCCTCCCGACCTCCTCTCCCCATTGCCCTTGCGGACGCCCTTCCTCTCTTCTTTACCTGGGCTACCACTCCGACACGCCCCTCAGGGGTGCACCGCCGCTACACCGTCGCCCGCCTCATCGGCCTCGAGCTCGAACGGCAGTCCTCCTCGTCTCCCGCATCAGCCGCATCGAGCGGCCTTTCCTCCGGGAAAGCCAGTCGAGCAAGCGCTCGCCTCAGCGCGAGGCGCACGGGCAGCCTCAGCACTGGCGTCGAGGACGCCTTCGTCCGCTGGGTCGACGAGCAGTTCCCGTACGCGAGCGCCGCGCCGCCCGTCACTCCCGCTCCCTCGACGCCGCATCCTTCGGCAGCAGCGTCCGCAGCAGCCGGCGGCGGCGGCGCGGGCACGATCCGGCGGGAAGACGTCCGCCTCCTCGCCGAGGAGCTCATCCGGGCGGGCGTGCTGCACTACGGCGCGTACCTCCAGCGCATGATCGCTCGAGGCGAGACGGAACCGCGCCCCGAGGTCGAGGAGGAGGGCGAGACGGCCGAGCCGTCGATCCACCTCTGGATCCTCCGCACCGTTCCGCTCGCGGTCGAGACGGGTGGACCGGCAAGCGCCGCAGGAGGAGCCAGGCGGAGGGTCGCGATCAGCGGGAAGCAGGGTCTCGAGCAGACGCTCAAGACGGAGGAGCGCATCAAGGTCGTCAAAGCCGAGCTGGAGCGGCTTGCGTTCGGCCCGGCGGGGCCGTCCGTACAGGAGGGAGCCGATGTGACCACTCTCCTCCGAGCCGTCCGCGAGCTCGTCGAGGATGGAGCGCAGTGGGCCGTCACCCGGGACGTCGTTCCCGACGGCTTGTCGGGAAGGGTGGACGCGACGACGGGGCAGGTCAAGCTCATGGAGGAGCAGCTCGCGGTGGTCGTCGCGGTGTACGAGGTCGCGCAGGATTGGTGGGGCTTGCTCCAGGTGCGGTCTCCTTCTCCTCGTGTTTCTGGTCGACATCTGACTTCTTCCATGCAGCTTGTCCTCGTTCTCCTCCAACGTCTTCCGCGACCACCTCTTCTCGACCACATCCTCGACGTTGTTGAGAGCTCCCTCTCCGTCTGGACTGCCCTCGACGGCCTCTCCGAGCTTGGCACCGCCCTCTTCGCCGTCTACCACTCGCTCAAGACCTTCCCCGTCGACGGCGAGAAGCTCGCCCAGCGTCGCCTTCTGTCCCTCCTCGCATCCTTCGCCGCTGCCGATCTCTTGTCCGACAAGACCAAGCAGGTCGTCCACGCCGACCGCCTCCCTTTCCTGCACTTCCCGTCTACTCCCGCCGACCACCAGCACCCTCTTGTCACCCCGATTGGCGAGCTCCAGTCCCTCTGCGTCGACTTCTCTCCGCCCGCCATCGAGCAAGTTGCGTCCACGATCGCGAGTCGGTACCAGGGCTACGACAACTGGATGTCGGTCGCGCTCGACGGTCTTGTCCAGCTCCTCCCGCGGCTGGTCGCGGTCGAACCGGCGGTTGCGCTCGCGCGAGCGCTACAGGAGCGGACCACGGCCAGCGTCGAGCAGGGCCTTGCCGCTTGGATCGGCGCGATGACCCCAACGCAACTCGTCGAGACCTTCGGCGGATCGGCGAGCTCTTTCTTGCCGGACTTCCTCGCCGGCCTCGTCTTCGAAGGCCTCGTCTCGGCGACTGGCGTTGTCAAGGACCTCGTCTTCCCGGTCTCGACTACCCTCCTCGGCCCCCTCACCGCGCCGGCCGTGGACTCGCCGAACCTTGACCTGGATCAACCCGTCCTCGCCGCCGTCGGGTCGCTTCACGGCATCCTCAGCGCCCTTCTCTTCGCAATAGCAGATGACTCGCTGCCGACTTCGACCACCATGGATGTCGACACCGATTCAGCTACCATCGCCCTCACTCCCGCCGTCCTCGCTCAGCGACAACGCCACGCTGCCCGCCGTTCTTCCCTCTTCACACACTCGACCCTCTCCCTACTCGCACAACTCCTTTCGCTTCTCGTCGTCGAGCAGGAGGTGCTCACCGCCGCGAACCAGAACGACCTGGGCCAATCGACCGGCGCGCTTTTCCTTCGCCTCGCCGGTGTGCCCGAGTTGCAGGCGGTCGTCACGCGGGACCCGAAGAGCCTGCGGGACAGCGTGCTCGAGGGCGATGTCGTCAAGGGTTTGTCGAGGATCGAGGCGTACCGGCCGAAGCTGCTCGCGGCAGTCTTGGTGGTCCTGAAGGACGGCGGAGCAGGTACGCCTTCTCGCTCCTACAGACTGTCCTTTCCTCTGCTGACCTCGACTCACACCGCAGAGTCGCCCGCCAACCTCGTCTCGACCGAAGACTGGGACCTCTTCCTCTCCGGCCTCACCCTCTGGCGCCTGCCCATCTCGAAGGTCGAGGTCGAAGCGTGCCTCGAACGTCTCGACCTCGACACGTCCCTCACGACTGCCGATAAGAACGAGGCGCTTCACACGCTCTCGCAACACTTCGTCGAGCGAGTCTGCAGCGGGGAGGGGCAGAGCTACCTGGGCGAGCAGGTCGTCAAATGCTACCACGGCTCGGCGTCGGATGAAGTACGTCCATTGCCTTCCTTCCTCATCGCAAAGCTGACTCGTCCATGCGCAGCTCGTCAGCGTTGCTTTCTCCCGCCTAGGCCAAGCCTTCTCGACACTCTCCAACCCCAACCCCGCCGACGAAGACCGCCTCTCCGCGCTCACCACCCTCCGCTGTGCCTCCCGCCTACTCGACACCCTCCTCCGCTCCGTCGGCCAAGCCTCGACTCGGCCATCAGCGCTCGATGAGCTCCTCAAGGCCGTCAAGCTTATTCTCGTGCAGGACCGGCTTGCGGAGGTGGTGGCGAAAGCGACCACTCCGGAAGCGGCCGAGGCGCAGTGCGTAACTCTGCATGTCGCGCATCTTCTCGTCGTCGCGCTGAGGTGCACGGTCAAGCCGGCGGAGAAGGGCACGGTCGAGCTGTACCGGGATTGCCTCGCGGCATGCGCGAAGCTGGCTACGGTTCGTCCTCTCTTTCTCTACGCTCTTCTCTCCCGCCTCACCATTGCTGACGCTGTCTCGTGCAGTCCTTCGCTCGAGGTCGTGCTCACGACTGCGAGCTCTCCACCGTCCTCCTCGACACGGCCGCCCACATCCTTTACGCCCTTCCCGATCTCTCTCCTTCGCCTCGCCCGCCGACTCTTCAGAACCTCCTCGCATCTCCTGCATCTCCCGCTCCAGCCACTTCCGCTTCTTCTGCTCCGCCCCTTTCCCTCGACCTCGTTCCCGACTCGACCTTCTCCCGTCTCACCCGCCTCTTTGGCTCGAATGCGCCGACAACGTCCGTTCCGAATCCGTGGGAGCTCCTCGACCACACCGATCCCTCCTCCGCTTCCTCCCGCCGTGCCGCCTCGTCCACTCCAACATTCGCGCCTCACCCGCCGCTCACCAACCTCGGCCCGATCGACCTCGCCGCGTTCCGCGCCCGCGTCGTCGAGACTATCCCGGCCGTCACCGCCCTCGACGCGATCAGCACCGTCTCTTCCTCCTCGACCCTGTCCGTCTCGGCGTCGACCACGCCCGGCTTCGAGAAAGGCCTGCAGACCAACTTTGACTTTGAGACGCCCTGCATCGGCCTCAGCGCGGCAGCGAAGGACCACCGCCGCACGACGGCGATCACGCGCGCGCTCCGGCAGAGGATCGAGGCTGGCGGAGCGGCAGCCGCTGCAGCGGCGCATGCTCAGGCGCAGGCGCAGGCGGCGGCGCAGGCCAAGAAGCGCGCACAGGCGGCGAGCGCGGCGGCGAGCCCCGCGACAGCGACTCCTGCCGCTTTGGGGACGCCCGGGCAGCTTCCGCCCCCTCCGCCGCCGCCCTTGAACGCGTCGACGAGCTCGACAGCTTCGGCGGCTTCGACGGGCGGGAGAGGGACGAAGCGCAAGGCGAGTGCGGGCGGGGCGGCGAGCGGGATCGTCCTCGACGAGAGCGAGGAGGAGGACGGAGGAACGGGCGGAAAGGGAAAGAAGGAGGCGGCGCCGGCGAAGAAGAAGGCGAAGGCGGGTTCGTCGGGGGGAGGAGCGGTCGGAGGCAAGACTGTTGCCGGCAAGACGGTCGCGGGGAAGACGGTGGCCGGGAAGGGGAAGAAGAAGAAGTAGCGCAGGGTTGTTCTTCGTTTTTGCAGGTGTCCCTGTCCTTGTTGCCATAGCATCTCTCAGTTCCGCATCATTCGCTCCTGGCTTCGCTCTCCGTGCACTCGTTCTCAAAGGGCTAGCGTGCGAATGACCGAAAGAAGGATGCAAAGTTGCGGCTATGTACAACGAACGGGCAGAGGTGCAGTTATAGCTGGCCCTTGAACTTGGCCTTCGCGCGGAGGTGGTCAGCGTTAACCAGTTGGCAAGGGAAGACGAGCAAACAAGAAGGGACACGCGCGCACCTGCTGGAGGAAGAAAGCGAGCGCCGGCACGCCAACCAGGCCGACGCCTCCGAGCAAAGTACAAAAGACGACCGTGAAGCGGGTATAGCTCGGTCCCTGCGAAAGAGAGCTACAGGTCAGCGCTGATGTCCGACTATCCACCTTTAGCGTGCTCACCTCGTAGTTCCAGGGAAAAGCAGTCCCCATGCGGTTTTCCGGGTGGAAGTGGGCGAAGCGATTCGAGCTGAGCTGGCCGGACTGGCGAACGGCGGTGCGGATGGTGGGAAGGGTGCGGCGGGAGGCGAGGGAGAGCATCGCGGAGCAGAAGCTGTAGGCGAAGGTAAGTAAGCGTGCAGTAAGGAGAGGGAGAAAAGGGTCGGCGGGCGTACTTGGCTTGAATTGGCTTGCGAGTGCAGAGACTGTGAGCAAGAAGAAGCTGAAGTGCCGGGGGAGCAGAGCGAAGGGAAGCGCGAGAAGGTACGGGAGGTAGGAAGAAGCGGGAGTCGGCGAGAAGAAGAGGCAAGTTGCGGGAAAAGCAGCGCTTCTCCCTTCCTCGCCTCTCGAGCGCCAGCGCCTCATTCGCGCACCGGCTCCTTCATTGCTCGTCTCTCCCCTCGAGCTTGTCGTGCTGCCTTGCTTCGCTACTGAGCGGGTTCAGGACGACGCCTTCTTGCTGTTTCCCCTCGAAGCGCCTGGGTCAGCTCGCCATGTCCCTAGCTTCGGAGCGACTGGGTAGGAAAGTACGCACATGGACCAGGCGGAGACGATGAAAGGAGCAGCCAGGCCGAAGGAGAGGACGCCGACGAATCCGACGGTGAAGCGACGCTTGGCGTCTCCGTCATGCTTGAACGGAGTGGTGTTGCCTGCGAGGTTGTCCACATGGAAAGCGCGGCGGCCGACCTGTGAGATGGAAGGAGGTGAGCTCGGCAGAGGAGGTGGGGAGGACTGGTAGAGGACGCGAGACGCACGGGGCGAGCGAGGCGGGCGGCGGAGGCGGTGCGGAGGGCGAGCATGGTGTGCAGTGTGCGCTGCGAGCCTAGCAAGTGGGAGGGAGGAGGGAGAGAAGAGGCGGAAGGCGCGCGAAGGAGCAAGCGGTCCAAGCGACCAACGGGGAGAGAGCGATGAGAGGCTCAGAAGAATTGCTACCGTCCTTAGGAGAGGCTAGAGGCCGTGCTTGACCGCACTAGAGCCTGCGAGAGCGCTGGTCGGACCCAAGTCGTCCTCATCCTCGCACTCGTCGCTTTTTCTTCCTCCGCTACTGCTCCATGTTCCCGACGGGCAAGCTGTTCGGCACCTGCCCCAACTGGAGCAGCTGCAGCGTGCCCAACTGCCTGTTCACCAAGCACACTCCGCCCGCTTCAGCTCCTCCTCCTCGCCCCACCTCCGCCGCAACTCCCTCAACCTCGGCTCTCAAGCGTCCTGCCACCGCACCAGCACCAGGAGAGAACTCGGCGAAGCGCATCACCACCACCGTCAAGAGCGCACCTGCCCCCGTCAAGCAGGGCGCGGTACCGGCGGCATCTCTCGCCTCGAGGTCCAGCGCGTCTGGCAGCGGAGGAGGCGTAGCTGGGGCAGCAGGGGCGGCGTCGAAAGATGCCCTACCTCCAGGGGTACGCGCTCACGCTCTCTCTAGGTGCCCCTCTTGAGTTTACCCACTTCCTCGCAGGCCGGTCCTCCTCGACTTCCGCCTCAACGAGGCCCTCTCGGCCACACGCCCGCCACCGTCCGCCAGAAGATGCTCACCACCCTCTACAATCAGTGCGGCTCACCCTTTCCCGCCCACGATTGCAGCTGACCCTCCTTCTCCCTGCCCAGATTCCTCGAAACCTACTCGCCCGGCATTCTCCCCACCTCCCTCCGCCACGAGCTCGCCTCAAAGCACGCCCTGATGCAAGAAGAAACCCTCTTCTCGCGTGCGACCAAGGCGACGTACCGCAACGCCTGCATCGGCGCGCTCGCGCGGCTAAAGAAGCGCAGCCCGGCAAGGAGCGTCGACGAGACGGGCACGCTTGAAGACGAGGCGCATAGGGCTGCCGAGCGCGCTGAGGAGCTCGAGGGGAGGCTGACGCGCGCGAGGGTGGCCAAGTTCGTGGCAACGAAGGAGCAGCTGAGGTTGTTCGATTACCTGCTTGAGGTGCCGAGCGGGAAGGGCGGCGACAAGGTGACGGAGGAAGGGAACGTACGGGTGTGCGACCGGTGCAAGAGGGAGTTTGTGGTTCGAGGTGAGCCATCCGAGGTGAGTCTTTCCTCTTCACCTCTTTCCCCTGCCGCCTACTCACCCTTCCTTCCTTCTTCCTCCAGGACGACCTCAACGCCTGCTCCTACCACTACGGTCGCGTTGTGACGGAGAAGATCGGCGGACAGCGGCAACGCGTTTGGTCCTGCTGTCCAGCCGTTGGAGCAGCACCTTGTCAAACGGGACCGCATGTCTTCAAGGTTCGCTCATTCCTTCGTGTCGCAAGTTGCGATTTACTGACCAACCTTCAAGCAGGATGACGACCCGAAGCTCCTCCACGCCCGCGTCCCCTTCGTCGCCTCCTCCTCCCTCCGCTCCTCTTCCTCCTCTTCCACCCTCCCTCCAGCCGTGGACGTCGCCGCCCTCGACTGCGAGCTGTGCTACACCACCTCCGGCATGTCTCTCTCGCGCGTCACGGTCCTCTCCGCCTCGGGCTCCATCCTGATGGACGAGCACATCCGGCCGCCCGAGGGCGCACGAGTGCTCGACCTCAACACGCGCTTCTCTGGCATCCAAGAGGGCGACATCGACAAGGCCGTGCTCGACGTCGAGGGCGTGAGGAGGGGGCTCTCGCAGTTCATGGACGAGAAGACGATCCTCGTCGGGCACGGCGTGGAGAACGACCTGAGGGCGTTGAGGCTGGTGCACACCCAGGTCATCGATACCGCCATCGTGCGTCGTTTTCCTCCTCCGCGTCATCAACTCTCACTGACGGGCTTATCCTCGTCGCAGCTCTTCCCGCATCCGAACGGCGGAATCTGGCGGCATTCCCTCCGCAACCTGACCAAGGACATCCTCGGCAAGGTGAGCCTTTCCCGTCTACGTATCCCTGGCGCCTTTCCCCCTCGGACTCGTCAGAACTGACCTTCTTGCATTCCCCGCCGCAGTTCATCCAGCAGGACGACCCGACGATCGGGCACAGCGCGGCGGACGACGCCTCGGCAGCGCTTGAGCTCGTGCGGTGGAAGGTCAAGAAGGAGGGATAGGACCGCTTCGCAAATCTGAGAGAGGAAACGCTTGGAACCGAAGCTTTCGCCTTTTCTCACCGGATCGTCACTGGTACAAGCGGAAACCTGGGAGGGGCGCAAAGCTTATTCTATGTCTTCTCTGGTCTATCAGGCCCGAGCACCGCCTACGAGCTCTCCGCCCGTCCCTCCTCGCCCTCGCCCGCCCGCTCCGCCTCGGCCCTCCTCCTCCTCTCCTGCTCCTCCTCCTCAAAGCTCCCCGGCAGCGGGAACTCGCGGATGGGCAGCGTCGTGAGGAAGCACAGGACGGCGACGGCGAGGTTGAGAAGGAAGACGGCGCGGAGGGCGAGGTGGTACGACGTGCGGGCGGCGGTTTGGACCGCAGTAGGGAGGGACGGGATCGAGGTCGCGACGTGGCGGATCTGGTCGATGATCTGGATGGCCGAGTGAACGAAAGAAGGTCAGTAAGCAGATGCAACGGGGGGCAGGAGAGAGGAAAGGTACGCACCTCCGCCGATCCTGGCCCTATGATGCGCTTGTTGAGCTGCGCGGTCAAGACCGTCTGCAGCAGAGACGCGCTCGAGGCGACACCGACGACCTGGCCGACGTAGCGGAAGAGGTAGGTCAAGCCCGTCGCGGTCGCCATCTCGGAGCGGTCGACCGAGGCGATGAGGGCGACTGGCGGCGGAGAGCAAGGGTCAGTCTCGCTCTCAAGGGGCAGTAGAGAGGGAAGAAGCGCACTCAGCCCGGCAGTGATGACGCTCGCAAACCCGAAGCCGCTCGGCAGGATCGAGAACCATGACTGGAAGAAGCCGCTCTTCTCGTCCAGGAAGACGAAGGAGGTGAGGGCAACGATGGGGAATGCGGAGGTGATGACGATGAGCCAGTAGTAGCGGCCCGTCTTGCGGATGACCTGAAGCGCCAAAGCTGGTCAGTATCGCGAAAAGGGGCTGAGGAAGGAGGACGGCGCACGAAGCCGGCGACGAGGGAACCGATGGAGAGGGCGATCGAGTTGGGGAGGAGATGCGCGCCCGCCTGCGACGCCGACTTCTGCTTGACGATCTCGAAGAACTGGGGGAAGAAGTACAGGATCGAGAAGGAGACGAAGGAGACGGTGAAGTTGGCGAGGGCGACGAAGAGACCGTTGCGGTCCTTGAGGATCCTGCGAGTGGGACCAGGTGAGTGGAGGGAGTGAAAAGTTGCTGGAATAGGGAACGTACCGAAGGGGCATGACCGGCTCGGGGGACCAGAAGGCTTCAACGCAAACGAAGGCAACGCCGGAAGCGGCAAAGCTGATCAAAGGCGCCCAGACATATGGCGACGAGAGCGGGTAGTTCTTGTCGGCCTTGAAGGTGAGCCCGCAGAGGAGCGATCCGAGCTGGACAGAGCCAAGACCAGTCAGTACTGCGTGAGAGAAACGAAAGAAGAGTACGAAAGCGTACACTGATGACGAGGGTCAGGGAGCCGAGGTAGTCGATGCGGCGGACCATTTCGCGCTTGCTCTTGCTCTGACTCGGGATGGTATAGCGGAGGTACCGGAAGACGAGAAAGGCGGCAAGGAGGAGGATCGGGAGCTGGCCGATGAAGGCTGTCCGCCAGCCGAACCGATCGGAGATGAAGCCGCCGAGAGGGCCGCCGAGACCGCTACCGGCGCCGAACCACAGGTTCGCTGCACAAAAAATGAGTCAGATGGGGCATGAGGGAGCAGGGAAAAAAAACGCACCGAGACCCTGGAAGAGCGCGCGCTGCTTGAGCGGTACCAGGTCCGAAGCGACGATGGACGAGACGGCCATCAACCCGCCGCCGCCCATACCGGCGATGAGCCGCCCCGCCAACAGCGAGAGCATGGACGGGGCGAACCCGCAGAGCGCGGTGCCGGAGGTGAAAAGGGTGAGGGCGATGAGGAGGGCGCCGCGCCGGCCGATGATGTCGGCGAGGCGACCGTAGAGGGGCGTGAAGGTCGCAGTCGAGAGGAGGTAGCTGGTGCCGAGTAGGCCGGCCTGGTTACTCTTCTTAAAGGAGGAAGAAACGTCCGAGATAAGGGTCGCGACCTGTGGGAGGAGGGGTTGAGCCGAAGAACGGGTCAAAGAAGGGAGACAGACTCACGATGGTGCCGTCGAGTGCGCCGAGGAAGACGCCGAGCCAGACGGCGCAGAGGATGAGGTTGCGGCGGCCCTTGGGCATCTTGGTCGGGTCGTCGTGAGCCTCATCCTGCTTCGGCAAGAGCGGCGACCGCTCATGTGCTTCTGTGGTCATGCTGGCGTGGCTTGTGCGGTCGCTGAGGGTGTGCTGAGGGAGTTGCGAGGTGCTGTTCGGCCGGGATGGCGAAAGCGGGGGGCGAGGTGGAAACGGCGACGAGGGACGCTGGGCAGTGCAGCGGAGGCGTGGGTGGTCAAGAGAGTGCCCTCGTTGCTGCCAGCGAGTCGATTGAGCGATAGAGCCGAGTGAGCGGGAAGGAGAACGGGATCAAATTCAAGCGAGGAGGAAAGCCAACTCTGGTTCGTACGTCTCGCTTCAGAGCTTCAGATGGCCAAGAAACAGCCCAAGGGCGCACAGGAACCCACGGCAGCCACCACCGTGCCCAATCGCGACGCCCTCCAGCGACTGTCGTACCTTCAGCAGGCATCAGCCCTCCTCGCCGCCGTCCTACCCGTCCAGCAGCCAACACAGCCACGCAAACACTGCCGCAAGGGCAAGGAGCGTGCGCCGGACGATCCGGCAGCGGAGCACCAGCCTCGAGCATCGACGAGCTCGCGAGCAGGAGAGGGAGACGACACCGATGAGGAGGAAGGAGGGCACAGGCGGAAGCGGCGGCGCGCGGAGAAGAGCACGAGCGAGGTAGTGAGGCCGGTGGCGCGTCACCTGGCGAAGCAGATGGTTGAGGTCGCGAAGAAGGCAACGGTTCGAATGTGCGTTTCCTCCCTTTTCCTCATTTTCCCTCGATTCTGCTCACCCTTTCTTGCTTTTCTAGGGACCCATCGGTCAAGCGTACAAGATGCAAAGGCTGCAGCACGACGCTGATCCCGGGAGTAACCTCGAGAGTGCGGGTCAAGCGTGCGTCCCCTTCCTTTTCTTCCTCACGTCCCGCCGAAGACTGACTGCTTCTTGCTCAGCTTCCGGTCCGCACGCCCACGTCATCATCCATACCTGCCTCTCCTGCCAAACCCAGCGACGACTGCCTGCACCTCCCATCTCCTCCCCAGTCGACGAAACCGCCTCCGCCTCTGCACCGGAACAGCCGCCCGCAGACGCGCCGTCCGGAGTACCACCCGCACCACCACCGACAGGCAGAAGGACGTGGAGGCCACCAGCTGCGAAGGGTCCTCGGGCCCGACCGCCGGTCTTCCACGAACGGGAGGGGCACATCGTAGTTCGGGGCAGCTCGAACGGCGAGTCGTAGGACTGCCTTCGCCGGTGCCCTCTCCCGGCTCGCAACTGCACGCTCCGTCGTGATTCTCGATGAACCGTGTCTCCGTTGTTCGTCCGGGATGGCGAAAGCGGGGGGCGAGGTGGAAACGGCGACGAGGGACGCTGGGCAGTGCAGCGGAGGCGTTCTCCTCTTCTGAAAGTCACGACGTACTGCAAACTATATGACCCGTCTCAACTGCGGGATGAACTAGACATTGGAACCCGGGAAAACGCTCCCCTCTTCCTTCTCACAGCCCATCGAGCCAGTTCCCCACGCCTCCGACCGTCGCCGTCCAGTCGTGCGTAAGCAGCACGCCCGGATCGTCGAACAGCGACGGCAACGGCGCGAGCGACCAGTCGTAGTCGACCTCGCCGGGCAGGAGCGCGGCCGTGCCCGTCGGGGCTTGTAGCGCCGAAGCGGGCACGCCGGGGATGCCGGTTGGGACGGCGCCGAGGGTGGAGGGGAAGGACGCGGGCGCGAGGGAGGTGGAGAGGGTGGCGGCGGAGGAGAGGGAGGGGGCAAAGGCGGGAAGGGTGCTCGCCGTACCAAAGGAGGAGTGTGGGGCGGAGAGGGTTGGGATAGGGGGCACGAGGATGGAGCGGAGAGAGGCGGAGGCGGGACTGGGAGCGGAAGCGGGAGCGGCGTCCTCGGCGGAAGAGGCGGCGGCGGCAGCGGTGCGGGCGAGGTACTGCTCGCGGGCGACACTGCAAGAGGTGAAGGGGTCAGCTGGCGGCAAGAGCGGAAGGAACAGAATGTGGACGGACCGAAGCATGGCCGAGTAACGCTGAGAGCCGGCGAGAGAGGCGAGAAGGTCGGCAAGCTGCTGAACGTCCTTGGCGACTTCGTCCCGGTCGACGACTGCATCGAGCGGAAAGGTCAGTCTCGATGCGCGAGAAAGCCTGAAGGACACGAAGACGCACGGTGCGGATACGCTTCGGCCGACTTGAGGAGGAAGATCGCCGCGAACGTCAGGTCGACGCGGAGCAAGTAGCCGGACCACCTCGTCCCGTCGCGGTACACCGGCGACCCGAGCACGGTCTGGAGGTTGTTGCGCGCGTGCGTGAGGCCCATCTGCGCGATCTGGTTGAGCTCCGGCGTGGCCGACGTCGGGCCCTCGAGGAGGCGTTCCTTGAAGACGTTGACGAAGAGGAGCAGGTTCGAGTCGTGGAACATGCGCGAGTGCGACTTGCGCGGCCAGGCGAGCGGCGACGGCGCGAACGAGACGATGATGGTGTCGTAATGATGCTGCCAGGACGCGAGGATCTTGGTCTTCTCGTGCACGTACGCGACGCGTTGGGAAAAGTCGGCGCCCTCCTTGTCCATCTCGTGCACCTCGTTGAGGATCTGGCGCTCGATGCCGACGAGGCGGAGGTTCGCGACGTGGCGGACGTCGAAGAGGTTGGAAAGCGGGAGGGAGAGGAGCTTGTCGGCTTCGGAGAGGGCGACGTCGAAGTGGTGCTGCTGGACGAGAATTTGGCGGCCGAGGTAGCGCGAGTGCTTAAACTCGAGCTGGAGGATGTAGATCCAGGTGCGGAACTGCGCCGTCAACCTTTGCGCCTTCTCGTCCGTCTTGTCGACGCCGTGGGCTTCGATCTGCGACCAAGTCGAGTCGAACCTAGCCGAGAGGGCGAGACGGAACCCCATGCCGGAGAGGATGTACGGTTCTTGGTGGTAGCAGGACATGATGAAGATGGCTGCAGCAGGAAATAAAGGCTCAGCCCGCTTCAAAAGACGAAAAGAGCAGGGAGGCTCACCCTGCACATCCTCGAGCTGCGGCGTCTGGAACACCTGATTCTGCGCGAACCTCCTCGTCTCCTCCGCTGCGGCGAGAAGCGCCTTCGACGGCGGAGCATTGCGTTCCTGCGCACGAAGGGCGGTGTAGACGACGACGTTGAACAGGAACGGCGAGCGGCGGCGGAGGGACTCGTAGGTGTCGACCTTGGGATCGAGGACGGAGCAGAAGGGCTGGCACTCCTTCATCCAGCTGCGAAGCGGAAACTTCAGTACCATCGCAGGAGAAGAGGGGATCGGGAACGCACAGCAGTACGAGCGCCCTCGCGTCTTGGTCGCTGATGAGCCCCTTCGCAACGAGGTCGAACGACTCCGGCGACAGCGGCTGCGCCTGCCCTCCAACCCTACTCCTTTTCGCCGGCGGCTCCCCATCGCCCCTCTCCTTCCCCTCGCTCCGCTTCTCCCCTCCCGCTCCTCCTGCTCCAGCGTCTCCTCCACTGACGCCTTCCGTCCCGGCGCTCAAGTCGGGCTTGACGTCGCCGCCGCGCTCGTCGTGGTCGTTCAGCTGCGCTGCCGCGTCCGCAAGGGCGGTGATGGGCTGCCCCATCCGCGAGGCGAAGCGGGAGACATCGCGCGAGGCGAGGGACGCGAGCGCGTCGAGCCCGCTCGAGTAGTCGCCCTTTGCAGAGGACGAGGACGACGGAGGTGCGGGAGGCGCGGGAGGAGCGGGGTCGAAGGTAGGCGGTCGAGGGATCGAGGTGGGGTTGGTGTGCGGGAGAGAAGGGAAGGGTGGGAGGTTCGAGATGGGCTGGTAGGGCGAGCCGGTAGTCCCAACAGCGGAGACAGAGATGGACCCGCGAGGGTTCGGACCAGGAGGAACGGGCGAGGAGATGGAGCCCGCAGAGGTGTCGAAGGGGTTGTTGGCGAAGGGGGAAGGGAAGGCCGGACTGGACGCGGGAGCTTGACCATTGATGCTCTTGAGGCGGGAGAGGACCTCAGTGAGGGTGTCTGCGTGGAGGAGCGGGCTACGTCAGCGCCCAGGCAGGGGCAGGCGGAAAGGAGGGGAGAAGACGCACTCGAGATTTCGCCCATCTGCTGCCAGACCGAGTCCATCCTCCTCTCGTTCGTTGCCAGCGCCGCTTCGATCGATGCGAGCCTGCTCAGGCCGCTACGGAAGGAGAAGAGGTGAGTTAGTAGGGCAGGAAGACGAGGAGAAGAGGGGAAAACAACGCACGCATCCTCAACGACCGACGAAGCTGGCTTGTCAAACACGCACGTCGCGCCAGACGCCTTGCACCGGACG
Organism: Rhodosporidiobolus sp. SP3-3/4; assembly: GCA_029873605.1. Classification (NCBI taxonomy): domain Eukaryota; kingdom Fungi; phylum Basidiomycota; class Microbotryomycetes; order Sporidiobolales; family Sporidiobolaceae; genus Rhodosporidiobolus; species Rhodosporidiobolus sp. SP3-3/4. The sequence continues at coordinate 350,752 of JAQJIZ010000009.1, forward strand.
CATGGAGCGGTTCCGCCTTCGCACTGTGGAAGCGGAGGGGCATCAGCAACTCCACCGGCAAGCGCGCGAAAGGTGGACCTGCCGTCTTCTTCAGCTTGCGGCATTGGATGCACTGCACGCGGACGAGGGGAAGACGGCTGGGTCAGCTAACAGTGCTCGACCGGTCCCGCGAGCGGTGAGGTTGCGCCGACTCCCCACCCCTCCCGCTCGCTCTCGGCACGACCGGAGGGAAGGACGCACCGCACGAGCGCCGCGCTTGGCCTTCTCCCGGATGACGATGGTGTGCGGAGCGCCGTCTGTACCGCTCCCGCTTGCTCCTGCATCCGCCATTGTGAAGTCGAGGGTCGATCGCAGGTCAAGCGAAGCGGGCCGTCGAACCGCCTGGGGTCGCACACTTGGTCGACGATCTGAGGGCAGAGGGAAGGCAACAGCGCGTTTCGCACTGTCTTGAAAGTACTTGCGAGGCGCACACGAACCTGGAGCACCGAAACAGCCAGTATCTTCGACCTTTTCTTTCCCTACTTCCTGCTCACAACGCTGGAGTTGCACGAGCCGCTGATCCGACACCGCATAGCGCACCCGGGTCGCCACTCTGAGTACGCATGGCCGGACTACCACCAGCATGAAACGAAGGGCCACGGAAAGAAAGGAAAGGGAAGAAAAGCCGCAGTTCGCCCGCCTCTTGCCGTGCTCTCGCGCTCCCACAGCGCAGGTACCGAGAAAGAAAACCCGTTGTTACAGCTTGCGCGTCGTCGCCGGCGCCCCGTGCGCGTCTAGTGGTGGTTGTCGCCGTGGTGCGCCTTCTTGCTCGCCGCGTTGACCGTCTCGTCGTAGGCGACGTAGGCGGTGAAGGCGACGACGGCGATGCCGAACCCAGGGAAGAGGTTGCGGAACCTGGTGGTGGCGGAAGATGGAAGTCGGGGTGGGTGAGGTTGGCGAGAGGGAGGAAGAGGGCAAGAAGGAAGGTCAGTCGACATGACGAAGAGGGGGACGCGACCGACGCGGCACAGATAGCTCGTCACGGTGGAGCTGGAGGGAGCCTCAAGAGGGCGACTGACATTGCCCGAGACGAGAAGATGGGCGACTGGAGGTTGGCGGAGGATAGCAAGGGTTAGCTCGCTCGTCTCGACTCGCCTGGACAGGGGGATAAGACGCACCTTCCTCCACGCCTCACGCTTCGCCCACGGGTCTGCAAGCGAGTGAATCCGAGGTCAGACGGGAGAGTCGGGGAGAGGATGAGCGGGGAGGAGGGGCGGACCGCGGTACAATGGTTGGGCGGGCACTGGAGGGAGGAGAGAGTCAGCAGGGAGTGTGAGAGGGCAGTGATAGTGCGACTGACTGGTCTAGGGCGAGCGAACGGGTGTGGAAGCTGGGCAAAAGGTGAGGGACGAGAGGTAGTCCCGTTTGTAGTTGAACTGTATTCCTCCAAGTAATGCAAACTGGGTCCATTCGAGGAGGCTGTCGTTTCTAAGTCCGCCACGACTTGGGCTTTGAAGCTCTCCCTCTCTCCCTCCCCTGCTCTCTCTCGGCTGTCCCCCGCTCAGTCCGAGTGCACCGATGAGCAAACCGTACAAGAAGCGTGTGATCGCTGCCGACAGCGACGAGTCCGAGTCGGAACAGCCCGAGGTGCGTCCTGCTCTCTCCCACCTCGCCTCGCGACCAACAACCGCGCCCTCTTGCCTCGCTTTCACCCGGGCGCGCTCACGCACCAGCTCAGAGCGTGCCACACCACTCTACTCGCACTTCTTGCTCACGTCAACTTCCCCGCTGACGCGCTCCTCGTGCAGCTCAAGCGCCCCAAGCCTGAGGACGATGCCGCTCCCTCTGCCGACGCCCCCCACCCCGTCGCCAACGGTGACATGCCCTCCGGCCAGGTCGACACCGTCATGAACGACGACACCGTCCTCGCCGTCGACCCCAAGCACAAGCTCGCCATCTTCTCCACCGGCGCGTCCGACTCCGAGGACGACGTCCCGCTCGCCGCCGCGACCGCCAGCAACGGCGCGTCGTCCTCGAAGAAGCGCACTCCTGCCGGCGACGCCGACTCGAGCGAGGACGAGAAGCCGCTTGCCGAGCAGGTGAAGAAGGCCGGTCGCAGCGGCTCGAAGAAGCCCTCTCCCGCTGCCGATGCCGAGTCGAGCGACGATGACAAGCCGCTCGCCAAGACAACGGCGAAGCGCCCGCGCGCGTCGACGAGCCGCAAGTCGATGAAGGAGGACGACTCGGGCGACGAGTCGGAGCTCACGCCCGACGAGAGCGAGGACGACTACGAGTCGGACTCGGACGCGCCGAAGAAGAAGAAGAAGGCCGCCGCGAAGAAGAAGGCGCCGGCGAAGAAGGCGGCGCCGGCTGCGAAGGAGAAGAAGGCGCCGGCCAAGCGCGCGGTGAAGAAGGAGGAGTCGGGCACGCCGGCGCCGACGCCGAAAAAGGCTGCCGCGAAGGGCAAGGGCAAGGCGAAGAAGGAGGAAGACGACGAGGAGGAGGGCAAGGAGGGCAGCGAGAGCGGAGACGAGCACAAGTGGTGGGAGAACCAGGAGGACACGGACGAGAAGGTGCGCTCTCTCCCTCCGGGTTTCCACTTCCTCTGCTTAACGATTCTTCCATCCACAGTGGAAGACCCTAGAGCACAACGGTGTCATGTTCCCGCCCGAGTACGAGCCGCACGGCGTCAAGATGCTGTATGACGGTTCGCCCTTTTTTCCCTTCCTCCTTCCTCAAGCTCGACCTCACCTTCTCGCCCCCCACAGGCAAGCCCGTCGAGCTCCCGCCCGAGGCCGAGGAGGTCGCCAGCTTCTTCGCCGCGATCCTCGAGACGGACTATGTCAAGAACCCGACGTTCGTCAAGAATTTCTTCCACGACTGGCAGGGCGTCATGAAGGACCACCCTCCGGTCGACGGCACCAAGATCAAGGACTACGACAAGTGCGACTTCACCCCGATCTTTGCCTACCTCGAGGCGCAAAAGGCCAAGAAGAAGGAGCTCACGGCCGCGCAGAAGAAGGAGATCAAGGCCGAGAAGGACAAGGTCGAGGCCAAGTACAAGACGTGCAAGCTCGACGGCCGCACCGAGAAGGTCGGCAACTTCCGCATCGAGCCGCCCGGCTTGTTCAGGGGCCGTGGCGAGCACCCCAAGACCGGCATGCTCAAGGTGCGTGACGCCCCTTCCTGCCCCCTCTTCTACCTTTCACTGACTCTTTCCCGCTCCGCGCAGACGAGGGTCGCGCCCGAGCAGATCACCATCAACATCGGCAAGGGCGCCGAGGTCCCCGCGCCGCCGAAGGGGCACAAGTGGAAGTCGGTCGTGCACGACAACAAGGTCACCTGGCTGGCGACCTGGAAGGAGAACATCAACGGCAACGTCAAGTGCGCACGCTCTTCTCAATCACCATCGCAAACCGAGCTAACCCTTACCCTCCTCCCGTAGGTACGTCTTCCTCGCTGCCGGCTCCTCCCTCAAGGGCCAGTCCGATCTCAAGAAGTTCGAGAAGGCGCGCGCGCTCAAGGTGCGTTTCGCCTCTCGTGCCCCTTTTGCCTACCTCCGCTCATCCTGCTCGGTTCCATCCTGCAGGAGCACGTCGACCGCATCCGCGCCGACTACACGGCTGACCTCAAGAGCAAGGAGATGGCTATCCGTCAGCGCGCGACCGCCGTCTACCTCATCGACCGCTTCGCTCTCCGTGCCGGTAACGAGAAGGGCGAGGACGAGGCCGACACGGTCGGATGCTGCTCGCTCCGCTTCGAGCACGTCACGCTCACCCCGCCGAACAAGGTCACGTTCGACTTCCTCGGCAAGGACTCGATCCGCTACGTCAACGAGGTCGAGGTCGACGAGCAGGTCTTCAAGAACCTCAAGATCTTCAAGAAGGAGCCGAAGCAGGTCGGCGACCTCGTCTTCGACCGCCTCAGCGTGCGTTGCGGCGTTCCTTTCTACTCTTGCGTGCGAACCTAACCCGGTTCTCCTTTCCGCAGACGTCGGTTGTGAACAAGTACCTCACGTCGTACATGGAGGGTCTCACCGCCAAGGTCTTCCGTACCTACAACGCCTCGTGGACGTTCGTGCAGCAGCTCAAGAACACGCCGACCGACTGCTCTGTCGCCGACAAGCTCCTGCACTACAACCGCGCCAACCGCCTCGTCGCCGTCCTGTGTAACCACCAGCGTTCCGTCTCGAAGGGCCACAGCGCCGCAATGGAGAAGATGATGGACAAGGTGCCTCTTCCGCCGTCTTTCTCCACGAGCTCTACTGACGATTGCCGCTCCCCGCAGATCAAGGGCCTGAAGTACCAGCGCATGAAGCTGCGCAAGCAGCTCTTCGCGAACGCCGACAAGCCCAAGAAGTACAAGGAGGAGTACGGTGACGACGAGTCGGACCTCGACGACGATTGGGTCGTCGAGCACGAGGCGAACCTGGTCACGCTCGAGCGCGAGAAGATCAAGAAGAAGTTCGACAAGGAGAACCAGAAGCGCGAGGCCGAAGGCGAGAAGCCGATGAAGGACAAGGAGCTCACCGAGCGCCTCGGCGCGGCCGACGAGCTCGCCAAGACGATCAAGAAGGAGCGCAAGAACGGCTACGCCGAGTCGAAGCACGGCGAGGACAAGATCCTCCAGAACCTTCGCAAGATGGACGAGCGCATCATGGTCGCCAAGACGAACGCGCTGGACAAGGACGAGGGCAAGGGTGCGTGGTCGTTCTCTCGCCCGTTCCTCGCGATGCTGTGCTCACCCTCTTTCCCCTTTCCTCCTCCAACCCCCGCGCAGAGATCTCGCTCGGCACGTCTAAGATCAACTACATCGACCCGCGCATCTCGGTCGCGTGGTGCAAGGCCAACGACGTCCCCATCGCCAAGGTGCGTCTCCTCGCCGCCTTTTCTCGCCTCTCGTCGGTTCTCGTACTGACCCGGATCTCCTTCTGCAGGTCTTCTCGAAGACGCTCCTCGAGAAATTCACCTGGGCGACCCACGCTGAGGCCGACTTCGATTGGTGATCCGGCGCGTCGCCTCGACGGATGCTGGGCTTAGGAGGAGGCAGCTCGAAGAAGGTCGCTTGTCGCTCGCTTGTTTCTCCCTTTCCCCCCTCCTCCTCCTCCCGTCCACCCTACAGACTCTGTACCTCCTCTCTCGTGTTCACCTCCCTCCGCTTGCATGTTACCCTTCCCCCCAGCTTTCACCACCGCCTGTTCCGCCCGCCTTACCCTCACGACCCTCCTCGCTGCATACTCTGTCCCGCCTTTCCCTCCCTCGCTTGTGCAACATAGCCACACACGTTCTGCGTACGCTGCGTTCGGCAAGCGGGACCGCTTGAGGACGTGAGGGAATCGCAAGCTCGGAAAGCAGACGCCGCGGGGTAGCCTTTGGACCAGGAAGCTGGAGGCGCACGACGGATGATCTGACACGACTTGCATGATATCCTTGTTTGCACTGCTTTGTTTCCCTAGTCCGCCCCGTCCGTTTCTACCGCTCATACCGCCTTTTTACGCCCTTGAGTCGTTTAGAGCTTAGCAAGGACAGCCTCGGCGCCCGAAGGACCGACACCCGGGCCAGTCTCCTCGCCGACGTAGGTGACCTATGGTACGGAAGCACGCGTCAGTCTAGTCTGCGGGAGAGAGCAGAGGAGAGGGAAAGGCGAGCGGACCTTGAGGTCGTCGATGACGAGCGCGAAGCGCTTGGCGCGCTTGCCGAAGCCGACGTGCGAGAGGTCCTGCGTGAGGCCAGTCGGCTCGAGGAAGTCGTAGTTGGGGTCGCCGATGCAGATGACTACGAAGGGAGGCGGACGAGCGCCGAGGTCAGCCGGCCGCCATTCGGGAGGAGCAAGAGCAAGTTCCGCACCCTTGTCACCGGTCTTGTGGACGCGGCCGAAGGCGGACTGGACGAAGAGGTCGTTCGACGAGATGCAGTAGACCGAGTCCTGCGGCGCGAGAAACGGTCAATGAAGGTCAGGTGCAAGGGGAATAGTGCGCAAACGCACGACGCCCTTCTGCTTGAACTGGTCGTACGAGGTGACGTACGGCGGAAGGTGGTTCTCTGCAGGCAGGGAGCGGTCAGAGGGCGGACGAGAGAGGAGAAGAAGCGGGACGAACCCGAGCAGGTCTTGGTGAACGAGCCGGGGATGCCAAAGACGACGACCTTCTTGCCCTTCCAGTCCTTGTGCGTCTGGATCTTGCCCGGGAGACCGCAGACGGAAGGGTCGTCGAGCTCCGGGGAGAAGGGAACGTAGCCGAGGGAAACGTCCGGGATGGTCTCGCCGATCTGGATGGCTGCGTGAGGTCGAGTTCAGTGTGTGAAGATGGAAGGGGACGGTGCGAGGTGGAGAAAGACGTCGGTTCAGACGGTTTGACCGGGAGCGGGAGGGTAGGTGGAGGGAGGGGGAAGCGGAGGTCAGCTTGCACGACGCGAGGGTATGACGGACTTGCTCGAGCAGCATTGTCCTGGGTCACTGGCCAAGCGGTTCACCTCTCCAGCGGCCTCGGCAGGTGTGGCAGGAGATGCAGGCTGGCCGGTGGGGCAGCGTGTTCGGACGAGGCAGAGAGAAGCAACGACGCACTCATCGTGGTTCGGGTGTGTCTGCAGGGTCACTGAGTTTAGTTGCGGTCCTCGAAGAGCGGTCCGGAGGGTGCTCACTAGAGGTGGTCAAGTGGAAGAGCAAGACGGTCCTTCGAAGGCGCAAGTCGACCTCGACTCGACCACTTCGCCTCGGGAAGACGGTGGATTGGGATAGAGCCAGAGCTCATGGCTTCGTACGGGCATGTGCAGGGACAGAAAATGGCACTTCGACCCCGAGTGGTGCCAACCTGCTTCCGGCGTCATTCCGCCTCGCGCTTCTTGATCCTCCCTCCCCCCTTCTTCTGCTCTTCTGGCCCGTCCAAGCCTGTCGGAGGACTCTACCAGCACACCTCACCTAATCGCAATCCGCCCCAGCCCTCTCACCGCCTTCAACGCACCCCCACCTCTTCCCTCTTCCCCTCATGAGCAACCTCATCCAGCGCGAAGTCAAGAAGGGCGTCGACCTCGCAAAGCAGGACGGCAAGGCCATCGCCAACCTCGGCGCACAGGCCGCCAAGTCGGGCGCCTACCTCTACCCGCTGTGCGTCCCTCCTCTCGGCCTCACCTTTCCTTCTCCCCCCTCTCCTCTGTCTCCCTCGCATTTTCGCCTCTGCCTGTCCGTCCATAAACACCATGTCAGCCCTGCTGACACCCTGTCGTGCCTGTAGCTACGGCATTGTCTACTTCGTTCAGCACCCTCGCCTCGTCGAGGCCTTGAAGCCGCTCATCGTCCGCTCGCTCGCGATCAGCATGTGCACCATCGCCGCCATGTTCACCTTTACCTACCTTCCGCAAGTCGGCGTCCTCGCCCTCATCAGCGGGCCTCTCGGTGCGCTCGCCTTTTCTCCCCCTCCTCCTTTCCCTGACTGATCCGGTCCGCCTCCAGCCTTCATCGCCACCATCCCGCTCGTCCTCGCCGAGTCCTACTTCGTCATCCTCTTCCTCCACAAGACCTTCCTCACCCCGGCCGTCTCGGAGCGCATCTTCGACGCCGTCCTCCTCCAGAAGGGCCACGACGAGCTCGTCTCGCAGGGCCGCGCCATCAGCAAGAAGGGCGGCACGGTCGAGCTCGGCAAGAGCCTGCTCAGCCCGGTCACGAGCAAGTTCTCCGGCCAGGGCCTCGTGCGCTACCTCCTCACCCTCCCGCTCAACTTGATCCCCGGCGTCGGTACCGCCATTTTCTTGCTGCTCAACGGCAGGAAGGCTGGCCCGTGCGTTCTAATGTCCCTCTCGCTTTTCACCTTCTCCCGCTCACCTGTCTTCACCTGCAGCGCCGCCCACACCCGCTACTTCCAGCTCAAGAAGTTCGACAAGAAGGCCCGCCAACAGTTCGTGGAGCAGCACGGCGCCGCCTACACTTCGTACGCCGGGCTCCCTTCTCCCTCTCTCGCACATGTTCACTCTTCTCTCGCACATGCAGCTTCGGTGCCGCCTCGCTTCTCCTCGGCCTCATCCCCCTCTTCGGCCCCGCGACGGCCTTCACCTCCGCCGCGGGCGCCGCGCTCTGGGCCGCCGACATGGAGAAGGCGTCGCAGGGCGGCGCGGGCGGGAAGAAGGGCGAGACGGAGGGCGAGGTCGAGGGCAGGAAGGTCGAGGTTGGCAGGGTCGAGCTGTGAGCGGGGCGTTTTGTCGGCGCAACACTAGTCTGCAACGCTTCGAACTATCTCTCCATACAATGCAGGAGGCTAGCAGCGGAAGAAGAGGAGGCTACGGCGTGAACTTGCTTTTGCTTTATTCCGAGATCTTGCTACAGGTGTGCAGCCTGGCTTCACTTCTTGAGCCCGCCGGACGGGACGATCTCGATCCTGAGGGAGGGGAGATGCGGGTCGGTGAAAGCGCGAGAGGGCAGAAATAAGGAAAAAGGGCGCACCAGTAGTTGTCCGGGTCGAGGATGAAGGCGATGTGCCTCATCTGGCCCTCCTGCGGATCGAGAACGAGGTCAGACCCGAGTGAATTAGGTTGGAGGAACGAGCCAGGACGAACCTCGGGGCGCTTCTTGAACTTGACGCCAAGGGCACCGAGGCGCTCGCACTCCTTGTCGACGTCCTCCACGGAGACAGCGATGTGACCGAAACCTGCGCAATGACCGAGATCAGGGGTGCTGTAGATTGGAGAGCGGGAAGGGCGTGGGAAGAAGGAGAGAAGAAACTGGACGTACCGCGACCCGGCTCCTCGTTGCCGTTGGCGTAGCCCTTGAAGCTCTCGTCCGTCTCGGTACCCCAGTTGTGGCACAACTCGCTGCACGCGAGAAGGAAGGGTAGGTCAGCACGAAGAAAAGGGGGAAAAGCGACTCGGAGTGAGCGAGAGGAGAGAGACATGGTCTCGTTTAAAGTCGCTCGGGCTGTTCGCCCATGCAGACTACACAGTTGGGGATAGCGAGGAGGAGGAAGACGCACAGCACGCCCTCGCGCTGAAACTTGCGAGCGGACTTCTCCTCCTGGGACATGGTCTCGTTGCCCTCCTCCGGGAAGGCGAGGAAGTAGTTGGTGAACTTGCCGCCCTCGCTGTCCATGCGGTGGACGAGCTCCATGCCGAGGGTTTCGGTGTAGAAGGGGATGGAGAGCTTGGGGTCGCGGATGCGGAACATGGTGTGGTCTGCGGAAGGGACCAGGTTCGACTAGGGTCAGCGAGACGAACGACAACACCCGACTGCTAACCGTCATCTCGTGAGCCAAAGAGACCTCTGCCCAGAGGCCCACAGCCGTGCGTGTGAACGTTGTCGAGTTCGGCGAGCGTCATGATGAGGAGGAGAGTAGGAAGGGGACGGCGGACTGACTGAGGCGGGACGGCATGTTGGCGAGTGCGGTGGTGTGAAAGGTGCGAGTGGCGGTCTGGATCCGAGGCAAGCTGAGGAGCGAGCGGAGCATTCGAAGCACAAGCTGCTCCCGGCCGGTGGGGAGCAACTTCCCTTCGCCTGTTCCATTCTACCGCGACTTACCATGAGCGAGAAGAGCACCCTGCCACCACCGGCAGCCCTATCTAGGCCAGCCACGACCAGTCGCAGGTCCATCGCCCTCGTCGTTGTCGTTACCGTTCTCGCCCTCTTCCAGCTGCTAGGCGGCTCCGTCTCTTGCCCGCACGCCCTCAAGGTGCGCCGTTCTTTCGTCGAGCGCGTCCGGACAAAGCTGATTGTCCTCCTCGCAGGCCATTCTCGAGCCTCGCACCGCCATCTACTGGACTCCCTGTCCCGATGTGCCGACCGTGCGCCTTTTCCCTCTCTGTCCTCCTTCATTGAAGCTCATTCTATTGCTGCCTCACAGACCCTCTGCTCCTTCCTCAATGTTCCGCTCGACTACACCGACGCGAAACCGGACGAGACGGTTTCCCTCGCTTTGCGGATGATTCCTGCCACGGCGCCGGTCAAGGACCGCCTCGGGTACCTCTTGTAAGCCTTCCCTCCTACCTTTCCTCTCCCCGTACTCAGTAGTCACACTCGCCCCTCGTATTACAGCATGAATCCCGGCGGGCCCGGCGGCTCCGGTACGGGCGCCATCGTCGACCTCGCGCCTCTGCTTCCCAAAATCTACGACGGGCGGTACAACCTCATCTCGTGGGATCCGCGCGGCGTCAATATGACAACTCCGCCGCTGAGCTGCTTTGAGACGACCGGGGATGCGAACCGCTTCCAGCGCGACTTGGAGCAGACTGGGCTTTCTTTTGGTCGGTTTTTCTCCTCTCGCCCTTTGCCTTTCAATCTTTCTGACACCGTTATACCGCAGAGGCTCGTGGCTCCCCTTCGCTCGGGTTCACCAAGAACGCCTCGGACGCTGCCGAGCTCAACTGGGTCACCAAGATCGACTCGTTTGCGCGCGCTCTCCGCGGTGCGTGCGATGCCAACGCCGATCAGAAGATGCTCCGCGCAAGCTCGACCGCGTTTACCGCGAGGGACATGAAGAGCATAATGGAGGCGCTCGGCGAGGAAAAGCTCAACTACTGGGGCTTCTCGTGCGTTTTCTTTCCGTTCTCCCGCTCTTCCTGATACCAGCCTTACCCTCCTTCGTCGCTTCAGCTACGGCACCATCCTCGGCGCTACCTTTGCGGCGATGTACCCTGAGCTCGTTGGCCGCACGTTCTTCTCCCGACTGTTCCCTAAAAGTCGACTGACCCGTCCTCTTCTCAGGCTTCATCCTCGACTCCGTCTCGAATGCCGCCCTCTACACGACCAACATGTTCCACTGGGGCAAGTCTGGCATGGCCGACACGCACAAGGTGCGCTCTTCCCCCTCCTCTTCCTTCTTCTCCCGCTCACCACCAGCGCCTCTCAGACCTACGAAGGCTTCTTTCACCACTGCGCCCTGTCTGGTCCGGCCGGCTGCCAGTGGGCTCGCGAGAACTCGACTGCCTCGGAGCTCACGGCCCGCTACGATGCCCTGCTCGAGCAGCTACGCGCGACCCCCATGCCCGTCTCGACGAGCAAGATCGGCGCCGGCACGCTCACAGCGTCGGACGTCCAGTACACCATGTTCCACACGCTCTACCAGCCGTCGCACTGGCCCGAGATGGCCAAGCTCATTGACGACGCCGAGGCGGGCGACCCCTCTGAGCTGTACTTCGTCTCGAACGTCGTCGCGCAGAAGCTCGGCCGCAAGCCGCCGTCGCACCACAACCCGTTCCACCGCCCGCAGCAGAGCATGATCGAGTCGACCGCCGCAATCATGTGCTCGGACACGGACCTCAGCATCTTCGAGGGCTTGACGACGGCCAAGGAGGCGCAGTTCATGAAGGAGCTGAGGGAGGACACGCGGAGCCCGACGGCGGACGTGTGGGCGATCTGGATCTCGGCGTGCAACCACTGGAAGGCGCAGGCGTACGAGCGGTACAGCGGACCTTGGACCGTGGCAGACGGGCTGAAGAAGACCAAGTGGGCCACCTTCCTCTCCTTCCCTCCGATGTCGGAGCTGACTCCCCTATTCCTTTCTCCAGCAACACCATTCTCTTCTTCTCCCAAACGGCCGACCCGGTCACGCCGCTTCCCGCCGCCCAGGCGATGGTCGCTGGCTTCGGCGAGGCCTCGGCTCGTCTCCTCGTCCAGAATGGGTGCGCTTACTCTCTTTATGTTTCTAGTTCTCGTGTATACTGACAGTCTCTCCACAGTTTCGGGCACTGCTCGTTCGCCCACCCCTCTCTCTGCACCGCCAAAGCCTATCGCGCCTACCTCCTCGACAATGTCCTCCCCGCGCCGAACGCGACCTGCGACGGAGACCCGGCGTTCCTCTTCCCTCACCCGGGCGAGACGATGGTCAACACGCTTTCGCAGGGGGACAGGGAGCTCATGGAGGCGTGGGAAGGACTTTCGAAGGTCGCGGGCAGGTTGAGGGGCGGTCCTTTCTAAGGGGGACTCGAGGGGAAAATCGAGGGTAATGCGTGGCAATGCAGCAGGGAATAGACTAAGCGATACAACCGTGACGGAAAGCTAAGCTATGTGACCGGAATAAGCGATACAGACCTCTTCTCCCGCTCACTTCTTGCCCTTCGCCTTCCCCTTCGCTCTCGGCGCGGCCTTCTTCGTCCCCTCCACCGCCGCTTTGGCCGTCTGCTTGCCGAACAGGTCCTTCAGGCTGCTCATCCCCTTCGTGTTGACCTTCTTGAGCGCCTCGACGCCCCGGCTCCCCTTGCTCGCCTCGGCCTTGCGCTTCTTCGCCGCCGCACCGCCGCCGAGCTCGGCGTCGAGGCTGGCGGAAGAAGAGGAGCGTCCAGGCAAGTAGGTCGTCTGGAGGAAGGCGGAAGTGGTGTTGGCGGAAAGGTAGGCGGTGAGGGCGGGGAAAGTGTAGGAGGAAAGGAGGGTGTGGGCGAGTGCGGGCGGGAGGTAGTTGGCGAGGACACCGATGGCGTACTTCTGACGGCTCTCTGTGCACGAGGAGGACACGAAAGCGGGCGTCAGTGTGAGCTTGTAGAGGAGGAAGACGAGCGAGGGAGGAACGCACCAATCTGGATCTCCTCGCTCAGCCCATGCCCTGATCCGGCGCCCTCCTTACCGAGCCCCCTCGTGACTGTCGAGTAGCGCTGTGCCGCCTCCTCTGGTGCGGAGTTCTCGTCGTTCGCGCCCTCCTCCTTCGGCTTCTCCACCTTCTCCCCCGGGCTCGTCGACTCGAGAGCGCCGAAGATGCCGGAAGCCGTCGAGGCGAGAGCTTCGACCTTCTCTTTGAGCAGAGAGAGGACGGCCGGCTGGGAGAGGCGGTAGAGGGTCGTTCCTTCGTGCTCTGGAGGAGGAGGAAAAGGCGGTCAGGCGCGCCTGAAAGGGGGTATGGAGACGAACACGTACCCTGCGTCTCACACACCTTGGACATGCGCTCCTTGACGCACTCCATCTGCCCTAACCGGGCCAAGTCGTCGGAGAAAACCAGCTCCTCCTCCGTGGCACCCTCTTTCGCCCCTTCCGCCAGCGGCTGGACGAAGCGGTGTTGCGAGACGGCCTCCCACTGGTCGGCGTACGGGAGATATCGTGGCGGGAGGGCGGACAGGTAGGCGATGCAGAGGAAGACGGGGTCAAAAGGGGAGAAGATGGAGACGGAGCCGTCTGCGAAGAGAGACGTCAATGTCAGCGAGCAGGGAGGAAACCAGTGGGGAGAGGAGGCGCACCTGAGCAGACCTCTTGGTCGATGAACCAGCACCTCTGCTTGTCGGCGGCGAGCTGGACCTTGTTCACCTCGAGCAGGCCATCGCTGCCAGACGTCGGCTGGAAAGGCACGAAGAGGGCGGGTTGCTCTGCGCGGAGTGGGTTAGCACAGAGGCTCTGGAATCGGTGGGAGGTTGTACGCACGGGTCCGGGGATGAGGGAGGCGGAGAAAGCGCGACGAGGCGGACGAGGACGACAGCGGGACGGCTAGGGGAAGACAGGGTCAGCTGGGCCGCCAGGCAGAGGAAGACGCGTCGTTACCTTGTGGGAGGATGCAGACGTGCTTGCGCTCCATGGCGGTGCAGTGAGCGAGTGGGAGGAAGCCAAAGTCGAGAGGTTGGTTCGATCCGCTCCCTCCTGCTCAGTCCCACACGTCCTTGTCGCTAATTTCGCATGCTAGCCACAGTCGGCAACATAGAAGACGCGCCGGGGTCACTCCGGGAGCGCGCTCGAGCCTGACGTCGTCCTTGCTCATTTCCTCGCCTTTCTCTTCCTCAATCTCATCTCGGGAACGACAGACGGCGAGGGGCTGTTTGCGCTTCCGTACCTACGCGTTAATAGAGACTTTCGAGCGCTACACGCACGCACACGGCTCGTCGAGCTCCTTGAGCCGATAGGAACACCCCGAAGAAAAGAGGGGGATGGTCGAACGGGCGCGGAAGGGTTACGCCGGCGGGCGGTGCTGCTCGGGGTGCTCAGGAAGAGCCGGTTGCTCATGTCCAAGGGAGCGAGAAAGAACCAGCGTCGACCCGCTCACTCGCCGACCGCGCTTTCGACGAAACCAGTTGCGATCTCGATGCAGCGCGTCTAGAGCCTCTCTCCTTGTGTCTCCGTTCGAACTGGTTTCCGCACAAGGCGGTGAAGGCAGACGCAGGAGTGAGCCAAAGGAGGAGAAAAAGAAGGCTCGCCCGGCTTGGTTGGTACAACGCAAGGACACAGGCGTAGGGCGAGCTGCTCGCTTTCCTTCCATCCGTCTTGCGCTCATATGGGGATCGAACCGGAGGCTTGGGGCTCGATAGGGCTGTCAGCGGCAGTTCCTGCCGCTGGCAGTCGAGACGCGGGAAGCCCAATGAGCTAGCCGCTTTCCTCTCGGTTCCTCCGTTCGAGAATCGCTCTCTACGCTCTTTCGACGATGCGAAATGGGCGGGTGTAAGGGAAGGGGGGGTTGCGACCTTGGAAGGGTTGAGAGAAGCCAAGGAGGAGCGGTTCTAGACGAGAGGAGGCTCGCTTGATACGCTCCGTGGTCTTCAGAGGCCTCCAGCTTCCTGTACCTGGTATACAGACCAAACAGCGGCGTGCTTGACCAGTCGAGAAGGAAGCGTGACGTGACGCCAAAACCGGTTGCGATCCTAATGAAGCGGTCCAGACTGCTTCTGATCTCGGCTAGTTTGTTTTCCTTGCAGCTCTCCCAGGCGGGGCCAAAACAGCACGGCTACCTGGCGCCCCGCGCACGTCAGGTCTGGCCGTGGGCTTGCAGCGTCCCGCTTCGCGCTTCGGATTCGCTCGCTTAGTACGGTAATCTGCGCTCTCCCGACCAGCGGGGATCGAACCAAGGACCGCAGAGCACATCCAGCCCAGCTGGCAGTCATGGGGTTCTTCCGCCTGAGCCAAAAAGGCTACGCGTGTAAGGGCTCTCTCTTGTGGCAGCTCAATGCGAGTGAACGAGCGGGGTATATTGGCAGCGGTATCAGAGACGAGAGTGGTATAACTAGGTGCCATGAACAGGCGAGGAGGGTAACGGGGGTGGTGCTTGGGCGAGATTAGCGGAAGTTGAGGCGGACGAGGAAGAGGAGCATGTCGGAGAGGACATGGGTGGCGGTCGCAACGGAAGCAATGACGAGCTCGGGCTGAGGAGACGTAAGGAGCGTGAGATCTCTCGTACCGTAGAGGAGAACGAGGAGGAAAGGCTCACATGGTCGCGGAACTGGTCCAGCCCGAGCTGCTCGCGGGAATTAGGGTCAGACCTTGTCGAGAGGCAGCAGAGGAACAGGAAAGCTCACGTTAGTCACGTCGACACCGTAGAGGAACCAGCAAGCCAGCCGGGCGATCCAGCTCGAGACGACTTCGGCGGCGAAAATGACGAGCGAGGCGATGAGGGTCCTGCAAGCACAGGACGGCGTCAGTGCCTGTTCGAGCAGTACTCCAAGCCGGCATCAACCAAGAGAGGTCGAAGAGGGACTCGCAGTCGGTACGTATACGGGTCATCCGGGTCGGCGAAGGAGAAGAAGGGATAGATGAGCCGGTTTGGGCCCCAGTGAAGGATGGAGAGCCAGCCGAGGAAGGCGACCACTGGAAGAGAGGGACAACAGGCGTCAGACGTTGAGAACGAAAACGAAGGAAAGCAGAGAAAAAAAGGAGGAAACGAGACGAACTGGTGACGACCTCGCTCAGGTTGCGCAGGTAGAGCTCCCTTCCCTTCTCCGCCAGGTAATCCTCATACTCGAGCTCCATGCCCGTCGCCCAGCGCAGTACTCGCCAGCAGGTCTTGCTCATCGAGATGGGGTAGACCATGACAACGACCGACGACGACAGCAGAGTGAGCCAGACGGCCTGGTTGGGGTCCTTGAGCCGAGCGAAGAGGTTGCGGTAGAAGGCGAAGTACTGCAGGAAAGGGAAAGCGCAGGTGAACGTCCGCAGCATGGCCCACAGAGCGCGCCTGTGACCGTCGTTTCGGTGCGATTCAAGACGGAAATAGAGGCAACGCACCTGAAGGAAGTAGTAGAAGCGGAAGAGGGTGACGAGCGCCGAACTGCGGACCTTGCGCTGGAGGATCCAGTTCGAGACCGCATTGAGGACCTGAAAGAAAAGCGATCAGGGGAAACGGTGTAGGGGAGGAAACGAAGGACGCGTACGTTGACCGTCAAGATCCACGTCCAGACGTAGACGAGGCCCTCGATGTTGGAATGTGGCAGGGTCGAGAGGTAGACGGTGGCGAAGCCTTGGCCGACGATGAGGGCGAGAAGGCTCAGGCCGAGAGTGCCGACGAACCAGAGATAGCGGCGGTAGGAGCGGGGCATGCGCTGGGCGAGTTGACGTTCGAGAAAGCTGAAAGGGTAAGAAAAGGTCAGTCGAGCGAGAGAAGGAAAGGGGAGAACGCGCAGGACGAACGTCTTCTGCGCCGGCGTCAAGCTCCGCCGGTAGCTCGACCGCCTGTCCGCCTTGAGCTTGACGAAGCAGGCGAGGGCCGGCATGCACATCGCGGCGAAGGCAAGCAGGACCCACGTCGTCTTCCTCTCCCAGTCCCACTCGTCGCTCGCCCGCGGTCGACCGGAGCGCGTGCGACCGAAACCGTCGAGGTGAAAGTGGTGGAGGAGGAAGCCGATGAGGAGGGTGAGAGCCCAGAAGAAGGTGTACGAGGAGCGGCCCCAGCTGCCTGGCCACCAGTTGAGCCGGTAGAGGTCGAAGAGCTTGGTGACGAAGACGAGCGCGATGGCGAGGTAGGTGCCGTAGTCTGTAGGAGGAGTCGTCAGCAAAAGGAGGAAAAAGACGAGAGACGAACGCACAGATGAAAAGGAAGAACCAAAAGTTGGCATCGACAGGCAGGTCCTCGTCGTCCCTTCCTCCCGGATCGTCGCCTGCTTCGCCACCAGCCTCGTCCGGCACCTCGTCCCGCTTGAATGCCCCTCTGTCCCCTCGTCCTTCGGCAGCTCTTCCTCCGAGCTGAAGCGCGCTGGCTACTCGTCGCACTTCTCCGAGCGCTACTCTCGGCTTAAGCTTGTCTCGGTGCTTCGCGTCTAGTCCGAGCGGAAGCAGCTCGAGCTCGAGGACCTGCTGCGAGTTTGTCGGGCCGACCTCGGCAGGGGAGAAAGGCGGGACAACGTCGAGCGCGGCATGATGGTGGTGCAGCCAGGGCAGGCGCGAGAGGATGTCGTGGAAGGGGCGAGATGTCGAGTTTGGGGGTTGCCAGGGGATGTCTGCAGGGAGAAGGGGATTGAGGAGGCGTTTCTACCTGGCGAGAAGGAGGATCACGTACGCCAAGGCGGTTCTTCTGCGTACGGATCTCGTACCGGGAAAGGTATGCTGCACCAGAGCCAGATCTGCATAGGAGAAAGAGCTCAGCGCCTTCGCACGAAGCGAGCGAAGAGGAAGAAAACGCACGATCAGGCAAGGCGCGCCGACGAGCACCGCCCACCTCCTCCACCACGACCCCATCCAGCGCTCGACGCGCTTCCTGCCCGGCCTCAACCAGCCGTACCCCTCCTCGTCCTCCTCGTCGCGCTCCTCCGTGATGGCCTGCGCGCCTACGGCCCCACCGAGCGAGCCGAGCGGGTCGAGAAAGCTCGCGAGGAACGGGTTGCGCGGCTCGTCCTGCTCCCTCGACTTGCTGGTGAAGAGTGGACGAGGGAAGACGCGGTTGCGAGAGCGGTTGCGGGCGTGAGCGGGCTGCTGAGAATGGGTGGGCGAGGCGGCGAAGGAGAGGTTGTGGACGGAGGAGGCGCGCGAGCCGGACGGCGTAGGCAGAGCATGGGCGTGAAACCGTCCAGGGACGTATGCCGGGCTGTCTGCAGAGGTGTAACACGCAGTTCAACTCGCGGACTGGAGGAGATGGAGGTGAAAGCGAGCAGCTCACCGTTCCATTCACCCGGGTTGTCGTTCCCCTGACTGAACAGGCTGAAGCCAACCATACCACCCTGTACGACCCAGCCTGAGTGCGCGAGCGAGACGAGCGAGCAAGTGGGGGAGGAAGGAAAGCGGTCCTGAGCGCGACGAGCTGTTGCAGGCAACACTCTTCGGAAAAGCAGCCAGCTCATGCGCATCAGAGCACGCTCACAGGGCACGCGGCTGTGAATGCGGGAGAGTGGCGTATTTTCCAACGAGTACACAGAGGCAAAAACGACAGAAGAGCCTGGTCTACTGCAGCTACGGCGGGAGATGGGACGACGAGAGTGACGGGGTAAACAAGGTGGAGAGGGGTGACGGGTGCTGATAACGCAGGGAGGAGAAAGACGAAGTGAGAGAGGCAGTACGGCAGGGAGAAACGGCGGGAGGCGTCGAGTTTACTCCTGCTGGGTCTCCTCAGACGGGCGGTAAGGCTTCTTGAGGACGGTGAGGCGGTCTGTGATCCGGAAGAGGGTAGAGTGAGGTTGTGCACCGGCTAGAACGGGAGGAAGAGAGAACGAACCGTGGACGGCAACGATGTTGGTGGTGTACGCGCCGGTGGCCTCGTCCTTCTCGTTCTTGACGGTGAAGTTGGCCTCGACGTAGACGAGGGTGCTGAAAAGGAGAGCCAGGAGTTAGAAGAGGATGAAGGGCGGAAGGCAGTGCAGGCGGACGCACCCGTTCTCGAGGAAAGAGAGGCGCTCCATGGCCTGGCCGTGAGCGAAGATGGTGTGCCACGACGTAGGGGGCTTCTGGTACTCCTCTGCGGGGCGAAACGCGACATGAGTACGGATGAAAGACGCGTTCAAGGAGACGACCTCGTCTGCCGCGTGCGCGAGAGATAGGAGGGACCGCGTAGCTTACCACCCTCCTTGGGGGCAACGCCCTTGTCGGTGGTGGCGACCTTGTAGATGAGGAAGTCCTTGCCGTTCTTGCTGGTGCGCTGCTCGACGCCACCGATGCGGCCGACGAGGGTCATCTTGGCGATGTCGCGGGCGGCAGGGCGGGTGGTGGAGAAGGCCTGTCGTGCGCATGCGAGGCTGCGTGAGCGAGAGCGCGACGAGGGAGGACGCGCCGAATCGGGCAAGGTGGAGAGGGGGCGAGCGGGAGGGCAGGAGAACGCACGCGGACACCGACGCGGGCAGCAGGGCGGACAGCAGAGAACATGGTGACGAGAGTGCGGGCTGAAGGAGTGCAGAAGACGCGGTGAGATGGCGAGTGCGAGCGGTGGGGAGGACGCGTCGAGGAGGAGGCGAAGGGAAGAAGGGAGACCGTTAGCGACGATTCGGGGGGTCAGGGAGGGCGTCCTGAGCCCGCCTGAGCACAGTGCACGACGTACAAGGGGCGGGCCTGAGCGGGGAGACAAAGTGAGGAAACAAAGGCCAACTTCGGGGCGAGCGGGAGCAGGGGCAAGCATGGAGTAAGGGCAAATGTAGTCTGCTAACGCCGCTTTTCTTCTCCCTTTTCTCCTCGCTTGCAGACGAAGCGCAAGTGACTTCTAACTGGCTATCTACAGCAAACGAAAGAATCTATGGTATACGAGAGGGACAAGGAGGAGGGCGGTGGAAGGCAGGAAGAAAACGGTCGTCCGCCTCGTGTCCCTCGTCGTGAGGACGGTTTTTCTGCCGGCACGCGCTTACTTGTAGAGAGGGCGGATGCGGAGGAACCAAGTCGCGCCAAAGCAGGTGGCAATGTTGACGGTGGCGAAGCAGAGGAAAACGCCCCACGACCTCCAGCGGTGCGCATACGAGAAGCCGATCTGCGTGAGGTAGTCCTGACCTGCAAGACGAGTGGGTACAGAGTCAAGGCGGGCGGGAAATAAGCAGGAGAGAGATGCGAACGAACCGGTCGACATCGAGCAGTACTGGCAGGAGCCGGTCGCGTCGCCATCAATGAGGTAGCCGGACGCCGTTTCAAGGAACGAGGCGAAGTACGAGGCGCAGGTGGAGCCTGGAGAAGAGAAGGGTCAGCTCTCGTTCATTTGGAAGGTGGGGAGGAAGAAAGAAAACAACGGACCGTCCGGGATCATGACCGTCGTAAGCTCCTCCGCCTTGCAGACGACATCACGCAGACCGATGGCGTTGCCCATGAGCGACTCGTAGAACCAGCTGCGAGGAGGAAGGGTCAGCGAAGCCATCGAGTGGCGGAGAAAGGGAGGCGTACTGGAGGGGCGAGAGGTATGACACGAAGTAGCGGTACGGCGACGACTCCGTCGTCTCGGGGACGAGCGCCCACGACGTGATGTTGTACAAGATCCACATGCCACTCAGAACGTAGGGGATCGAGCCCGGTGTAGGCGAGATGGCGCCAAGGAGCTGCAAGGGAAACAAATTCAGGGGAAGAAGTGGAGAAAAGCGGAAGGAAGACTACTTACGGTGCCGAAGGTGATTAGGAAAAAGGCGAGCGCCGTGAACTGCAGCCAGCCCAGCCCGGTGACTTCGGCGGACACGTCGAGGCCGATCATCCACCAGGCGCAGAAGAACATGAGGTTGAAGGCGGCGAGCGTGATCGGGACCTCGACGACGAGGAGAGACGTGACGAGGGCGGTCCAGCTGTAGATACCGCTGCGCTCACGGCCGACCTGCGGGAAAGTGCTCAAATCAGCGAGATGGAGGGAAACGCAAAGAGGCAGAAAACGCACAAAGAGGTCGAATTTGGCGAGGTAGTTCATGGCCATGTCGAGCGCGAGCGGAGGGCAGACTTGCGTGAGGGCGAGGAGGGCGAGAGTAAGGCTCTGGACACCGCCAAGGGAAGTCGGGAGCTTGTAGACTGGGGAGTGGGAGGAACGGTCAGGACTTGCTTCATCCTGGAAACGTTGTTGACACGCACAATATCCGCCGATGAAGAGGCCGAAGAAGACGGAGGAGGAAAGCTTGGTGAGGTGGTAGGAGCCGTTGCGCCATTGAGCCTGAGGGAGAAAAGTCAGTCGGGGCCTTCTCGTTTGAGGACCAGCCGAAGCGTACACGGAGGTTGCGCTTGATGAGCTCCTGCGTCTGGACGAGGTACGACGCGGCGAACTTGCTCGGCGCCTCGACAGTTTGACCGTCCGAGTTGGACGAGTTGCGAGCAGAGATCGTCTCAATTTGCTGGACGAGGGCGGAGGCCTCTGGGCTCTCGCGCCAGTAAGTCGGCCAGTCGGTGTCGGTACCGCCGACGGGCGCGACCGTCGAGATGATGAACTCGGCGGGGTTGGCCTCGGCCGGCATGACGGCACTGCGGGAGAAAAAGGGGAATCAGCACCAGTGCTCGGGGCAGAAGAGGCGGTAGACGCACCCGTAGCGACCAAAGTACTCGGGCGCATCGGCAGTAGGACCGGTGTAGACGACCTTGCCACCGGGAGCGAGGAGGACGACGTCGTCGAACATCTGCAGGCGGAAGAGAGGGTGAGGTCGGCACTGGGAGAGAAAGAAGAAAGTCGCTCACCTCGAAAAGCTCGCCCGACGGCTGGTGGATGGTGCAGAGAATGGCCATGCCGGTTTGGGCGATCTTCTGGAGGAAGCGGCAGACCTCGTAGGCAGCCTGCGAGTCGAGGCCGGAAGTAGGCTAGGGGAGGCACAACGACTCAGTCTGGCTGCGCGAGATTGTCGAAAGCAAGGCAAGCGACCTACCTCGTCGAGGAAAAGGAGGAAGTCGGGCTTGGCGGCGAGCTCAACGGCGATCGTGAGGCGCTTCTTCTGCTCGATGCCGAGGCCGCCGATCTCAGGGTTGCCGACGATGGCGTCCGCGATGTCCTGGAGCTCGAGCAGCTCGATGACTTCTTGAGCGTAGCGAAGCTTCTCCTGTCCGAAGGGGAACAGAGGAAAAGTCAGGGACGAGGAACTCGGCAAAGCAAGCACACCAGCAAGCTGGGATCGAGACCGGGCGCACCTCGCGAGGAACCGACGCATCTTGCCTCAGGAGCGCAGAGAACTCGATGCATTCGCGAACCGTCGCAAGCGGCTCGTGGATGTCGGCTGCGGAGAAAGAAATATAAGCGAAGGCGAGGGAGAAGGGAGGAAGGGGCACGCACCTTGCATGCAGAAAGCGCACTTGCGGGCAAAGTCCGACCCGAGAGGCTTGCCGTCGATGAGGAAGCGGCCCTCAACTTTGCCGGTTGTCTTCCGCTGTGAGACCGTGTCCAGCAGCGTCGTCTTACCCGCACTGAGATGAGAAGGGTGTCAGCAAGCTGCATTCGTTCGGGAGGAGAAGAGGGGAAAGGGACTTACCCGCTCGCGCCCATCAATGCTGTGAGCGCTCCAGGCTTGACCATGGCGGTGACGTTGTCGAGAAGCACCTTGTCCTTGCCGTCGACCTGAACAGTGTAGCGGACGTCGGAGAAGGTGAAGGTCGGGAGGTTGGCGTCGTTCTTCGCGAGCGTCTTCTCCGCCTTCTCCTGCTGATCGGCTTCGCGAGAGAGGACGCGCTCGGCGTCGAGGTGCTGGCGGTGCGACTCCACTTTGGTAAGCTGGTCCTTGTCCGGGATGTGGGCGCCGCGCTTGAAGATCTTGGCCGACGCGGAACCGGTGTCGCGGACGAGGAGCGAGGAGCCAACGACAATGAGGCTGGAAGGGCGCGAGGGTCAATACGGGCGGTGAGAAAGAAGAGAGAGCTTTACTTACACGGCGTAGATGACGTACATCGCCCACATGATGCCGATCTGAGGGGAAGAAGAGATGGTGAGCAGTGCACGAGAAGGCGGAAATAGGAGATGGCTCACGTTCTGACCGATACGGCTCGGGCTGTAGCCGTACTTGGTGGCGAGGTAGTCGAGACCGCTGACGCTGGCGCTCCCGGGCACCGCGCCAGTGAGAGTGCAAGATTGGTAAACAATGTTGTTGTAGCCCGGTCCGCTCGGCACGAGCTCGTCGGCAGAGCAGCTGAGCGTCCTGGTGCGGAACTCGTTGGCGAGGAGCGCTTCAAGGGCGTAGGCGGGTGGGGCGATGCGGCTGAGCCAGTGTGTCCAGCCGAGCTGGCTCGGAGGCGGGAGAAGGAAGCCGGCGGACGAGAGCATCAGGCTGAGGGCGAAGCCACCGTAGCGGACGGCGACGGAGAGCTGGATTGGGAGCACGAGTGTCAGCAGCTGAGTAGGACAACAAGAAGAAGAGAGGTGCAAGGAGGCGTACGTTGGGCGACCAGCTACCGATCGCGCGGTAGCAGGCGGCGAGGGCCGAGTAGTTGGTGAAGCAGACGAACCTACGGACGATGACAGGTGAGTCGAGCGCGAAGGAAAGAGGACTGAAAGGCGAGAAAACGGGAAGAGGGGACTCACCAGAACAAG
Source organism: Rhodosporidiobolus sp. SP3-3/4 (assembly GCA_029873605.1). Classification (NCBI taxonomy): domain Eukaryota; kingdom Fungi; phylum Basidiomycota; class Microbotryomycetes; order Sporidiobolales; family Sporidiobolaceae; genus Rhodosporidiobolus; species Rhodosporidiobolus sp. SP3-3/4. Next base: position 373,763 of record JAQJIZ010000009.1, read on the forward strand.
AAGAAGTTCGAGGCGTGCGGTGCGAGGCCGACGAGGAAGTAGAACAGCGCCGAAAAGAGAAGGGTCTGGACGATGTAGAGCGGGATGTCGGCGACGAGCATGGCGACGGTGTTGGCGGCGGGGTTGTAGAAGCCAAGAGTGCGGTGCTTGATCAGGAGCGGACGGCCCATAACGGTCGGAGGAATCTCGCCAAAGGCGAAAATGACCTGGCGAAGCGCGAGGCGGGAAGTTAGATTGGCGAGCGGACCGGATAACGCGAGGGAAAGAAGTGCGTACGAAGTACAGGATCCCGAAAAACAGAGCACCTGCGACGGCGAAAGCGCCATTCGCGTTCGGTGTGGGCTTGTAGGTGACGGAGCCGACGATGAGGGCATTGAAAGCGTTTGCGGCGAGACGGACGATGATGTTGCGCGGGTCGGCGATCTGTACTTGCACTTGGACCTTGACGAGCTGGAGAACCTGGCGGATGAAGCTGTCGAGAGAAAGTGTCAGTGGGGTATGTAGTAAGGAGGAGGAGTATACCGAAGAGGAGGGGTGGGAGAGGGAAATGAGGAGGCGTACTTGGTCTTGTAGGCGTTCTTGCCCGTCAGCGGCTCCCTCGACTTGCGAACAGCCTCGATGAACCGGTCGGTATCGTCCGACTGGGCGACGTGCTGCTTGTAAGCCGCGATGTCGTCTTGAAGCTGCAAGTAAGAGGAGGTCAGCTCGGCTCTTCGAGCTCGAAATGACAGCAGGCTTAGCACACCTTGGTCCAATACGGTGACTCGCGGAAGTACTTGGACATCTCGGCAGGCGTTTGCGGGACGTAGCCACGGTGACTGTCGCGGACCCTGCGCTCCGTTGGGGAGGTGCACGAGGTGAGGAAGTCGGGCGTCGTCTGGCGCGGGTTCTTGTGCCAGCCCTGCTCCTCAAAGAAGGCTTGGGCGTCGGAAGAGCGGCCCTGTGTGCGAGGCGACGACCGGTGAGTGACAGAAGGTGAAGGAGGAAAAGGAAAAGGCCCGCACCATGAAGACCATCTCGCCCTCGTAGAGGACGCAGACGCGGTCGAAGTAGCCCCACATCTCCTGCGAGGCCTGGTATATCGAGACAATGTTGGTCATGCCGGTCGAGAGGGAGAGCTCCTTGAGGAGCTTGATCGACTGGAGAGCGACGGCGCTGTCCAGACCGCGGACGCTGCCGTCCCAGCACCTGCGAAGACAGTCAAAGGTCAGGAAGGAAGGCGAAAGGAGCTGGAGACGCCTGACGAGATCGCCGCATTCGTCGAGAGGTGCTCGGCGAGCGAAACACGCTTGCGCTCGCCGCCAGACACGCCGCGGATATACTCGTTGCCGACCTTGGTCTGCGCGGTGTGCGGCATCCCGTACGCGTTGAGCAGGCGGGTGGTAAGGTCCTTGGCGTACTCGCTCCGCTTGACGGGCTCCGAGTGAGGCTTCTTGAGGGCGAGGGCCGAGCCGAGAGTTTGTCTGCCAAGTCGAGAGGGTGAGTGTCTGATAGCGTGGCAGTGCCGTGCCGGGGGGGACTACAACAAGAGCGAGCGGAAAGCACAGTGCACGAGGACGGAGGCAAAAAAAAGGGGAGAAAGCCGGCGAGGAGAGGGGGACGCACTCGACCGTGAGGAGCGGCATGTGGATGTCGTCCTCGGAGTTGAAGACGATGTCGCCTGAGTAGGGCTTCGCCTCCTTCGCATCGAGCCGGCCGTAGTGGACCTCGCCGTCGACAGCGAAGAACGAGTCGCGCTGGTTGGCGATGGCGCGGAGGAGGGTGGAGCAGCCAGAGCCGGGACGGCCGAGGACGAGCATCGTCTCGCTGCGCACGAGAGGAGTCAGGAGCACTGCGCGGCGAGAGGGAAGGGACAGAAAAAAGGCCGCACCCAGCGGGCACGACGCCGGAGAAGCCCGCTGCAGGAGAGGGGTAGCAGAGGTCAGCACCTCATGAAGACAAACGCGAGAAGGAGAAAGGTGGCAGAGAAGGAGACCGGGGCGGAAGGGAGAGGAGAAACGCACAGACGAGCGCGCGCTTCTTCCCCCACTTGAGGTTAAAAAGCTGAGAGACGAAGCCCGGGAAATCCCACATCTGCCGTCGGAATCTCGGAGTGTCAGTAAGGACAGCGGACCGAAGCAGGGAAACTTAGCGAGAACGCACCTTGAGCAACGCCAGCTCGAGTCCCTCGACCGTCTTTCTCGTCCCGCCGCCGCCGTACACGGTCACGTCCTCGAAGACGACGCCGAGGTGGTGGTAGCCGTGGTCGGGAAGAGGGATCGTGCCCGGCTGGGAGAAGAGGCCCGTCTTGGCCGACTTGGACTTATGCCCGCCTCCGTCGGTGTCGGCGCCGCGAAGAGTCGGCGCAGGCGAGGTGTCGTGCATGGTGAGGTCGGTAGCGGACGTCGAAGTGGAGATTGGATGCTGGGACGGGTCCGCCATCCTGGGCTAGCTGCAGGCGGGCAGTGAGTGAGAAAAGAGAGCAAGAAGCGCAAGCTGAGGTAGGTAGGCGTCCGAAGCGGTGCTTTCGCGGCGCCGCTCTCTCTCTTGCTCAGCTAAGTAACGCCGCACGATCGCCCCGCTCAAGGAGAGGGACGCGGAGGAGAAGTGGGAGGGGAACCATGGGCGAGACGAAATGCGGCGGAAACGTAAGGTACCATGAAGGGAAGGTTTGGGGCGCGAGTGATTATCAATCAAGATTTGCGCAGAATGAGAGTGTCAATGACGACGCGAGCGGCCTTTGACTGTGGGTGGAAAAGGCCGCACACAACGCGTTGAGGAGCGAGAAAAGAGAACCGGAAGGAGGAAGCATGAAAGAGGAGGAAAAGAGCAGAACGTCCCCGCTCGTATACGTACCTGCAACTCCATCTACAGTCCCTGCACGAACTTGACCACCTTCTCGACCATGACGACCGCGCCCTCCTCCTCCTCGAGGTTGTGCGACCCGTTCGGCACGATCCCGCTCTCCGCGTGCCACAGCTTCGGGTCGGGGCACGCCGCCTCGAACCGCGCGCACAGCTCTGGCAGCTTCTCCTTGACGTACGGCGGGTACGCGCCGTCGCTGCCACCGAGGAGCGCGAGGAGCGGGACGTCGAGCGGCCGGAAGACGTTGGCGAGGCGCGCGTCGGACAGGTCCGACGAGAAGAAGTCCTCGCTCGTCGTCACGTCGACCTCGTCCGTGGCCGGCTTGACCGCGAGGCTGTACCAGCGCCGCCACTGGATGCCGCCGACGGTGAAGTAGATTTTGGAGAGCTCCTCGGGGATGAAGTCGTCGAGGTTGAGGTCGGCCGGTGGGGTAGGGGAGGACGGCGCCTTGCCCGGGTACCAGTGCTCGAGCGGCTCGCGGTCGGAAACGGGGGCTTGGAGGATGACGCCAGAGAGGAGGGGGAGGGAGGAAGATTGGCGGAGGTGAAGGTAGGCGATCGCATCCTGGCAGCCTGCGAGGCGGATGTTGAGCGTAGGGGAGAGGGAGGACCACGAGGATGTGCAGAAGGGGAGGCGAGCGGAGGAGAGAAGGGGAGCAAAGGAATGCCCGGAAAGAGGAGGAGGAAAGGGTCAGCGAAATAGGGAGGAAGAGCGCGACATGGTACGGACCGGTGCTGTGGCCCATCAGAACGACCTTGTCGAGTCCTCTCCGCCTGAAGTAGTCCACAATCTGCCCGAGTTGCTCCGCGTCCTCCTTCACTGAGCAACCCCCCCACGCATGCCCAACAGAGCGAAGCTGCGCCTGGACGAGCCCCCAGCCCTGTTGACGCAGTCCACCGGCGAGTCTCGAGAGGTAGGGCACGCTGTTGATCGTGTCGGAGAGGCCGGCGACGAAGAGGACAATGCGGGCGAGCGGGGACGGCGACGGCGAGTACTCGAACGCGCTGATCGTCGGCTCGTGGCCGACGACGTGGAAGAGGCCAGGGGCGGGTTCGGGCAGCATGGCGGCGCGCGAGAGGAGCGGGAAGAGCAGGAGGAAGAGCGTGGAGAGCGAGATCTGGGCAATCGCAATCTGCTGATCTCGGCGCATAGGGAGGCTGATTACAACACGGCGGGACTGCTGAGCACTGCTACGAAAGGGAGGAGACGACAGGCAAGGCGATCAAGGGGGAGGACGGAAGACATCCGAGAGCACGTCGTGCAGGCGGAGGAGCTTCTGGTTCCGGCCATTGAACATGCTCGCCGAGCTGAACCCGGCCCCACCTCCTCGCGCAATGAACAGCGGCCGCCCCCGCTCAACCCGGCCGATCCCACGCAGGACCGCCTCGACCTCTTCCTCCGAGTCGACGAGCTCGTCGACGCCCGCCTCGTCGTCGCTCTCCTCCCACTCGCCCACGTAGACGACGCCCTTCTTGCCCTTCTTGCTGCCGCCCTCGCCGGGGAGTTTGTACAGCGCGGGGTCGCCCGCAGCCGTTTTGCGCTTCTTCGGCTTGGGCGGTGCTGCCGCCAGGTCTCCTCCTCCTGCCCCAGCACCATGCGGGTCGTACGCCGCAGGGTGTGCAGCGCTCGAGGACGCGCCCGCAGCTGGCCGGCTCGCGGTGCCGGTCTTGCTCGACCCGTCGACGGGCACGGTCGGCGGCTTCTCCTTGGCCTTGTTGGCCTTCTGCCACTCGAAGAGGAGGATGTCAAACGGCTGAGAGCGGCCGGGGATGGCGCGCTTGGCGGACATGTTGTGCGTCTTGCAGGTGAGCGAGCGCGGGCACGGGTAGCCCTTCTCGTTTATGACACCGCATTGGCGGTCGACGTCGACCACTGCGGAAGGAGAGTCAGTCTCGGTCTGATCACCATGACTCCGAGGGGGACAGAAGAGCGAAACGTACCTCGCCTGTTCTTCTTCTCCGGTGCTGGCGTTGCAGAGGCGGATCCGGGCGGTTTGGGTCCGGCAGCGCCGCCAAGATGGAGGACGAGCTTCGACTTCTTCTGCGGTTGAGACGAGCCGTTCGAAGCTGCGAGGGAGAGTGGCCGTCAGGGAGAGACGGTAGAAGGAACAGGGACCAAACGCACCTTCAGAAAGCCTCCGCTTCAAGGGTTGCGAGCCCGGCTCCGGTAGCCGTCCTTCTCGGATCGCCGCGCAGGTAGCTGTATGGTACAGAGTATCAGTCAAGCCCCACCTGGACAAGAAACCCCTGCCCGCGAGCTACATAGCCGGCGGGATACGTTCGCGGCGAGGAAGGAGGGGTGACTGACCTGCGTGCTCTGCCATGACGCTTTGCAGAACGGGCTTGCCGCAATCCTTGCACTTGCTGACGTTCTCGAGGAGGCCATCTGCGAGCTGCACGGGCGAGAGGGCGCCGTCGGGGTCGTTGTCGGCGGTGTCGACCTGCATGGCGGTGTCGGGCGAGGGGGCTGCGGGAGGAGGCGAGATCAGCCTGAGCGGTGTGCAGAGTGTGTGAGAGTGCTCACAAGGGCCCAGTTGGTTGCGGAGAGCGTCCCAGTTGCGGTCGTCGTTGTGCGATGTCGAGGAGGAGCCAGTTGGTGCGACCAGCTGCATGGCCCGGTGGGCGGGGTGTAGCGCACTGGCGAGTAGGTCAACAGGCACCGAACAAGCGAGTCGAGCAGGCGTGGCAGCGGAGTGAAGCGGTGTCGGAGTGGACGAGGAGGACGAGAGACGGCTTGGACCGCCTGTTGCTCCCCTGCTCGCCTGAGAGCGCGCTTGCAAGTGCCCACAGCACTCACAGCAAGTCCATCCATCCCCCTGCCCCCTCCTTCGGCCCGTCCGTCTCTTTCTCGCCCTCTCCTCCTCGTCGTCCCCCCACTCGTCCACCTTGCCGACGATGAGCTCGATGCGCAAGACCGTCGAACTCGCTACGAAGCCAAAGAGGGCTGCCCCAAAAGCAAAGGTACACTCGCCCTGCCCGCCCGCTTCCCTCCCAACCGCCAACGAATCGCACCTCGGTCGAGCCGGCGGATCCATGACGAGCCGGATCAGCTCAACCAGGAGCGCTCGACGAGTATCGGACAGTCGTCTAGGGTGTCCAGTAGCTCAGTCCGCCGCCCGACCAAGCGTCGCCGTTGCGGCAGCACCACCTTCGACGCCCGCACCTCGACCTCGTCGTCGACCAAATGAGCATCCGAAGCTGACCCTTTTCCCTTATCCAGTACATCGATCCCATCGTGCAGGCCACCTTTAGCCAGGATGGAGCGCTCCAGGAGATCGTGCGGACACTGAGCGTGCGCATGAGGGATTCCAACCCCGTCGTGCGTCCCTCCCTTTTCCTCCCAGCCCTCCCTCTCCTGGCTCACCTTTCTTCCCTCTCCAGATCGTCTTCAAGTCCCTCATCGTCCTCCACACCATGATGCGCTCCGGCTCGCTCGACGCCGTCTTCTCCTACCTCTCTTCTTCCTCCGCGACCCTCTCCCTGTCCTCCCACGAGGCCGCCAACATCTCAGCGTACGGGCACTACCTTGCCGCCCGCATCAAGGCGTATGGCAACCTCAAGCGCGACGTCATCCGCGACAAGAGTGACCGCAGGGCGGCCAACCGGCTGCGGAACCTGGGTGTCGAGCAGGGCCTGCTGAGAGAGACGAGGGAGATCCAGCGCATGATCGCTGCGCTCGTCGAGGCCAAGGTGCGCATCCTCTGGCTACTTTTGTCACCTTTCCTCCGCGCTGACACTGATCTCGCAGTTCTACGCCGACGACGTTGACGACGACCTGAGCATGACCGCCCTGCGACTGCTCGTCAAGGACCTGCTCGTTCTCTTCCAGGCTGTAAACGAGGGCGTCATCAACGTTCTCGGTCCGTACCAGTCTATCCCCTGCCCCTGTTACCCTGGCTCACCTTTCTCCTGTCCGGCAGAGAACTTCTTCGGCATGTCCTCGACCGATGCCCAGACGGCACTCAAGATTTACAAGACCTTCTGCCGCGATACCGAGAAGGTCGTCGCCTACCTCGGCACGGCGAAGAAGCTGTACAACGTCCTCAACATCCCCATCCCGAACCTCAAGCATGTGAGCTGCTGTTCCCCAGCTCTTCACTCGCTTCCTGGCGAGCTGACACTCTCGGCTCCGTAGGCTCCCGTCTCGCTCGCCAAGTCGCTCGAGGAGTACCTCAACGACCCGAACTTCGAGACGAACCGGCAGGAGTACCGCGAGAACAAGCGGATTGCCGATGGTGGAGCACCGCGCAGTATGTTTGTCTCCCTTCTAGCTCTAGGCGAGGTAAATGACCTCTTTTTCCACAGCTACCACGCCCAAGCCCGCCACTTCCGCTCCCGCCGCCTCTTCCTCCGCCGCCCCTGCCACCTCGACTTCCACTCCCGCTACCTCTCAACCCGCTGCCGCGCCAAAGTCCTTCACCGACTTCTTCGAGTCGATCGAGCAGGCCCAGACGCCCATGTTCAACCCGAACACCGGCTCGCCGACCCTCGGCTACTTCCAGCAACAAGCCGCCTTCAACCCGTTCGTCGCGCCGCAAGCGACGGGCATGCCCTTCGCGCAGCCGGGAATGCTGCCGCAGATGACGGGCATGGGCATGCCGCCCTTCCCCGGCAGCGCGCCGAACCCGTTCCTCCAGCCGCAGGCGACCGGGTTCGTTCAGCCGCAGATGACGGGCTTCGTCCCGCCGCAGATGACGGGCATGCCCGGCGCGAACCCGTTCCGGCAGAGCATGATGCCGCAGATGACAGGCGCGCCGAACCCGTTCATGCAGCCGCAGATGACCGGGTTCTCGGCGCCGCCGCCGGTCCCGATGGTCCAGCCTCAGGCGACGAGCTCGCCATTCGGTCAGCCTCAGCAGCAGCAGCAGAGCGGGTTCCTCCAGCAGCAGGCGACCGGGAACCCCTTCGGCGCTGGACGGCCGATGAGCATGATGCCTCAGGCGACGGGCAACCCGTTCCAGCGCCCGCAGTCGATGGCGCCGTTCTCCCCCTCCCCTTCCATGCCTTCCGCACAGCCCTCGTCCGGCGAACCCTCGCTCGGCGCACCGACCGGCGCCCTCGCTCCCTTCGGTTCCTCCGCTCCCACCTCGACCAACACCGCGTCCGCCCCTCCTCCCGTCTCGTCCGCGCCGACTCATGCCCCTCTCACCGCTCAGAAGACGGGCACGCGGAACCCCTTCGCGCCTGCACCAGGGACGGTCATCCCGCAGACCGCGCCGCCTCAGCCCAAGGGCCCGAGCATGTTTGAGCTCGCCGCCCAGCGGCAGGTGCAGCAGCAGCAGACGGGCTTCGCAGGCCAGGAGCAGGGTCAGCAGCAGAGTCAGCTTCAGCCGCAGACGACCGGGTTCGCGAACGGCGCCCAGCAGGGCCAGCAGCCGCCGAAGCAGGACGCCTTCTCGGCGTTCCTCGCTCAGCAAGAGGCCGAGCGGCAGCAGAAGGCGCAGGCTGGGAACGCGCCGCAGCCGCTCATCGCGCAGAAGACGGGCGGGCTTCTCGCGAGCATTGCGAGCGACTTTGCGATGAACCGCGGCGACGGCGCCTCTTCGCCTGCGTCTTCCCAGCCGCCCTTCTCCTCCTCGACCTTCACCACCGGCTCCTCCTCCCTCTCCACTCCCTTCTCTTCGCTCTCCCTCGGTGGGTCCAACACGACCGGCACGGCCTCGACCCTCTCCCCCTCCGCGACGGGCGGCGCCACCTACCTCACCCCGCAGCGCACCGGCTTTGCCGCCTCGAACGTCAAGCCCTTCCAGCCGACTTCCTCGTTTGGCTCGCAGCTCGCGAACGAGTTTGGCAGTTCCCCCGCGCCGCTCTCGTCCCAGCCGACGGGCTTCAACCCCTCCTCGACCTCGACCTCCTCCGCCTTCTCCTCGACCCTGACCTCCTCCGCACCTGCGCCCGCCCCGTCCGCCTCTCCCGCCCCAGCTCCGCTCCAGCCGCAAGCGACGGGCTACAACCCCTTCGGCGGGACCAAGCTCCCGCCGCTCAACACGCCGCTCTCGGCGGGCTTGACCGCCCAGCCAACGGGCGTGAACGCGTTCCGGCCGACGAGCGCGTTCGGGCAGTCGATGCAGCAGGGTGGTGCTGGAGGAGGGGCGGGACCGACGACGGGCAGTTTGATTTAGGTTGTGCGGAAGAGGGGGGAAAGGGTCGTCGACGTCGTCGTTCATATCAAGTCTTTCTTCCGTGTTCCCGCTGTTCTTCCGTTGTTACCGTTTCCGTTCTCTCGCCGTCGTCGTCATAATGCAGCATATCTCGCGGACTCGGCGCTCACACTCGAGAGGCTTTGCTCGCTGGACTAGGGGAGAAAACGACTACGGGTAAGGTAGCAGAAAGGGGCAAAGGAGGGGAAGAAAGCGGTCGACGACGGAGGAAGAAACAACGAAAAGAGGGGGGTCGGAAAGGGAACTGTACTTTTGGCGACTAAGGGAGAGTGAGGACCGGGGGTGAGAGCGGCGGGATCACTGCTCCTCCGCGTACGCCTCCTCGCCGTACGCCTCGCCGCCGGCAGCGCCCTCGTCCGCGTACTCCTCCTCGACGTACTCCTCGTCGTCGATGCCGGCCTCCTGGTACTGCGGGCGGGCAAGAGGGCGAGTTAGCTAAATGCCGAGAAAGACGACGAGCTGCATGAGCGAGATGCACCTGCTGGTACTCGGCGACGAGGTCGACCAAGTTGGATTCGGCCTCCGTAAACCTGCGGGGAGGCGTGTCAGCTCGTGGGCGGGGTGGGAAGATACGAAATCGGCAAGGGAAAGGGACGATGCCCGGAAGATTGTGGTCAGGGGCGGAGGAAAAAGGCGAGAACGCACTCCATCTCGTCCATGCCCTCGCCGGTGTACCAGTGCAAGAACGCCCGGCGGCGGAACAGCGCCGAGAACTGCGAGTGCGTCCGGCGGAAGAGGTCCTGCGGGAACGGAAAATTGGGTGAGCGAGACGCTCAGGATCATGACAGTGAAGAGCTGAGTAAGCGCACCTGCACGCAGGTGTTGTTGCTGATGAGAGTCGCGGAAATGGGCGAGTCGACCGGCGGGACGGAAGAGTGGGCGGACTGCACCGCGTTGGGGATCCACTCTGTTTGCCGGCGTGGACGAGCGGGAGAGAGTCAATCGGACTGCATGTGGACCTGGCGGAAAGTGCAGAAACGCACCGACGAAGAAGTCGGCGTTCTTGGTCTGAACACCGAGCATCGCCTCCTCGACGGCGCGCGACGAGATGTCCCTGCCACGGAAGTCTGAAGGAAGGCGGGCACGTCAAGGTCAGTTCCTCCTCGAAGGGGCCTAAGGGTTGGTGAGGGCGACGTACAGCTGGCAACGGTGAGGTAGCGACCGTTCCTCGGGTCGCTGGCAGCCATCGCGTTGGCCGGGTCGAAGAGCTGCTGAGTGAGGTCGGGGATGGAGAGCTTCGAGTAGGCAGACGCCTTGGGGGAGACGAGCGGCGCGTAGGAGGTGGTGAAGAAGTGCAGGCGCGGGAACGGGACGAGGTTGGTCGCGAGCTTGCGGAGGTCCGAGTTGAGCTGGCCGGGGAAGCGCAGCGGGGTGGTGACGCCGGACATGACCTTGGCGATGAGGGCGTTGAGCTGCGGGTAGGTCGGCGAGTCGACCTTGAGCGTCTTCTTGAGGATGTCGTACAGCGCCTCGTTGTCAAAGTTGAAGGTCAGGTCGGCCTGCTCGACGAGCTGGTGGAAAGACAGGACGGCGTTGTACGGCTCGACGACACTGCAGAAAGCCGGATTAATCGGGTGACCTGAGAGACGGAAGGGAGAAAAGGGAACTCACGTCTCGCTGACCTTCGGCGACGGGAGGACGGAGTAGGTAGCGAGCATGCGGTCGGGGTACTCCTCCTTGATCTTGCCGAGGAGAAGAGTGCCGAGACCGGACCCCGTACCACCACTGCGAGAGCCAGAGTCAGTAAGAAAGAAGAAAGGGTTTGCGAGGAGGAAAACGCAGACCTACCCAATGGAGTGGACGAGCTGGAAGCCCTGGAGCAGGTCCGAGTTCTCCGCCTCGTGGCGGAGCTGGTCGAGGATCGAGTCGACAAGCTCGGCGCCCTCGGTGTAGTAGCCCTTCGCCCAGTTGTTGCCCGCTCCCGAGTCACCGTGGATGAAGTTGGACGGCTTGAACAGGCTGCCGAGCCGGGAGCCACGGATGGCATCGCCGGTAGACGGCTCGAGGTCGATCTGGAGGCCGCGCGGGACGTACTTCTTGCCCTCCGCTTCGGAAAAGAAGACGTCAAGGCGGTCCGTCTGCTGCTGAGTCGCCTCGGGCGAGATGTGACCGTCGTCCTGGAGGCCGTGCTCGGCGAGAATGGTCTCCCAGAACGCGGTAGCGACCTGGTTACCGGCTTGTCCTGGAGGGAGAGGAAGGGGGAGGGGAGAAGGTCAGCAAGCTGTTTGGCGGAAACTGGCCTCGGTGTCACGAGAGAGCGGCTCCGTGTCTTCCGGTGTCGCTCGCCGTCCTGCCTGCCGCAACAGGCTGACCCATCCTGCTCCTGCCCCCTTGTTCCCATCCGCCCCACCCGGCCTCACCTCGCTCCTCTCATCGGGCCTAGTGGTCCGTCCCGCTTGTCCAGCCGCCCTCAGCCGTCACTTGGCGACCCTCGACGCCACGTGAACTGTGCTCCACCGTGTTGGCGAGCCGTACGCGGGTGTTGTGGTCGCGACCGCCGGCGAGAGCGGGAAGATGGCGATTGATGCCGGGACAGCGGGGAGAGCAGTGCGGTGTAAGATGCAAGGCAGTGGTAGCTTACCGACTTGGAGAGTGATAAGTTCGCGAGGCATGGCTGATGGAATGAGGACGACAGCGAGGCTCGAGAGCCCAACTCGCTCTTGACCAGCTTGAATTCACTCGCTACCCGCTCAAGGCCATGGACGACGACGTAGCTAGCTTGCACGGCGTCGCATCCCACCTCTCAGACTCGGGCTATGCCTCCTCGACCGCCCACTGTCCGTCTCGCTTCCTCCCTCTCCTCCCCTTGTTCACTGACGTCTCCCTCTCTCCACAGCCCACTCGCACTCGTACACACGCTCGAGAGTCACCGCCAGGTCCACCGTCTCCACCCTTACCACCACCAGCACCGGTCTCAACGCCCGCTTCGACCAGCTCAGCCGCGAGATGGCCGACGTCGCCGACGCCTCGCTTCAGGACGCCGGAAGGAGTCTCGGCATCAAGCGCAAGCGCATCGTGCCCAAAGCGGCGAGGCGCGTCGAGCTCGGCGGCATTGAGGGGAGGGCGGTGCGACCCGAGCCTGTCGAGGACGAGGCGCCGCCCCCGCCGAAGCGGAGGAGGACCATCCCGCCGAGGCAGCCAGCACCGCACCAGCAGCAGCACAGGGGGCTCGAAGTCAACGAGCCGAAGGTGTGCGAGTCGTACGAAGACGAGACGGCCGATGTTGGCGTCTCGCTTCGTGTAGTCGTCTCGCCGCACTCGGGCCAGAGGCGCACGGTCGCGGTCGAAAGCGCTGACGGCCAGCACGACTCGGCTCCGGTGCTGTCGAACTCGGGCATGACGCTTCCGCCTTTCATGCTGGACAAGCAGGTTCGTCTTCCTCCCCTTTCCCTCCTCGACCTTCCCATTCTTACCCGTCTACCTCTCAGGCGAATCCTCCTCGCGTCTACAGCTTCTCGCCAAAGCCAGACTGGCTCGAGCAGTATCTCAGGCCGAGCCCGCTTCCGTTCCCGCCTCCTCAGCCCGCTTACCCTCACTCGGCGTACCCGACCTCTCACTTCTCGCCTGCTCCGACGCTTCGCTCCGCCCAGCCCTCTCCCCTTTACTACGGGGACGCGTTCGAGCCGCCCCCGAGCCCTCCCGGCCCCGCTCAGACAATGGCCTCGGCGCCTTTTCCTGCTCAGCCTTCTTTCCTCGAGCCGCACACTACGACTCCGCTACCCTTCTCGCAGAATGGTCGCCTCGCTCAGCACGCGCTACCTTCTGTCTTCTCGCCTGCACCAGCGGAAGCGCTCTACGCCTCGCAGTTCGGACGAGCTCTTCCTCCACTCGCCACCGCGACTCCGCCAATGACCGGGCAGTATGCGCTGCCTTTCTACCGCGACCAGTTTCTTCCCGGAGAGGACGAGGAAGGGTCCTTTGATCCGCAGCACTTCGAGGTCGCTACGAGCGCCGCCTACGTGCCTTTCGACGGTCAAGCGGAGTGCAGCGATGTTTCCTTTCCTGCCTTTCCACAGCAGCGCTTCGAGGACCCGAGCCGCTACCTCGAGGTCGACGAGCTACCGCACCAGTCCTTCGCCTTGCACCTGACCCCGGCTCGCCCTTCCCTGCACGCCACCCTCGCCCCTCCTCCGCCCCGTACCTCTTCTACCTTTGACCCCGCCTTCTTCCTCACTTCCCCTGTCGCAGCCGACACTCGCACGCCCAAGCACAGGCTCGAGGACGAGCTCATCCGCCTCGACACGCCGGGGAGCACTTTCTGGAAGAGCCGGCCGAAGGGGCTTCTTCACGCGTCGCAGATCCAGGTGCGCCTCCTTTCCGTTTCCCTCTCTCGTTTCCGTCTCCTGTACTGAATCTCTCGTTGTGCTCGCACAGCAGCGCCCTCTCCAGCCGGGCCAGCTGTGCTTCGCCGAACGCTTGAAGGAGGAAGCGGCGGCGCAGGTGAGCCGCAACGAGCGCGACGGCGGCAATGCGGGTCACGGCGAGCTCGACGGCAAGTCGATGGGCCAGCAACACATGCAGGCCCAGGTCGAAGTCTTCCGCACGCCGCCTCCTCAGCCTTCCCCCGCCTCGCAAGCCCACCCCAGCGAGCCGGCCCTTCCTTCTCCGCGCCGCAAGCCTTCCGTTGGCGCCTCTCCTCAGCAAGACGCCCCAACCCCCGCACGCCGCACCCCTCCCTCCCGTCTTCCGCACACCTCACATGTCTACACCGTCCCGCTCACGACCACCTCCGCTCGTCTCCCCGGCCTCCGCTCCCGCACGCGCACGCGCATCGACGAGAACGCCGCGCCGTCGCCGCCTCTCGGACCACTTCTGAAGCGCTCCGCGACGGCGCTGGCGGAGAGGAGGGTGACGAGCCCGAGCCCGAGGGGGTCGCAGGAGGTCAAGGTCGGGGAGAAGGAGGAAGCGAAGGAGGGGGCGCTGCATGCGGTGGCTAAGGACCGGGAGCAAGCCGAGGACAAGGCCATCGACGAGCAGGCGAAGGAGACCCCGCACGCCCCTCCGGCCGACGAAGCGGACGAGCCCGACCCGCCCTCGTCCGACTGGGACCTTACCGCCGAGGGCTTCAAGCTCCTCGAGGCGCTCTTCGGCGCTCGCGAGCGCGCCGGGTGGAGCGAGGCGGGGTACGGGAGAGGCGACGAGGCGCAGGAGGACGAAGGAGAGCGGGAGAACCGGGGTGGGGTGGGCAGGATCGCTTTCTGGGAGGACGAGGTCGACCCGATCGAGGAGTAGGTCGTCCGTTCAGACGTCGAGGAACGCCTGAAGGAAGGAAGGAAGGGGACGCTTGCAACGCCTGTACTTCTCTCGACTCCCGCCCTCTCCGCTTCCGCAAGTCGAACTCGTTCACAGAAAGCTGCAGCCTTGCAGTCAGCTAGTACGCCCCCGCTCCCGCCCCCGCTCCCGCCGACGTCAGCGCCCCCGGCTTCGCCGTCTTGTAAGTGCTCGCGAGGCGGGCTTGGAGGTGTTCGTTCGCGGTGATGTCGGCGCCTGGGGACACGCCTTTGCGCTCCATGCGCGCGAGGTCGACTGTGTGGGGTGGGGGACGGGGTCAGCTCGACGGAAGCAAAGCAACAGGTGGGCTTGATGAGGGACGAGCGCAGGGGGAGCAAGGGATGGAAGAGGGGAAAGAGAAGAAAGAGACGTACGCTCCGAGATGGACGAGACGGGCACGACCGTCTTGAGCGACGCGGACGGCTTCGGGTGGTTGAACCAGGCGAGCGAGTAGCGCTCGGGGATGCCTTCGGGCGGAATGGGCGAGGGGAGGACGACGCGGTGCAGGGTGGACTTGAGGCGGGCTCCGGACCAGAGCTCGAGGGCGTCGCCTGCAGGAGGAGACGGTGAGCCGGTAGTACATAGGCGAAAGAAGAGAACCAAGCAGGGAGAAGGAAAGCGTACCGATATTAACCAACACGGCGTTGTCGACCATGCCCGTATCCTTCCATTTCCCACCCTCGAGCGGCTCCTCGGGTGGCAGGATCTGTAGTCCTTCACCGCCCTGTGCGCGCTGGAAGAGGAGGGTGACAGAGCCGTAGTCGCTGTGTGCGCCGGCGCGGTTCGGGTCGACCTGGGCGCCGGCAGGGATGGCGGGGTAGTGCAAGAAGCGGAGGATGGCGATGGAGGACGAGTCATGGGTGTGTTGGGAGGTGAAGTAGGTGGGGTCGAGCTGGATGGACGCGGAGACGTCAATGCTGGAACGGAAGTAGGGAGGAAAAGCAGAAGAGCGTACGTCAAGCGCAACTGCGAACGCCTCGAGCAGGCGCTGGCAGAACATGAAACATCCGTGTTGGAAGTCGGCGAGAGCGGCGGCCTGCTTCTCGAAGATGGCGGGCAGCGGTTGATGTGGGATGGGAGGGTCGCCGCGCTCGATAACCCCGGCGTTGAAACCCTCCTTCAGGTCGGGTGCGGGCTTCGTCGGGTCGAGACTTTGGCGAGGATATGGTAGAGGCAAGAACGTCAGTGGGGGCTGGAAAGATGAAGGCTGGCACGCGGCTTGAGGAAGAAAACGTACACTTCTTGTGAGACTTTGGTGTACCCACGGTTGTCAACGTAGGCGCAGCGCGTCTTTTCCTCCTCCGTCTCGTTCGCGAAGAAGTCCTCTGCGGAGAAGAAACAGGTCATCTTAGCTTGAGAAGAGGCAAGAAGAGAGGAAAAGCGGACCCGATAGCCTAAACATCTCCTCTGCCTGCTTCTCCAGCCCGTGACCGGTGACGAAGAGAAACCCGACGCTGCCGAGTGCCTCCTTGATCGCCTCGGCGAGAGAGTGCGGGTCGTTGAGGGTGGAAGCGTCGACGACGGGGACTGCTCCGCCGGCAGCTGTTGGGGCAGTGGGAGGCTGGGTCGAGGCGGTCGATGCGGTGATGCTTGCCATCCTACAGCACGGCCAAGCGAGAAAGGAGCGAGTAGACGAGCAAGCAAGAGGGAAAGAGATGAGAACGAGGACGGCCGTCTTTCGGCTCCGCCCACGACTGGCTGCCAGCATGCCAGAGCTGAATGAGGACCTCGTACGCCTTATCGTGCAGCACACCGCCGCCCCCGACTCGCCCACCTTGCCCCGCTCGTCCCTCTGGCCGTCCTCCTTCCGCCGCCGTTCCCTCGCCCTCATTCAACTCTGCCTCGTCAACTCGACCTGGAGAGCCGCAGCGCAACTCGAGCTTGAGCGCGAGCTTCTCGTCACGTCGGCGAACTACCACCTTGTCCTTCGAGGCATCAAGGATCGCCAACTCGGACGAAGGGCGCGCGCATTGCTGGCGGTCAAGGACGCGGGCACGGCGGACGCGCTTGACCCACGGACGCTTGATCGAGTCGTCGAAGCGGGTCCGCAGCTAGAGCACCTCGAGGTCATGCGGTGGAAGCTGTCGCTACACAGTTTGACCCGGACGCCGAGTACGTCCTTCCTTCTTTCCCCCTTTTGCCTCTGCATGCTGACGTTGCCTCGCCTGTAGATCTAGACTCGCTGAGCCTTACGCATGTCGACCTCTACGCCGGCGCTTCAAGCCTTCGGCTTCCTCTCCAGCTCAAGCACCTTTCCCTTCATCTCTGCCATCTCCAGCCGCCCGACTTCGCCACGCTCGCTCGAGCAGCCAACGGTACCCTACGGAGCTTAGAGCTTGGCGGCGTCTTTCCCGCCGACTTGCCTCGACGAGACGACCTACTCTTCGCACTGTATCCCTCCTTGCATACCCTCGACCTTGCCACCTTCGCAGTCTACCCCGATCCTCACCCTTCACCGGACGCCTCGGAGGCCACAGAAGCACTGCCCCACCTCTCGCTCTGCACCAACCTCGAGACGCTCTCCCTCCCGATCTCGCAACTCCATCTCGCCCTGCCGTTCCTCCCAGCCTCGACACTCAAAGCCCTTCACCTACATCCCTGCCTCGTACCCGACTGGGACGACACCGTCGATTGGGATGAGGGTTTTGTCGTCCTCTGTGAACACCTCGCCGCCGCGACCTTCAGCGGTGGTCCGCTCGGCCAGCTGAAGGAGCTCGAGATCGACTTTGGGCGGGACCTTTTCGCAGGTGGCGCGGGAGGATACGACGGCACGGCACTGCACGAGTTAGTCGAGGTGGCGAGCGCGAGGGAGATCAGGGTGACTATAAGGTAAGGGAGAGCAACCAAGTTGGGTTTTTCCCTCCTCGTCTTTTCTTCCTCCGAAAGCGACTCGCTTCTCCCCTCCCGCGTACAACCCCTGTCGCTCTACTTCTCTGCGTGTCGAAAGCGAGGTGGACTCCCCCTTCCCTTTCATCGAGGCGACCGTGCTTCGTGCAGGGGCCTCGCGGCCCGTCGACGCGTTCTGCCTCCTCTCTCTCTGGCCGTTGGCCGCGCTTCCCTGTCTCCCTCTCGGTAGTCGACACGAGTACATCCCGACAGCGTGTGTCGACTCTCTAGCAGCCTCTCAGCCTCTCCTGCCACCCCTCCTCGTCCTCGTTTCCTCCTCATCGCGCCTCGACACTCGACTTCCAGCACCCTCCCCAACCGCCGCGATGGACTTCCAGACGAGCCTGCCTGGCAGGTTCACCAGCAGCGCAGCCAGCTCGCCGTCCAAGCTGCCTGGCCGTTCCCGCTCGGGCACCATCTCCTCCTCTTCCGCCCCACCTCGCCCGCTCGAGCCAGTCAGCAACACCAGCAACGGGGCGACGGGTACAAGGGAGCAGTCGCAGAACGAGCACGGCGAGCACCCGACCAGCCGCGCGGCAAACGAGCCGGTCTCGTCGCCTCTCGACAGCAGGAGGAGCAGTCCCGAGTCCTTCGCCTCGAGGTCCAGCTCGCCCGCCCACGAGCAGAGACGGAGGAGCAACGACCAGCAGCGCGAGGCGTACCAGGCGCTCGCGATGAGGCAGCTCGACCGCGAGGGAGGCCCGGTTTCGCAGGTTGTCGCTGGCGGCGGGAGGAGGAGGCCGAAGAAGTGGCTCGTCCTCGTCGTGCGTGCTTTCTCGCTTCTTTTGATCTTCTTCACCTACTGACCTTTGCATCCAATTCGCAGGTCCCGCCCGACATCCTCCCTCACTCGCCGCCGCCTCTTCCGACGAGCGGGTTCGCGAGTGGGTATGGGGCGAGCGGTCGTTACTCGGGCGGAATCCTCCTTCCCCTTCAGCCGACGGTACGCTCCCTGGTTTATTACCAATCCCACAAGCCAGACTAATCTTGTTATTTCCAGCTTTCCGCCCAAGTCTCCCTCATCGCCCGCGAGTTCAGCCTGCCTTCCATCGCCGGCGTCGCCCTCTACCTCTGCCTCCCTGGCGCTCCTACTGCGTCTCCGCCTCCCCCCGGTGACGGCCAACACGGCTACTTCCCATCGTCTTCTTTCCCGTCCCCGCCACAAGCCTCGTCCGGCCTCAAGCCGCGCCTCACGCCCGAGTCCTGGTCGACGATCTGGGACGAGCATCTCGATCCATACGGCCAAGCGCACGATATGACGGGTGTTGGAGGGCTCCGTACGTTATTTAGTCTACACGACAAAGGCCGCTTTCTGATTTTTCTCCTTCCATCAAGCCATCGCCGGCCGTATCGAGTTCGACATCGACACGCGCCGTGCTCGCTGGCTGCAAGACTGGCTCGCTCTGCCACCCGCCACGCTCGAGTCGCACTCGCTTCCACCTCAGTCGCCGGCGATCGAAGCAGGCTCCGCCGGTCGAGGCCGCTTCGGCGGTTCGCTCCCCTACAACCGGCCCTTCACGCCCAACAGTGCGAGCGAGGCGCACCTCAGCGAGCTCGCCACGACAGACGAGGAGGGCGAGGTCGTCCCCGAAGACGCCGAGGCGACGGCGCAGTACCCGGTCCGCGAGCGCGACATCTCGCCCGAAGCGCCGCAAATGTCGACGCCGCGCTCAACCGAGCGCACCACCGCCCCTCGCCCACTCTCCCTGCTCAGCCACAACTCGAGTTTTCTCCGCCAGACGACATCGCGCAGCAACTCGCTCAGCCAGTCGTCTACCCCGCGCTCTCCGACCAAGTTCCCCTTCTGGTCGGACGGATCGTCCGACTCGACGCCGTCCCTCGCGACCCCGATCGCGAAGCCTGTCCACCCGAACGACAGCGGGTTCGGCGAGTCGGCGTCGAAGGAGAACTCGTTCCGACCCGTGCACGAGGCCATGCTCGACATGGCGCCCGAGCCGCACTCGACGCTACCGCCGTTGGCCGAGGAGGACGACGACTCGGACGCAGAGTCGATCACCGTCAGCGACTCGGGCGAGAAGTTCGCCTTCCCTCGCCCGACTCCTCGTCAACCTCCTCCGCGCCCGCCCACTCCGGCCGATCCTCTCTCGCGTTCGACCTCCTCCGCTGGCTCGGCCTCGCTTCAGCTCGGTACGTCCGTCGAGGACTGGACGGCCCAGCTCGACCGCCTCCGCGAGGCTTCCGAGAAGGCCCTCGTCGAGGGGATCGAGCACCCAAGCGCGGTGGGCAGCTTTGATGCGACGGCGTCGTTCGGGGAGCTGTACGCCGCCATCGTCGGCGAGGCAGAGGGAGAGCAGCAGCAGCCGGTTGAGGTCAACCCGATGTACCAGGGCGACTTTGCCTCGGGGCTTTACCCGCCGCACGGCCTGTACGGCCAAGCGCAGCCGGAGATATTGACTCCGAGGGCACTTTCGCTCCACCTTGCCTTCTCGGCAACGTCGAGCGCGATGCCGGCCAGCCCGACCAGCAAGCCGACCGACCTCTTCGGCCCGCTCAGCCCGATCCTCTCGCCGTCCGCCCCGGGCTACCCTTACAACCTCGCCTGCCTCTACCCCTCTCCTCAGCCTTCCTTCTTTCGCCTCCTCAAGCTTGTTCCTGTCGTCCCTATTCCGCCTCGCCTCGCGTTTGACCTCTCCCCCACGCTCGCCACCACCTATCCTATCTTCCAGCTCTACCGCCCCGTCTACCCGTTCTCCACCTCTCCCTACCCCTCCTTCCCTTCCGGATGTACCTCCACGCCTCTCGCCGCGCGTCGCTCTCCTCGCCCTCCCGCTTCGCCTCTCCCCTCCTTCGCCGCCGCCGACCCGATCGCCTACCACGCCGTCCTCGACAGCTGGCCGCCCACGCCTCCCTCGCCGGAGCGCGCTCCGAGCCCGGAGCTGCGGGACCGCCTCAGGCCGGCGAGCGACGAGGTCGACGGCGAGGCGTTCGAGCGCGCGTTCGAGACCGCTTGGGCGGAGAACGCCAAGGTCGGGGTCAAGGCGGAGCGGGAGGTGCCCGCGTACGAGACGCGAGAGAGGTCGTCAAGCCTCGTCGAGCGGGACTGGGGCTTGGCTGCGACGGGGATGAGGAGCTTGAGGGAGGTTAGCGAGGACCCGCCCGAGGAGGTCAAGGCGATGGAGACCACCCAGCACGCCCAGGATGACGAGGTCGAGCACTTCGAGCGGCCGGTACCGCGCGGCGAGAACAGCCCACCCTTCGACCTCGAAGAGGTCGCTGCCGTCGTCGAGCAGGACGGCGACATGTCCGTCGATGTCCTTGACTCTGGCCGTGCCGAGCCCGAGAGCCCGGCGCTGGTCGAGGACGACCCGTTCAAGCCGCTCAGCGCGACGTGGTCCGAGGAGGAAGGAGAGGCGGACGAGGAAGACGAGGACGATGACGACTTCCTCGCCTCGTACGGCGCCGGTCGCCCCCTCTCCGCCATCGTCGAGGAGAGCGAGGTCGAGACGACGGGTGCGAGCTTTGCAAGAGCCGGACCGGCGGGAGCCGGAGGCTTCTTTGGCGACCTCGCGGGCGACAGCGACGAGCAGGACGACGACGAGCACAATGTCGAGACACCCGCCCTTTCGCCCATGCTCTCACTTCTTCCGCACTTCGGCGAGCCGCCTCGTATCATCTACTCCGCCGCGACCGCCTCGCCGTCTCCTTCCAGTTCCCGCTACTCCCCTTCGCCGCCTCGTTCGCCCGATCAATTCGCCGCCTCTCCTCTTCCTTCGCCAACCATTACGCCAGCTCATCCGTACCACAACCGCGACGAAGGCCCACTCCGCCCGTCCAACCCAACCCCCCCTCCCGCTCTCGACCTTCGTCCTCTTCAGCCTTCCAGCTTCGTCCCGCCTGAAGAAGACGACTACACCCTCGAGATCGATGACACGCACACGTCCAGTCTCAGCCATAGTGTCGGCCACGAAGACGACTCGCCCTACATTGCCTCGCCGGGCCTGCAGGAAGCCCTCGGCCTCGACAGCCCGACCGACTTTGCGCCAGTCCGCTTCGGCGACGACGACGAGCTTGAGAGCGACGCGAGCCGCTCGGATGACGGGTCGCAATACGCCGTCAACACCCTCGCCGACGAGTCGTGCCAGACCTACGACCACCTTTCTCCGCTGCCACCGCCTCTCGCCCCCAAACCCGTTCTATTCACCTTCCCCTCGACTCGCGACTCGCCCGACTTTGTCGACGCTCTCGCTCAGTTCTGCTGCGAGGGTGCGTCTCCTACTCGTCCTTCCTGTTCATCCGGACTGACCTGCCCCTCTTCTCCCTCACAGCCCAGATGCAGTCCATCGAGCGCCGAGGCAAGTTCGTCGTGGCGCTGAGCGGTTTTGAGCCGCTTCCAGAGCTGCTCTCTCAGGCCCTCATCGCGGACGAGCGGGTCGAGTGGGACAAGTGGTGTGTCTTCTCCACTTTTTCCATTCCTTTTCCGCACTGACTCCTTCCTTCCGCAGGCACATCTTCTTCACCGAGGACACGGTCACGGCGCACGACCACCCCTCCTCAACCTGCACCGCCTACTCCTCCTTCCTGCGCCGCGTCCCCATTCCGTCGGAGCAGGTCCACGTCCTCAAGGCCGACCAGATCGACCCGGAGCGTCGCGAGGTCTGCCCGCACGTCTGCCGCGAGGTCGCGGTCGAGATGGAGGACCAGCTGGCAAGGACGTTTGGTGGGAGCAGGACCGAGCTGGAGGGCACGCCTCGATTCGACTTGATCCTTCTCGGCATCGGCGAAGACGGTGCGGGCTCTTCCTTTCCTCGCCTTGCCACAGCCACTCACACTTCGCTACTTACAGGATCTTGCGCCTCCCTCTGCCCTTCCAACCCACTCCTCGCCGAACACGACTCGCTCGTTGCCTCCGTCGGCGGCGCCGCCCACTCCCCGACCGCCCGCCTCACTTTCACTCTACCCCTTCTGTGCGCCGCCCGCCGCCTCGCCTTCGTCGTCGTCGGCGCTTCGAAGCGCTCCGCGCTGGCCAACATGCTCGACGAGTGCATCGCGGTCGACGCCGAGGAGAAGGTGCCGGCGGGGAGGGTCATGCTGGCGACCGGCCAGCCGGTCATCGTCTTTGCCGACGAGGAGGCGGTCGAGGGAGTCGACTACCCGAGCTTGCGGTTCTGGGATGGGGAGGAGGAAGAAGAAGGGGAGGGAGGGGAGGAAACGCTGAGCGGGCAATAGGGGCACGTTGTACAGCAGGTCTCCTAGCGCGTGCCATAGCAGCGCTATCGTCTCTGCTCCTGGAGAGTGGCACGTCGGTAGATCCGAGAGTTGAACCGCGGGAAGAGGTTGAGGTTGGCTTGGCGAGGTGAGAAGGTCGAGTCCCGACGCGCAGACGCAGGAAAACGGTTTCGACAACCGCCTAGCCTGATAAGAGAGTTCGTCAGAGCCAGAGTGAGACTCGAGGCGGCTCCGAGAGGGAGAAAGAAAAAGAGACATCCAGATCGCAACTGGTTTCTGCTCCTCGTCCGCTTCGTGTCCGCTCAAGTCAGAGCGCCCAGGCTTCGTCCGCGCCTCGCTCTCTCTCTCTCTCTCCTTCCTTCCGCACCCTTCGCTCGCTCACCATGCTTCGTTCGCCTGCTCCCCGGACTGCTGAGGAGGAGAACGCAGGGTACACTGCTTCGGCTGGCTCGTTCGCCGGGTGCGTCCCGCAGCCTTCAGCTCTTCACCAAGACCTTGTCGAAGCTGACCACCCTCCTTTACGGCAGGCCTGGGCCCGACCAGTACAGCCATCGCCGCCTGCAGTACAACGGCAACGACTACAGTGCGCTCTCCTCCTCCGCTTTCTTCTCGGGGACTGAGCTGACCTGAGTCCATCCCTAGTTCTTCCCGACCTCCCGCGCCCGTCTCCCCTCGAGCGCGCCTCCCTCGTCCACGTTCGCACCCGGCAAGAGCATCACGGTACGCCTGATCTCTCCTTGTCTCTTCTTTCTTTCGACTGCGCAACTAACAAGTACCTCGACGGGCAGGATCGGTGGTCGTCCGTCCGACTCAAATCGCTCTGGCAGCTCGCCTTCCTCGCCAGCTTCTTCGGCTCGTCCTTCTGCACCTCCTGCACGTCCGAGGAAAGACGTCCAGGGGTCGTCGCCAAGTCTACCGGGACGGTCTCGACTTTGCGGTCGTGTGCACGGCCTGGAAGGAGGAGGGCCTTGCTCACGCGTGGCGCACGGTGGAAGGCAATGCCTCCAGCGCCTTGTCGCTTGTCGACCGCGCTCCGACGGTCGGCCACCGGTGCAGGGAGCTCATCCTCAGCGATCAGAAGCTCCTACTCGGCGTCGAATCCATCGACTGCCTCGCGACGAGCCTCCTCCCGCACCTCCCGAACCTGCAGAAACTCGACCTCGGCACCCTCCCCGTCTCCATCACCCTCCTTGAGGCTGTGGCTTCGAGCCCAGCAGCGCCCTTCCTCAAGTCCCTTCGAGCTACCATTGAGCTCGAGGGAGCCGTCTCGAAGGAGGTTGAGCGCCTCACTTCCGCCTTTTCCTCCCTCACCCGCTTGAAGCACCTGCGTGTCCAGTCGCATGGCACCGTCTTCCCCGTCATCGGCTTCCCTTCCATCCCCTCTGCACCGCTCAGGCAACGCCTGTGCAGCCTCACTCTCGGCTTCATGGGCGACGCCGTTGCGGCTGCAGCTCTCCGCTCCTTCGACGTCAGTGCGGCGTTGATGCGCACGCTCGGCAGCCACTCGATCACTGGCGGCCAGTATGCCAAGAGCAACAACCACCCAGGCACTTGCCTGCCGCCGGTCCGGGATTTGATGCGGGCATGGGCAGAGACGGTGGGGTCCGGCTTTTCTGCCGACCTTGTCCTCTCTTTCCCGCCGTCTTCTTTCTTCGACACCGTCCAGGAGACCCTCTCCTCCCTCCCACTTCCCCGCCACTCTCGTCAGCTTACCCTCGTCGTCGCTCATCAACCTCCAGAGGGTTCAATCTGTACCGACCCCGCCCCGCTCGCTGAGGGGGCTCTCTCCCTCGCCGACTTCCTCTGCTACCTACCGCAGCAGGTTGACCGCCTTGACCTCCTGACGGTGCGCGGCGTGCCCTTCGCCGTAGACCTGCCACCGTGCAGGCCGTGCGCGCCGGGGTGGAAGCGCTGGGGCTGCCTTCAGTTCTGGGCGCTGGAGAACCCGTCACGCACCGCCGAAGTTACTCTCCGAGTGGTTCAACTGCTGCGGGGCGACGAGGGCGAGATGGGATGGACTTGGTAACCAGCACGGCTTCTTTCTTAGCAGGTGCGCTTTCCTCGATTCCTTCTCTCCCTTCCTGCAACTGACCTTCATCCCTTGTGATACTGTGACAGTGTGTTCCCCTTCTCATGCCGTTATATGTGCATTCGCAGAGGCGACGGATCATTAGGGCCCGTACAAGGAGGAGTAGAGGAGAAAGACGTTGTACTGTGCAAGTGCTCGTGTGTGCCGTTCTTTCCCGAGAGTCTGGCTAGTGCTCTTCAACGAGAAACTCGGGAACGGCCCGCAAGCGGCTATCTGGTATTGCGCAAGGACCGGAAGGACATCGGCAGATGGCATCGACCTCGCTCTCGCTTCCCAGCTCACCTTCGCTCTTACAGCGACACACCGTACCTTCAGAAGCAAGGAAATCCCTGCTGCACCGAGCCGTCGTGCTACCAGCGCTGTTGCCGACGACATCGTAGCTTCCTCGTCCTCATCAGCTCCGGCGGACGACTCGCTCAACTCGTCTGTTTGGGCGAACAGCGCTCGCTTGCAGGGGTCGAGGTGACGCTATGGCCATGTCTGCTTCTCATTGGCGTCGGAAGGCACCACAGACGAACTTCATCGCGGTAGAGGCGCTCCCTAAGCCGCTCTCGAGTCCTTCTTCGTGCTTTGCTTCCCCAGACTAGCCTTTTCAAACGCACGTCAGTGCCGCTTAGCTGCAGCGTTAGCGACGATGTCGGCGACGTCAACTCGCGAGGCAGTGCCTGGGGAGAAGGAGGAGGAGCTAGCGAGGCGGAAACGGCAACTTCCCCTCTCACTGATGGTAGGAAAGGCATTGCACTGAATAAGCGTAGGGACTGCACGGTGCAGGTACTCGTCAGCAGACAAGAAACGAAAGGGAAGGAAAGGCAAAGAAGCGCACCTCTCTCGCCAAGCCGTCTCTCCTCGCGTCCTGGCTTCGACATCTACGGCTCCGCTCCCTCGGCACTCACGGCCGCTCGCACTTCCTCACACCTGCGCCTGAACGCGGGAGAGACGAATGATCCCGTCTCGCCAACTGGAGCATCCTCGAACGCGACCTCGACGTTACGGTCCTGGCACGAGTCCAGAAAGTCCTGCACGGCGGGCCAGAGGCAGCCCGACGGGTCGAGGTTGTCGGGATCGAGCTGGGTAGGGAGGAGGAGGAAGGCGAGAGAAGGGTCTGAGCTGTTGAGGAGGGACTCGGCCATGCGGGTCAAGTCCTCAACGGCTTGGGAGGGGAGCTCCTCCGGAAGGTACTTGTTGTGGGCGAGCTGAGTGATCGAGACGTTGGGATAGGCGTGGCCGTCCTTGAGCATGGTGGACAGCTTGGACAGGTCAAGACCGACGAGGAGGCCGGGGTGGGAGACGCAGCCGTAAAGGCTTTTGCCAGAGAGGTAGAGCACGCGCTCGAGCACGGGTGAGAGCAGGTTCGCGAGCTCTCGGGTGACGAACGTCGAAGAGGAAGAGGAAGGAATGGCGACATGGAGGGCGGAAAGGGAGGGAAGAGTGGTCGAAGCGAGAAGGTTCTCCAGGTGCGAGTTCGGGTGCTCCTCCTTCTCCTCGAAGCTCACGTCAACCAGCGCCAGCTCCTTGAGGTTCGACATGGCGAAAGGACGGGCGAGGCTGATGCGGGTGTGGGTGAGGCGAAGACGCTGGACGTCTGCGGGGGGAAGGTGTCAGTACGGGACGAAGAAAGCGAGAGGGATACAGCGCACTCTGGAGAGCCTCGAGGCTCGTCATCTTGACCCAGATCCCGCACAGGCTGACCTCGCGAAGGTGGATGCAGTGGTCGTTCATGACCTTGAACTGGCGGTGGCCGATCTCGGTGAACCGCACACTCGCCTTCTTGATGTTCGGCCAGCCCCACAGGGTCCTCGTCTTGCTTGCGAGCTCCTTGGACCGCTTCTTACCTCGCCCGTCGCGCTTCCTGCCCTCGGCCGTGCGGACGAACTGCTTGAACGACCAGAGGGGGCAGAGCCAGACTTGCTCGAAGAGGATGGGCTGCGCGATCGTGCAGAGGAGCCTGGAGGTGTGGCAGAGGCGCATGAGCTGGTAATTGCGCTCACGGTGGTTCTTGTTGGTGGGGTGGGGAGGGAGGGTGAGCCGGACGATGCGGTCGATGAGCTCGGTGGGGAGGCGGTCGAGCATGGTCGGTACGGGTGGCTGGGTGTATTGTGAGGCGGCAGAGCACAGCAAGAGCGCAAGCAGCGGGTAAGCGGGAGCAAAGCGGAGCCAAAGAGCGAGTCCGCTCCTTGTCCACCTCCAACTCACCCGCTCAACGCTAGGATCCGGCTGTGCATGCGCTCAACAACACTTACACGCTTCCACACGCCTGCCGACCGACCAACAGCGTGCCCCTCTTTTTTCCTCGCTCTTTCCTGCTCACCACCAACTTCTCATCTCCCGCAAGCTCATCTCGCTGAAACAACCCCTCCCGTTAGCTCTGCTTCCTGTCAGTCATACAAGACCGTCTACCTTATGCGGCTCAGCAGCACTTAGCACGGCAAGCGCGTCTGCTTCGGGCAGAATGGGCTCTTCTCCCCTCTTCACCCTCTCCTGACTTGTAGAATCTCGCTCGCTTCGCCCTGACCCGATGCTCCTGCGTCCCTATGGCGCTTACGTTCACTAGATGCATACTCCACTATGTGCGGTCACTCCTCACGCCATGGCTGCCGGCGCTGACTGCCTCGACGTCGCCAAGTGGCTGAAACGCATACGCATCCTCTCCTGTAAACCGGTCGGAAAAGTAACATTCTCGTGTACTAGCAGATGGTTGCGGAGTGTACCGTTCATCCGCCCTGGATAGCTTACTCGGCGATGCTTCGAGCCCTTTCCCCAGCGTGCTGTTTGACCGCAGTGCGCTGGCGGGGCGCAAGTGTCTGGTTCGATCCTCCACTCGGGCGACAGGAAAACTCAAGGAAAGCGGGTCGGCTCCGGTTGGCCGTGGAACTTGTGGCCTCCAAGGCATGCTAAGCGGGCGGCCCTCACGCCGTTTAGCTCGCCCGGGTCGAGTATGCTTTTGCATCGACACCGTAGCAAAGACAAATGGAAGAAGATGCATCGGGAAGATTGGAGACAAGGAAGCCGGACAAGGCCCGAACGACATCGCGATCGCAACCAGTTTTCGAAGCTCTCGAACCAGCCGCAGAGCTCTTCGGCCCAAGTAAGTTCTGCTTTTGCTGCTGTATCGCTGGATCCTTCTCTCCTCGCAGCAAAAGCGCACGCAAACTCGCGAGCTGCGCCTTCGAGATGGCGACTGGTTTCGAGAGCTGGCCCTCTCTGGCCGTTTCCGCCGATGCCGCTCTCGAGAACGCTCTTTCGCGGCTCGAGGGGGTTTCGAAGAGGTTGCATCCTGAGCAGGTCGACGAAAGGGAGGAACGGAAAGATGAGGGGGAAGAGGCGGGGAATGAGAGGCTGGCACGGTGGGTATAGAGGGCGGGTAAAGCGAGAGACGGGATGGGATAGGTATCTACTGCGAGTGGGAGAGAGGACCAGTCAAGAGGAACGAGAGAGAGGGAGTAGGGTAGATGCGGCGCTGCCGCGGCAAGAACGAGAGAAGAGACGAGGTAGCGAGAGAGGGGAGTAGATAGGGGAATCGAAGAGGGTCTGCAAAGAGGGCTAGAGTGGGAAAGGCGAAGAGGGGTATCTTGCGAGAGGGAGAGGGAAAGAGAAGCGGGTTCAGCAGAGGTAGGCGTTCGGCACGAGGCCGCGCTCTCCTCGCTCGTTCGAGACCATCCACCTGCGAGGACGAAGAAGGTCAGTGCGTGAACACGACGGAGAGAGAAGAGAAAGAGGTACGAACCAATTGGGATCCGACGATTCAAGCACGCTCAACTTCTCGCCGGACGACATGGTGAGCTCGCCGGGGTGCTCGGCGTGGAACGAGTACCGCGCGAGCGTCGTGCTCGGCTGCTCGTCGTCACCATAGTCGGACCCGTAGCCCATCGCGCCGGCGCCGCCCTCGAACGAGAGGCTGTCGCCGTGGAGCGAGTTGACGTCGCCTCCGGCGCCGACGGCGTGGTGCATGCCCTTCTCGCCCTTTGGGTCGAGGAGCACGGCCGTCGCGGCTCCGACGGTCTGGAGGAGGGACGACGGGCGGTGGAGGCCCTGGATTGAGGACGTCTCGGTCGCGGTGCCGTCCTGGGCGTACTTGGCGCTCGCGGGCGGATACTCGCGAGGAGGTTCGTCGCGGCGCCGCCAGAGCGCAAAGAGGAGTCCGAGGAGGACGAGGAGGAAGACGACGCCGAGGGCGATCGCAATCGAGATGAGGATGACGATCCCGGGCGAGAGGTGCGAGCCGCCGGACAGGCTGAAGTCGGTGATCGAGTAGAAGAGCTGCGAGACGATGCCCGCAGTGCCGGTCGTCGAGGTCGCGACGAGGTAGGGGTACCAGGTCTCGCCGTCGAAGAGGGCCGAGGCGATCGAGGTGTCGTTGATGGTCAGGTCGCCCGAGACCATGAGCATGCGGTTCGACTCGATGATGTCGTTGGCGTCGTGGTTCGACTGGAGCGGGACAAACGCGAGCGACTGAATGCCCGAGCCGGACGCGAGCGTGTTGTTGGCGTTGACGTCGGACCAGGCGGTGCCGTTCCAGAAGTAGAGGTAAGGCGCGCCCGCGGTCGACTGCCCGGCGACGAAGATCTTGTCCTTGTTGTTGTTGTCGGCGGAGACGGCGGTAGCGGGACCGGGAAGGTCGGTCGCGGCGCCGAGGCTGCCCCAGGACGAGTTCTTGAAGTTCCACTGCGCGAAGTAGCGGGTCTCGGAGTCGAGGAGGAAGTTGCCGGCCGCGAGAAGGTACTCCGACTTGCTCTGCACGATCCAGCGTGGTCAGTACCGTTCTGGCACCAAGGGAAATAAGGATAGAGGGAAAGAAGAGAAAGAAGGCAGAAAGAGAGGAAAACAACGCACTCCCGCAAAGTCGATCGACCCGACCGCGCCTTGCAAGCCCGACCCGAGGCTCGACCACTGCAGCTTGTCCGTGTCCCACAGGCAGACGCTCTGGCAGAAGAGCGAGCCGGCGGTCGCGAACGCGCCGGCGACGAGGATCTGCGAGTCGTAGCCTGGCCGCTGGGCGATCGCGTTGACGGTGGCGTTCGTGCCGGAGTAGCCTGCGGCCGCGGGGATAAACGCTCAGTTCTGGTCGAGGAGAAGGAAGAGGAGAGCAAGAACGCACCTTGAAGCGCCGGCTGGGCATCCTCGACCTTGCCTCCCTCGAGGTCGTACGTCGCCAACCCCTGCCTGCCCTGCATCGAGAAATTCCCTCCGACCCAGAGTTCGTCATCGACGACGAGCAAGCTCGTCACCGCGCCGATCACGTCGTCCGGCCCGACACCGGGCAGGTTGGCGAGCGTGCCGGCCGTCTCGTCGTACGCGCCGAGGTTGCGCACGCCGCCCTCGGAGGCGAACGACCCGCCGAGGAGCATGAGCGTCGTCGAGCCGTTCTTGTAGAACGCGCCGGCGAGGACCTCGTTCGTCGTGCTCTCCCCGCTAGTGGCATCGGAAGAGGCGGCTTGGGCCGCGATGGCCTGAATGGGCGAGGGGAGGGTGAGGTTGACGGAGGAGGAGGGCTGCGAGGCCGGCGCGCGGGGCTCGAGGATGAGGCGCGACATGCCTTGCTGGCGGCGCTCGAGAAGGGAGCGGGTCGCCTCGGAGGTAGAGAGGGCGCGGCGAGCGCGAGAGGATGCGGAGGTGGACGAGGTCGAAGAGGAGGAGGAGGACGAGTTGAAGCCGAACCCGAAGCTCGACAGCTGCGGCTGACCATTCTTCTGGCTGCTGATGACCGCCCCGCCCGGCGCCGCGTTCCTGACCGCCGCGACGACGTTTCCAGCGAGGTAGGTCGTCGCGTTGCTCGCCGACGAGGTGCCGACCGCGGTGAGGTTGCCGAGGAAGAACCCGGCGGCGGAGGCGTTCCAGCTCCCGGTGGAGGGGGCGTAGAAGGCGAGCCCGGACCCGCCACCGCCAACGGCGACGACCGACGCGCCCGACGTGCCGTTGCTGCTCGATGCGGCGGCCGCGCCGGTAACGACGCCGAGCTGGGCGACCTGACCTGCGAGCGAGGACGGTTCGCCGGTGAGGGCCTCCCAGCTCGCCGTGCTCGACGTGTAGTTCCACCGCGCGACGCCGCCGAGAGACAAGACGCTCCCGTCCGCCGTGGCGGTGAAGGTTCCCGCGGCGTAGAGCGCGCCGTCGAGCTCGACGAGCGAGGTGACGATGCCGTCGAGGCCGCCGTTCGGGGCGAGGACGACGTCGTCGCGTTTGTACGAGACGACGTTGACGGACGTCGAGGAGGACGCGTCGGAGGTGTCGGAGGAGGTGTAGGTGAAGTTGCCGCCGACAAAGACCTGGGTCGCCTCGCCACTGCCGACGCTCACGACCGAGTAGACCGTCGCGCCCTGTTTGAGCCTAAACGCGAGCGCATCGACGCCCGTCGCGTTCGTCAGCGTCGCCGAGGCGTTGACGCCCGCGGCCTGCGCCGTCGGGACCGCATCGCCAAACGTGCCCGAGTCGACGAGCGGGAACTCGAACAGGCCGTAGCCGCGCACGAGGCGCGTCGAGCTCCCGTTCGTCGACGCGGCGACGAGGTTGATGTAGTCGGCGACGAGCTCGTACGTCTGGCCCGTGGTCGGCGCGCCGCCGTCCGCGAGCGTCATTGAGACGGAGAACGAGTCGACGCCGGCGGAGAGCGTGCCGTTATAGACGAGCACGGACGTCTCCTCCGACACGGCCTGGTTGACGGTCGTCGTGTTGGCCGTGCCGCCGCTCGGCGTCGCGGTGACGGCCACGGTCGTGCGGCGGGAGCAGGTGCCCTGGGCGGTGCAGCCCGGCGTAACAAAGTACACCGCGTACTCGCCGTCCTCGGCGACGTACGGGTTCCAGGTCACGCTCGGCGCAGACGAGGCACTCGTGCCGCCCTGCACGGTCGCGATGAGGACGTCCTGGGTCGTGCCCGCCGTCGCGGTCGTGACGTTGCTAGTCGTCCACTGGCCCGAGGTCTCGACCGTCGCCTGCGTCGAGGCGCCGAGTCCGCTCGCGCACGGCGAGTAGTTGTTCGACTCGACGGCGTAGGCGTACGAGCCCGCCGAGAGGAGCTGGAGCAGGTGGAGACCGCCGCTGGCGCCGTACCAGCCGAGGACGTTGAGCTGGATGCCGGTCAGGGTCGTGCCCTCAGGGACGAGGAAGTCCTGGTACGGGAGCGACGAGTTGTGGGCGAGAGGGCAGTTGTCGGAGCAGGTGAGGAGCGGGGAGGAAGGGTCGGACGGGTCGGAGTTGTAGGTGAGCTCGAGGACCTGGTCATCCGGGAGCGAGACGACGCTGTGGAGGGGGGAAGAGGGTAAGAAGCTGTGAGAGCGGAAAAGCGAAGGGAAACGCACGAGAAGTTGGCGGTTCCTCGTCCCTGGTAGAACGTGTTCCCGATGCGAATGCCGCGGATGTTGAGCTCGCGGTACATCCTCGCGATGAAGAATCCGTTCTGCCCGTCGACGAGGAGCCAGCTCGCGCCGATGCCGTCCGCATGCCGCGGGCAGAAGATGTACTGCGGCCGGCCGAAGCCGGACGTGTAGGTCGTCGGCGAGGCCCAGTAGTCCGACTGATTGAGCGAGATCGGGGTGAGGGAGGAGCCGAGGGAGGGAATGGAGGACGAGGAGGGGTTCGAGGAGGAAGAGGTCGATGAGCCGTCGAGGGACGAGGTCGAGTTGGAGAAGAGGGTCGAGAACGACCCGCCGAAGAAGAGCGACCGTCCGTCCGCCGACTCGAAGATCGACTCGACAGCTCCGTCGAGCCCGTAGAATGGCAGCGCGCTCCAGCTCTTGCCCGTCGTCGACCAGCTCGCTACGTTCTCGCCCGCGGCGCTCACTCCATCCGGCGCCGCAAAGTCCCCTCCGACGTACACGTCCGTTCCGTTGCATGCCAGGGCGCGCACCTCGCCGTCGAGCCCGGTGCCGAGCGCGGAGAAGGCCTTGCCGGCGGGGTCGTAGGAGGCAATGTTGGCCGCCTCGACGCCGCCTATCCGCGTGAAGTTGCCACCGACGAGCACGCTCCCGTCTCCGGCCTGGCAGACGGCGTGGATGGCGCCGCCGTCGTCGGTCGCGCCGAGGTTGCGCAGGTCGCCGTCGCTTGTCCGGCCGACGAGGGTCGACGCGGCGCGCTCGTAAGTGACGGGCGGGTTGGCGGGGTCGTAGAGCGATAGGCCGGCGAAGGAGCCGACGACGGCGACGGTACCCATCGAGCCAAAGTCGACCTTGGGGAGCGCGGACGAGGTCGAGGTGGTTGCGGGTGCGGAGGACTGGGCGACGACGAGGGCGGGTGCGGCGCCCGCAGCGAGGAGGAGGGTGAGGGCATGTCGGGGGTTGAGGAAGGTTGAGGGCGAGGTTGGCGGTGCGCGAGGGCGAATTCGAGGCATGATGGGCGAGTGGGCGGCCTGGCAAACAGAGCGAGGGGGTCGAGCGGGGAGAGGCCAAGGTTAGCGAGCGTTCTATGGCGTTGCGAACTGTTCGAGCGAGCTCAGAGTGCGGGCCGTCTCCTTCCAATGCTCCTGCACGTGCGATCTGGCCTCCCGAGCCGAGAGTGGACGAGGGATCGCTCGTTCGCCTTGGTCGACTCCTGTCCACCGGCTGGCCCCCTCCTCGCTTCGTTCGAGCCGGTGACTGTGTAGAGTGCTCACCTGAGTGCCTGCTGTCCGTCCTGTCGAGTCGCTGGTGTCCCTCGAGGCTGTGTTGAGGTGGTCGAGGGGTGGAAGCGAGGGCGAGGAGGTTGAGGGACGAAGCGCGCGACTACCGAACTGGCGCAGCGGACTCGACGGACGGTTGACGGGCCCTGAGGATGCTGTTGAACACCGTCGAGCGGAACAGCAAGCAAAGTGAGCGGCGAGTGGGAGCAAGGCGACCTCGTCCTCCTCCTCGACGGAGCGGCTCAAAGAGTCCCGTCCTTCCTGCTTCCCTCTCCTCCTCTCTCTCCTGCACTGTCTGCTTGCACTCTTCCACCGCTAGCCCGTCCAGCTCGCCCGCCCGCTCCTTCACCGCTTTCTCAAACCACGCGCCGTCCTCGCGTTCTCCGTGCACCTTCCCTCCTCGGCTGGCCCTCCACCACAACCCTCCAGCGGGCTGCAGACGACTCCAGACGGTGCAGAGACGGGCTATGAGTGCTGCAGCGCGCTTAGTAAGGCCGCTCGGTAGAGTGCAACGAGGTGGAGGCCTTTCTGCACTGTTGGTTCGTCGCGCTTGATCGGCTCTAGCAGATTCCGCAGGACACTGTGTAGCTTGTTTATGAGAGGGTAACGAGTGCTACCGAGCGGAAAGAAAAGCCCCTCGGCAGCGAAAGCGGACGAGGCTGTGTTGGCCCGCCTCTCTTCGCAAGCCTCCTTCGCGCTCTCCTCACCGCCTTGCTGCTCGTGCTACCACTCACAGCACCCGCAAGCACGCACAGGAAGCATCGACGACCACCGCTGCTCTCACCGCCCGTCCCTCCGCTCGCCCCTCGCCCCCTCCGACGTTTCCCCGCCTACTTCGCTTTCCTCTGCCCACCTCGACACCGCACACGAGGATGGGACTACGCAGCTGGTGGAGATCCGAGTGGCAGGAAGCCAAGGACGCAGGCAGGGAGATCTGGTGCGTTCTCCTGCCACTCTCCCACCCCCACCACCACCCTTCCCTCCTGTCCACCCTCTCGCGTCCGCTGCCTCCCCTTGCTCACCTCGACCCGCCGCAGGACCTTCGCGCGTGACCACGACTGGAAGAAGAGCGCCCGCAACTCGGTTAGGCGCAAGTACTGGGGTGCGCCGCCTCCCTCCTTCCTTGGCACCCTCATTCAGTTCTGACCTTGCGCTATTCTCCTTCTTCCCGTTCCATCTACTCCACTTTCACAACGTCACCCCCGCATCCATCGCCTGTACCGCCCACGCCCTTCTCCCGCACCTCGACAACCCCTTCCTTCGTCCGCCTCATCCAGGCTGGTGGATTGCCGCCATCATCGGTATCGTTGCGATCGGCCTCATCGCCTACTACCGCGACACCATCGTCGAAAAGTTGTGCGTCCCTCCCCTCCATGAGCTTTTCTTGTCCGCTGCTCATCCTCTTCCTCCCAACAGCGAACCGCACAAAGACACGATCGTCAACTTCCCCGCTTCCTGGGTCTTCCCCATCCTCATCCTCGTCATCCTCTCCTTCCCTCCCTTGGGTGGCCACGAGGTCGTCATCCTTGTCATCGGTTCGTCCCCTTCCGCCTGCTCTTTCTCCTTTTCCTCCTTCTCACCCTTCAAGACGCTCTCGCAGGTCTCATCTGGGGCATCTGGATCGGCTTCGCCATCACCTGCGCCGGCACGCTCATCGGCGAGGTCCTGTGCTTCTTCCTGTTCAAGTACCTCCTCACGGACCGCGCGGCCCAGGTCGAGCAGAAGAGCATCTTCTACGCGTGCATCGCGAGGCTGATGCGGCATGGAGGGCTGTGGATGTGCGTCTTCGCCTTTCTCTTCGGTTTTTGCTCCTCGGTTTTTCCCCTACAGGTGGAGGGCAAGGAGACTGACGAAGACCCGGCTTGCAGCATCATCGTCGTCCGCTTCTCCGCGATCCCGGGCCACGTCGTCACCGCCATCCAGTCGACCGTCGGCATGTGTGCGTACTGCTCTCCTCCCCGCGCCCCCCCCTCTTATACTTAGTAATTCTCCCTCGTTCAGCCGTCTGGATCTACTCGATCGCTGTGTACGCCTTTTCTCTTCCGTCCTTCTCCTTCTTGATCCCTCTGACAAGCATGGCTATCCTCGCAGCATCGTCTCTCTGCCGAAGCAGCTCGCCGTCGTCTACCTCGGTTCGGCTTTCGCAGACACAAACGCGGACGGCACCAAGACCGTGGGCTCCCTCCCCTTCCCCGCTCCTGTTCTTACCCTTCGATCTGACGCCTCGCATGACTGCAGAGCCACAGTGGCGTTTCGCTCGCCATCTTCGCCATCACTTGTCTCGCTACCGTTCTTGCCCTCTACATCGTCTACGTACGTTCTCTTCTTCGTTCCTTCCCAGCTCTGTCCCTGATCCGACCGTGCCCCTATAGATGCGCGCCCGCAAGCTCTACCCCGAGGTCCTGCGCGACATGGAGGACCGCCAGGCCTCGAAGGACTCGCTCGCCGCCGCCGGTTCCGAGGAGGACGGCTCGCTCTCCCACCCCGGTCCCAGCGGCGGGCGCATGCCGCACGCGCCGCGGCGCCGCTCGAGCCTGATCGAGGCCGGCATGGAGGGCGACGAGGGCATCCCGTACATCGCGCCCGAGAACGCGGCGCACGCGTCTCCCGGCGGAAGGGGCGGCGCGCACCCGATGGTGCGGACCAACACGGGCGGGACGTGGCGATCGTCGTTTGATGATGACGAGATGCGAGGGCATAGGGAGAGGGATGAGCAGGGCGCGTGGCAGGATGGTGGTGGGGTGGGAGGGTACGGCCGGTTGGGAGGGGAGAGCCAGAGCAGCTTTGCGCACTTGCCGCTGGCGAGCGAGAGCGAGGTGGGCGTCACACCGCGTCCTGGCGCCCCTTCGGCGCCGCCAAGCTACGTCTCCCGCCCCGGCGGAGGAGGAAGCGGGCCCTACTCCGACCCGTTCGCCAACCCCTCTCAGCAGTCCCTCGCCTCCCACCAGCACCACCCCTACGGCGGGGCGATCTACGGCCCCTCGTCCTCCACGGTCTCGATCGCGCTCGACCGGCCGCCGACGGGGCCGACGTCGATCCCGTACCACTCGCCGGACCTTGGCGCAGCCGGACGAGGAGCGGGTGGGAGCGGGAGCAGGCCGGTGACGATGGGAGGGACGGAGATCATGACGGGCGTGGGGGCGGGAGGGGCGGCGCTGAGGGGTGCACCAGGGGGAGGCGGAGGAGGGTACGGCGCGACGAGCGAGAGGCGATGAGGCGGGTGATGCAGCAGGCCCTTCTCTCTCGCCTCCCGACCCTACTCAAAGACACTACTCCCCCCTTTTCCCTTCCTTATGACCTGTTATATCCCGCCCTCCTCTCCCTCTCTGTTCCTACGTTTTCTTCCCCTCTTTCCTCTTCACCCGCTGTGCGGTTCTTCCTCCTTCCTCTAGCAGGTAACTGTCGACATGCATGTAGCACTCTTGTGTCGTTGACGGCTTTCTCGGCTCGCGAGAGAGGAGATGAGGACAGCAAGTTCGGGAAAGAGGCATTGCTTTGGACGCTTCTGCCGCTGGCCGTTTACTCTCACCCATCCACTTTCGCGTCCTCCTCCTTCTCCATCGCCTCCAGCTTCTCCACCAGCCCCTCTACCAGCCCCTTGACCGTCCGCACGCCCTTCAACACGCCCTCATCCGGCCCACTTTCTCCTGGCAAGAGCGTCCTCGTATGCGCAAAGTCGATCAGGCGGACGTCAAACGCCTGCAGCGTGTGCGCCGCGGCATTGCCCTCCGAGTCGGTCGTCGACACCGACGCGGCGTCGTCCTCCTCGTCCTCTTCGGCTGCTTCTCCTCCTCCTCCCTTCTCCGCCTCGTCCTGCGCCCGCAGCAGCGCGGCCTCGAGCGCCCGCTCGTCCCCCTCGACGACGACGAGCAAGCTCCCGCCGCGCATGCGGATCTCGCACCGCTCGAGCACCTTCTCGAGCGCCTCCAACCGCCGCCTGAGCGTCCTCAGCACGGGGAGCAGCAGCTCCCTCGTGAGCGGTGGCGGGCTGGGGCCGGTGGAGGGGGGGACGGTGCCGGAGAGTTCGGCGGAGGAGAGAGGGGAGAGGGCGGGGGAGGGGTAGAAGAAGCGTGCGAGGCCGAGGGGGAGCTCGGAGGGCGTGAGGGCGCGGCCGAACGGTTTGGGAGTGAGGGTGTAGGACGAGGTGAGGGCGTTCCAGACCTGCTCGAAGGAAGAGCGTCAGAGTCGTCGAACAAGGAGGACTGCCCCTGGACAGCTGCGCCCTGACCGTGAGGGGAAGAAAAGCGGCTCGTTCGAGGCCGACGCACCTGAAAGCCCGTCAGCCGGATGCCCGTCTCGCCGCTCGTGCTGCTCGCAGCCGCTTTGCGCATGCGCTCCTTCTTCTCCTCGCTCGCGTCCTCGTCGAACAGCTGCGTGCCGAGCTTGATGTCAAGGACGTTGGGGTGGAGGAAGCGGTGCGTAAGGTTTTCGAGAACCAGCATCTGGGCGAGCGAAGGGTTCGTCAGACGGATCAAAAGCGAAAGGTGAGGCGGCTGCGCACCTCGGGCTCGACCTGCCCCTGCTCCTCGCCCGCCGTGTCGAGCTGGTCGACGCCTCCCTCGTCGCTGACCTTTCCCTGCAGCTTGAGCGTGCCGTAGAACGCAGGGGTCCAGGTCCCGAGGAAATCGCCGTCGTCCAAGGTGGGTGCGATGCGCTGGTAGAAGTCGAGTTCGCGGGGTGAGGCGGGCTTGATGAGGGTCGAAGAGGAGAGTGGGGAGGCGAGGATGGTGTTGGCGTGGCCGCCGACTTGGTGCGAGAAGGCCATGGCTGGAGAGCGCTCAAGAGGAGGATAGATTCGCGTTGCAGGAGGTGGAAAGGCGGCAAGGTGGACGAGAAAAGGCGCAAAGCGAAGGAAGCGGAAGAGGAGGTGGGGAGGAGGGAAAGGCGAGGACAGCGTCGGGGGGCCAGAGACGATCGGTAGAAAGGTTGTGTTGGGGGCGTGACAGGGGTAACGGTGGTCCGTAGGTGGATTCGGGTGGTGTAGCGAGCACAGCGGGTGGTCGAGGAGGAAGAGGAGCAAGCAGCGCTCGTCCGGCTCTCCCACTCGACTGCTACCCGCTAAGATGGCTCAGACTCAAGCAGACCAGCCCAAGACCCTGCTCGAGCACACCCTCCGCACCGCCCCGCTCAACGTAGTCTACGGAACCGCCGCCTCGAGCAAGTCCTCCTCGCTCATCTCACCGCTCCTCACACAGCGCTGACACAGCTCGTACACCCACAGCCGCACTGGGAGCAGCAGCAGGAGCCGCGTCGGGGGTCGCTCGCAACGCCCCCGCCATCCCCGCCGCCTTCAAGACCGCCATCAACACCGGCGTCTTCAGCTTCACCTTCTTCAGTCCGTCCAGCTTCCTTCTCCTTCTCGTTCCCGTCGTACTGAGGCTCTCTTGCACCCGCAGGCATCCGCGAATACGCCGCCATCCCGCTCCTCACACTCGCCTCCCTCCACCCCTCCCCTCTTCCTCCCTCTGAACCCTCGTCTTCCGGCCCGGCCGCCGATCCGAGCCCGCACACGCACAACCTCCTTCCTACCACCATCTCGGGCCTCTTTGCCGGCGGCGTCTTCTCCTACTTCCAGCGGCAAGCCCCGCCGGCGACCCATGTCCGCGCGGGCATCACGCTCGCCCTCGGGTGCGCAGTGCTGCAGGGCATCGTGAACGAGGCGGACGTGATCAGGATCAAGATGCTTGTCTGGGGAGAAGAGCGAGCGAGGGCAAAGGCGGATGAGCGGGTGTTGCAGGCGACTACCGCTACCCCCGCTACCCTCGCTCCCTCTGCCCCTTCCACTACCTCCGCCTCCGCCTCTTCTGCGCCTTCAGCACTCGCACCTGTCCCTCAACCTCATCCCACTTCCGCTCCCTCCCCCTCCTCTCCCTACTTCACCGACCTGACCACCGCGCCGCACCCCTCCTCCGCCGATTTCTCCGACCCGGGCCGCGAGACCTTCTCCGAGCGCTCCGACCGCCTCGCCGGCGACGCCTGGGGCTGGGTCAAGAAGCAGGCGGGGCGGATCAGCCCCGTGAAGAAGCTCGAGGAGGGCGAGTACGAGGGCCGGCTGAAGGGGCTGCTGAAGGGCGTCGAGGACGAGCGGGAGAAGGTCAAGCGGGAGCGGATGGAGCTCGAGGCGCTGGAGAAGATGCTGGAGAAGGTAGAAGGCGGGCGGAAGTAGACACCGGGAAC
Organism: Rhodosporidiobolus sp. SP3-3/4; assembly: GCA_029873605.1. Classification (NCBI taxonomy): domain Eukaryota; kingdom Fungi; phylum Basidiomycota; class Microbotryomycetes; order Sporidiobolales; family Sporidiobolaceae; genus Rhodosporidiobolus; species Rhodosporidiobolus sp. SP3-3/4. Next base: position 412,964 of record JAQJIZ010000009.1, read on the forward strand.
AGTGTTTGTTCTCCGCGTTTTTCGTTCACCCTCTTCCTCCTCGTCTTGCGTGCCTTGCTCGGGAAGCATCCTCAGCGACACTGACTTGAAGCCGTGGCAGTCGTGACAGCCTCCAGAAACAGCAGCAAGCCTGCTAGCACTGACCGCGATCCCGTCTTGCAGCTCTTTCTTCGCTTTCGAGGCCGTCGAGTCTGGGCGGACAAGATCCCTCACATACGCTACTCAGTTCTTCTTCGGCTTCGGCGCGCGTCGCAGAGCACTTTCCTGCGGGCGACACGAAGGTCAGACTTGACATAGGGAATGAGGGAAAGGGAGGAAACGGAAAGCGGGCTTGCGTCGTGCTGAGGGCGCCTTCCCGCGACGTTCTGTTGGTCGGGAGAGGATCAGATAGGAGAACGGGTGAGGAGACCGGGAGTAGCAGCAAAGCCAACGCACCTTCGGCAAGTCCAGCAAACCGAGATCCCAAAGAGCGTCGAAGACATCGAATGCGAGTCCCACTTTGACGCCGTAGTCGTACACCGAATTCGTCTCCGCGGGCGGAACGACAGGGCAGGCGGCGAAGCCCAGCTTGATCGCCGTGGTCTTGACGACGACGTCCTCCGGGTTGATGTCCAGCGCGACGGTGTAGGTGTAGTCGGAGAGGTAGAAGTGGCGGCATTGGCACCGTTGAGCATACCTACGGGTCGGAGAAACAGTGAACAGGAATCAAATGAGGAGTGAGAGGAAGGCGTACATGAAAAGTTGAGGAAGGAGCTTGTGCGGGTTTCTCGCTCGGTCCTGGAGGGCCGTCCGCAGGCTGACCCAGTCCTTCTTGTCGACGATGTGATGGCGCTGCCGGGGAGAGACGGTCAGGAAGGAGCTGGGGAACTGCCTAGATAGCGCACCTTCAACTCCACAATTACGAGGGGGTGCTTGTAGGTGAGGAAGGCTTGCGGCTTAGTGTACTTCTGCTTGTCGACGAGCATAAGAGAAATGTCGAGGTAGCTGTCTTAAGAAGAGGTCAGACAGAGAAGTGGAAGACGAGAAGAAGGGACGCACTGCCGTTGTCGCGAACATGAACCTCCGTGAAGGCCGCCACCTCGTACTTCTCGTGATACTGCTTGGAGAGGAATCGGTTGACGATCTGAATGATAGGCGAGACGTTGTTTGCCATGAAAGCGCCTCTAGAAACCGGAGAAGGTCAGGAAAAGCTGCGAAAGGGGAAAGAAAATGACGAACCCGACATCGCTCTCGTTGTCCAGGATGCGCTGGACCTGCGGGAAGGTCTCAAACAGTCCCAGCGCGACCGCTTGTTGCTTGAAGAGAGTCTGGCGCCCGTATAGCCTTGTCCTGTCGAGGTCGCGAGCGACGACCTGGCGCTTGTTCCACGCCTCCCGCCTGCGGTTCTCCTTCTCCCAAGCGTCGAGCGTTGCCTTGTCCTTCTTCGTTGGCTGCGGGACTGGGGCAGCGGCGGAGTTCATGCTCGCCTTCGTGTATTGGGAGTAGAACGGACAGCATGGTTGCTGAACAAGGAGGACGCCAAGAGCCTTTGCTCGGCCTGGTAGGGCAGCGACGTGGTCGATCTGGAAGCCGGGTCGGTCGACAGTGGCGTCCTCTCGCCGCTGCTCTTCCTGAGGGAGAAGAAGGAGGGTCAGCTTGCGGGGAGGGCGAAGAAAAGCAGGAAAAAGGTGTCGAGCCTTCTTCTTCGACCGGCCGGGGATCGGCTGATGGAAGGTAAAGGTCAGCCGCCGATGGAAATTGGCACAAGGAGCACGAATAGGGAGAATCGCACCTGCGAACCCAGAAGCTCCTCCCGAGCGCCGTTGTAGGCACGCGTCCTCCACTTCCCCCTGCCGCTCTGCCCGTGCTGAGCTTGCCCCATGCAGTGCAGCACGAAGACCGGCTTAAAGGAACGAGGCTCGGCGAGGAAGGGAGAGCGGTTTGCGGCGGCCGGCAGGTCTTCCTCGTCCGAGGAGATGTCGGAAGCGGAGGAAGGTGGAGCGTTGTCAGGCGTCGAGAAACGGCGGGCTACCGGGCGGTAGAGGGACATATCGAGCTCCGCTGTAAGAAGGCAGCGGGAAAGCAGCACAAGGGGAGAGGGCGAGCGGCCCTCTCGGCAACCTCTCGGAGTGCGTCTCGGTGTCAGGAGACGGCGATCACGCGGAGAAGTAAGCGAGTTTGGGCCCGAAGCACGAGTGGAGCGAAGAGCTGGTACAGTAAGTTAAGAATTGTTAAGAATAGAGAGAAAGTTGGGAAGGCGGAAGCGGCAGCAACTTGCGCCCGCTTGCGCTCCTCACCCAGCGCTGTGCAGCACTTCGTAGCTGAGGGAATGGCTCTGAAAGCCTCCTTCTCTCGGTTTAGGGGCTCACGCCCATGCCCCTCTCTTCAGGAGGCAAGAGCGCTCTCCGCTTCTCCTCTTCTCCTCCTCCTCAGCTCGCTCTTTCCTCTCTCCTCCGCCGCTGTTCATGTTCCAAGAGCACCAGGCTGATCTTGCGGACTACTACCTCGGCTGGCCAACCGAGGACGAGCTCGAAGCGCTCGAAGAAGCGCGCGGTCCTCCTCTCGCCGACCCGCTCGAGAAGGGCGTCGTCCTCGACTGGACCGGGTCCAATCTGCACCCCGAGACCCTCCCTCCCCTCGACTACCCAGGCAGCATCGTCCCTGCCTCCTCCCCGAACCCGCCGCGCCCTCTCGTCCACGCCTTCCTCGAGCGCGACTCTCCCTCGCAAAGCGGGACGAGCTGGTCCCTGCGCCTCGTCGAGCCTCTCCAGCAGGGCGCGGACCAGAGTTCGCAGGTCTGGCGCTGCGAGGCTTCGCAAGGCGGTAGTCTGATCGGATCCGTCGTTCTCAAGCTTCGCCAGCAGTCGTTGTTCGAGCCGCCGGGCGACTTCAGGTCGAGGCCCGACCTCGACGAGTTCAACTGGCTGCCGGCATCGCACCTGATTATGAGGGAGGCTCTCGCATACAGGTGAGAAGGCGATCTTCCAGCTTTCCCTCCCTCTTCAGCCTGACCTTTTTTTTCTCCTCAGCCGTCTCTGTGCCTACCAGGGCCGCGACGTCCCTCTCTGCTACGGCTTCTACGCCTTCGTCCTACCATGTGGCGAGAAGTGCGTCGGCGTTGTGCTCGAAGACCTCGTCGACTCGACCATCAACCTGCTGGACTATCTCGGTCGCGAGGAGAACGGCAACCGCTTGACGACTGAGAAGCTCAGGGACTTTGTCCGTCAACAATCTCGCTCTCCTCGTCGCTCGTACTGACTCGACGTTCTTTTTTCAGGCTCTCGAAGCGTACCGGCTTCAGAACAGGCTACAAGACGCCGGGATTGTCGGGGCCGGCACACAAGCCAGCAACTACCTCGTCCTCCGCTCCTCACTCAGCAGCGGAATGGGCCCTCTCCTCATCGGGAACGGCTTTGGGCGCACACGACCTCGCGAGATCTGGCTCAAGAAGCGCGAGATTGCCGAGCAGCGGATGCAGGAAGAGGGCGAGGAGGTCGACCCGTGGAATTGGCGCGAGCGGGACCAGTCGCTGTTGGAGGGCGTATTCGAGTACTTCAAGGAAGGTTTCGTAGCAAAGAGGCACCTGCAGGAGCTGGATTTCCTCGCCTAAGGAGGTGAAAAGAACAAATCACGCTCTTTGTCTGTTGTTCTTGGCTTCTGCGAGTCCGCCCTGGGAGGGGTTTGACGTCAAGGAGCATTGCAGCGAGGCGGACTTTCTCGCGTAGACTGTGAAAAGGCTGCGTCCCATCTGTCCGGGAGTTCATCGAGGAGCGGTAGACGCAATAGTGGGAGGGCGGAAGGACTCTTGCGGAAGTATCCGTCCGATCCGGTTCCTCTCGACCAGGCCCTCCTCCCCTCCCTCCTCTTCCTCCTCCTCCCCGTCCCAAAACCGCAAGCTCGGGTAGTCGACTCCATCAACCGCCTCCTCGTCGGCAAAGACGATCACCGGCTGGCCAGTCGCCAGAAGGACCCTCCCCGCCGGCACCTTCTGCTCGGCGTCGACCGCGATGCGCTCGTCGAGCATGTTGGCGAGCGCGGAGCGCTTCGAGACGCCGACGACGACGAAGGCGAGGCGGCGAGCGGCGCACAGAAGGGACAGGGTGAAGGTGAGGCGGGCGGTCGGGGAGTGGGCGGCGCCGCCGACGGCGGCGACTAGCGAGTCGTGTTTGGCGAGGAGTCGGTTGGAAGGGTAAAGAGAGGCGCAAGCTCCTGTAGGTAGCGAGGTGTGAGTGACTTTGGGAAGGGGCGGGACAGGAAGAGCACGCACCGTCTTCGCCGATGCCGAGAAGGATCAAGTCGAATCGCGGCGTGCCCTCCAATGCGGCTCCGACCTCCCCAAACGTCCTTGCCAGCTAGTCCTCCATTTCGACCGCGACCTCGCGGCAGACGTGCGGGCAGACCTCGCGGCCCTCCAGGTCGAGCTGGTCGGCCTCGAGGATGTGAACCTGCTCCGACGGAATGGGGACGCGGCGAAGGAAGGTCGGGTGAGCGGTGCAGGTCGAGGACGGATGGTCGTGCGCCGTGACCGTGTCCTCGGTGAAGAAGATGTGCCTGCGGAAGGAAGGAGTTGGTGCGGGAAAGGAACGGAAAGAGTGGAGAAAACGCACCACTTGTCCCACTCGACCCGCTCGTCCGCGACGAGCGCCTGAAAGAGTAGCTCTGGAAGCTGTTCGTACCCGCCCAGCGCGACCACGACCTTGCCTCGTTGCTCGATGGACTGCATCTGGGCTGCGAGGGAGAGAAGGGGCAAGTCGGCTGGAGTGAACAAGGAGGGCGAGTAGGAAGATGAGCAGGAGACGCACCTTCGCAGCACGCGAAGTTCTCTTCCTTGCCGAAGCGAACTGGCGCAGGGTCGTCGGGCAGCGAGCGCGACGCGGCGGAGGCGAAGCGGAAGCAGGAATGCGAGGAGCACTTGAGAGCGAGTGACGGAGCGAACGGCACCAGCGAGCACGTCGAGCTGTAGTCCAAAGATCCGTGTGCGTCCTGCGCTGGCTAAAGGGGGCCAAGGGAACAGCAGGAGGACAACCTGCGGAGCACGCCTCGAAGCGGATGTCGTCCACCCGCACTTCGCTCCGCTGCTTCCGCTGCTTGCTGAGTGTGCATGTCGGACGCTTCTGAACACGACACGACACAGAGCGCATCGAAGCAGGACAAGGAGAAGCAGAACGAGGTGCGTTTCGCTTTCTCATCCCCATCTGGATGTTGGCTGCTCGACACAGCGCTCAGAGCTGACCATCTGCACTATCCGTTACCTCAAAATCCCTCATCGCACATTCCTGGCCGACCTCGACCGCCGCCCGACTCGTCACTGCCTTCCTCTCTTCCTCACTCCTCGTCCTCCTCGGTCGCTCCCGCTGCCGCCTGCATCTGCTCTATTGCTGCGGCCTTCCACAGGCTTGCACCAACTGCCGCGCCGTGCGTCCTCACCTCTTCTCCTGAGACTCTCCTGCTCGCTGACCCCCACTGCCTCGGGTACGTTCCAGGTCAAGCGACGCTGCCTCAACAACGGCGACCACACCCCGTGCACACGGTGCATCAAGCAGAGTCTGGAGTGCATCTACCACCAGCAGAAGAGGGGACGGAAAGCGGGAGTGCCCATCGGCAGCCGGTCAACCAAGTGCGTCTTTTCTTCCCTTCAAAAACTCCTCACGCTGATTCTCGCTACTTCGCAGAAAGCGCAAGACGCTCGACAAGCCAGCTTGGGAAGGCGGCGTGGAAGAGGCAGATGCTGCAGAGGAGGCGGCGGAGCAGGAAGCGGAAGCCGCAGCAGGAGGAGCGGGAGAAGACTGGCTGAGGGACAGCCTGCTCCGTGCGTGCTCCGCCCTCCTTGTTCCGTCCGGTATACTGACAGCTTTTGTCGCTCACAGAAGCCCAGCGTGACGGAAACGCTCACTCCGCACCGATTCCACCTCAACCAGCTGCTTACCCTCCCCACCTTCCTTCGACTTCCGCCTACCCGCCCTTGATGGGCATCCCGCCACCTCATCCTCTGCATCTACACGCTTACTCTGCGACACCACCTGCTCTCCCGCCATATCATAATCCAGTCGGCGCGCCTCTTCCTCCTGCCATTCGCCCTCCTGCCGGCGCCCCACAACCGCCTTCAGCTCCTCTTCCATCTACCTCTCGCACATCCGCCTACTCCTCCGCCGCTCGAGCCCCTTCCGCAACCGGGCCTTCTCCCGCCTCGGGCGGTTACCCCTCCCCCAGCTCTGCTCCCGGCGCGGCAACTTCCCCTAGCTCGGGTGTGCAGCCCACACCCGCGACCGGCGGATTCTCATTGGTCAAGCTCCTCAAAGAGAACAAGCGCGAGCCGGGCGAGCACGGCGGCGGGACGAGCCCGCCGAGGCAGTCATTGGCGGACGCGTTCGCGCCCGAAGGAGATCGTAGGAGCGCGTCGACAAGGCCGGAGAGGACGTTCGAGGATATTGTGCTGGGAGGGGTATTGCCGGAGGAGCAGGTCAAGCCGCTGTTCGACTTGTACGCCTCGCTTTCCCCTTCTTTAACCCTCCTCGCAGTCCTTACTGACCCTGTTTTTCATTCTCGCTCGCTCAGCTACTTCCTCCACCTCAACCCGATGACGAGCTTGCTCGACCCCAAATTGCACACCATCGACTTCTGCCGCAACACCTCCGCCATCCTCTTCACCGCCATCCTCACGGTCACGACCAAGGTCGCCCTCCCTGCGCTCTACCCTCCCTCGCTCAAGTACGCCAAAATGCTCCTCGGCCAGGCGTTTGAGGCTGGCGTGAACAACCTCGAGCTCGTTCAGGCCATCTGCACGCTCGTCTTCTGGCAGGACGCGACCGAGGACTCTGGAGCTCGCAAGGTGAGCTTCGTCATTCCCTTGCGTCTTCCGTTCCAGCGCGTCTGACACAACTCGCGTCCGCACAGCTCGCCTACGCCATTCGCTGCGCCTTCGAGCTGCGACTGCACAAGCGCGGCAAGCGGCCTTTACCGGAAGACGAGATGGAGCGGCGGAAGGTGCTGAACTCGGAGCGTACCTGGCTCTGTACGCTCTCGTCCGCTTCCCCTCGTACCTGCTGACCTGCTGACCCGTCCTACCTCGCAGACCTTACCATCGCCGACCACCGCTTCGGCACGCAACGCGGCCTCCCCAAGATGATTGACAACGCTTTTCGCCACGACGCCGTCCCCTGGGTCCTCGAGCACAACGGCGAAGCGTTCTGCCCGCAGGAGGTCGGCCTCGTCCCGCTCGTCGAGCTCGGCCGCATCCTCGACGTCTTCGCCGTGCTCATCTCGCCCGAAGACGGGCTGCCGAGCATGGAGCTGCTGAAGTGCATGGAGCGGGACGTCGAGGCGTGGCGGTCGAACTGGTCGCTCGAGAGCTGTTCGTCTCCTTTCCTCCTCCTTTTCTTTGTCCCAGTCTGACCTTTCCTTCCTCTGTTCACGCAGCTTCCATGGCCCTTCAACCCGCGCAACGCTCCCTCGTCCGCTTTTACGCACAGGTCCTCGCCTTCCAGATCCACGAGGTCAACCTCTTCGTCGCGATCAAGCGCACGGCCGACCTCCTCGACCAGGTCAGGTTCGACCCGCGCGGCTCGCCGCTCGTCGTCTTCGGCCGGTGCATCAAGGCCGCGATCATGGTGCTTGACACGATGGAGCGCGAGCTGCGGTTCATGGTCTACTCGTTCGGTACGCTGCGCTCCCTTGTCGTTCGTTTCTCCCCAACTCACCAGTGATATCTCCTTGCAGACAGCATGTGGGTCGGCACCGCCTCGTCCGCCATCTGGCTCGCCACCAACCTCTCCGGCATGGAGCCTCACGACCGCCAGCTCTCGCTCGAAGCCATCTCTCGCCTCCAAGGCGCCTGCACCCAGCACTCGACGACGCCGCAGTCGATGGCCGGCTACACCGCTCGTCTCCTCCAGCATCTGCTGCACAAGATCAAGATGTCCGAGGCGGCGGTGCAAAGGACCGGGGAAGCGCCGGACGCGATGGCGGCCGCGGCGGGAGCAGCCGCCGCCGCTTCCTCCTCGTCCTCGTCAGCGAACCCTCCATCGAGCGCAGCGACGATGCCTCCTCCGCCGAACGGGAGCGGCTTCGCCCAGCCGTCGACGCCCGCGTTCGTCACCGCCAGCCTCAGCGCGCCCAGCTGGAACGCGGTCGGCAACCCGTTCGGTCCGGGCGCGGCGGGTGTCGGCCAGGCGCCGCCGACGCCGAGCGCGGCGCAGACGGGGCTGAGCTTGTTCGGCGGGGCGGCCGGGACGGGCGTGCTTGGCGGTGGAGGGGGAGGCACCACGCCGCTTGCGGGACCGAGCGGAGCAGGGCATGCTGCTAGCGTGGCGCCGGCGGACCAGCAACAGCAGCCAACGTGGTCGCTCGGGTCGAGTAATGACCCGTCCCAGTTCTACGGCGATGCGAGCTTCTTGAGCAACATGGGCCCGCCTTTGTACGTCTTCCTCTTCCCTTCCTGCTCTAATTCCCCTGTCACTATGCTCACACATCGCGCTTCGATCTCGCAGGCAAGGCTTCGGTGAGGATCTTCCCTTCCCAGCCGCTGACGATGCGTTGTGGTGCGTTTTCTGCCCTCTTTTCCCGTCCTCATCCGCAAGTCCGGCTCTTCCTCGCGGTGTCCTCCGCCTCATCGTCGAAGGCTACAACTGATACGCCATCCTCCCCGCCTTTCCGCTCGCAGGCAATCCCTCTTCCCCCTCTTCGGCACGGAGCAGACCTCTTGAGACGTCGTCGTCTTTTCTTTTCCTCCTCGTTGTGCATGTGCAGCAGTTCCGTATGTTGTGCGCAATACATCCCGTGTACTCTATCTGTCCAGAGCAGGGAGAAAGGCGAACGAGGCAGGAGCAGCTCGACGGGGTGGACTTGGCTGAGGAAGAAGAGAGCGGGCAGAGGTCGAACTCGTTGGCATCGCTCGCTCTCCTCGAGGTGAGTTGCAGGCTGACTGAGCAGCTGCTGCTTACGCTAGCAGTAGCACCGGATCACCCTCTGTCGTGCCCAGTGTCGCTGACTTGTTGCTCCTCCTCCTCCCCTCCTCGCCTCATCTTCCCACTCGGTCTCCCGACCCGGCAACCGCATCCGAGTGCTCAGCAGCACCAGTCACACCTCGCGTACACCTTCCACCCCTCGCCCTCTTCCATGTGGCGCAACAACAGCCAGCACACCGGCGCCAACGACGCTCCGCTCGCCGGCCCTCGTCGTTGGGGCGGCGGCGGCGGTGACCAGGGTCCGCCTCCTCCTGGACCCCCTCAGAACGGCTACGGCGGGCGCGACGACCGTGGACCGCCCGGAGGAGGGTACGGCGGCGGCGGAGGAGGGGGAGGCTACGGACGAGACGAGCGAGGCTACGGAGGAGGAGGAGGGGGTTACGAGGACCGCGGGCGCCCGTCGAGCCGCTTCGACGACCGGGGACCGCCTCCGCCTGGCTTTGGCCCTCCCGGCGGTGGCTACGGCGGCGGTCCTTCGGGTCTTCCTCCGGCTCCTCCCTCTGCAGGTCTCCCTCCTCCCCCTCCTCCGCCTGCCGACTCGTCGTCCAGCGCAGCAGCGTCTCCCGCTCCGGGCGAGCGAAAGAGGAAGAGTCGCTGGGGTGACAAGCAGGAGAACGCGGCGCTGCCTGTCGCCATTACCGGCGGTGTGCAGGACCAGGACCTTGAGAAGTATGCCGGCGCGTCTCCTTTCCTTCCTCTGTTTGCTCTTACAGTCCTGATGAGCCCTCCTTCGCAGTCCAACTCCGCCTTGACGAGATCCAGCGCTCCCTCCGCACCGGCCAGGTCGTCCCTCCCGAGCATGCCCGTTCCCCCTCGCCTCCTCCGACGTACGACTCGCACGGTCGCCGCACCAACACGCGCGAGGTGCGCTACCGCAAGAAGCTCGAGGACGAGCGCATGCGCCTCGTCGACCGCCAGATGAAACTCGACCCGGCCTTCCGCCCGCCGCCCGAGTACCTCATGGCCAAGCGCCAGTCGTCCGGCCGCCCGACCGACAAGGTCTACATCCCCGTCAAAGAATTTCCCGAGATCAACTTCTTCGGCCTGCTCGTCGGCCCGCGTGGCAACTCGCTCAAGAAGATGGAGCGCGAGTCGGGCGCGAGGATCTCGATCCGCGGCAAGGGCTCCGTCAAGGAGGGCAAGGGCCGCCCCGGCCACCGCGAGGAGGACGAGAACGACGAGCTGCACTGCTTGATCACCGGCGACTCGGAAGAGAAGGTGCAGGCCTGCGTCAAGCTCATTAACACGGTCATCGAGACGGTTCGTCCCCATCTTTTCTCCTTGCTTCTTTTCCTCTACTCACTCCTTTTCCTCTACTCACTCCTTTTCTACAGGCCGCTTCCGTGCCCGAGGGCCAGAACGACCACAAGCGCAACCAGCTTCGTGAGCTCGCCGCCCTCAACGGTACTCTCCGCGACGACGAAAACCAGATCTGCCAGTGCGTCCTTCATCTTGTCTTTTCCCCTTCCTGACTTACACTGTCGTCTCCAGGAACTGCGGCGGCGTCGGTCACCGCAAGTACGACTGCCCGGAGCAGAAGAACTGGTCGGCCAACATCATCTGCCGCATTTGCGGCGGCGCCGGCCACATGGCGCGCGACTGCACGCAGCGCCGCGGCGGCTTCGGCGGACCTCCCGGCTTCGGCGGTCCCCCTCCGCCCGGCATGCCTGGCGGCGGCCCTCCTTCGGTCGCCCAGCAGTTCGACTCGGAGTACGCGTCGCTCATGGCTGAACTCGGCGAGACGCCCACCGCGCCGCCTGTTGCGCCGTCGACGCCGATGGGCGCTGGCGGTCCGCCGCCGGGCGCGCCGAGCGGCCCGGCGGGAGGGTTCATGGGCTCGCCGATGGCGCAGCAGCAGCCGGTCGACGAGAACGGGAACAAGATTCCGCCTTGGCGCATTCCCGAGAACTGGTGCGCTCTTTCGGTCTCTACGTTACTCTTACAGAGCGATACTGACTTCTTTACCCGCAGGCAACCGATGCCGCAGAACTTCAACCGCGCGCCGCCTCAACAGCGCCCTCCTCCGCCTCCTCCTCAGCAGGGTTACGGCCAGCCGGCAGGCAATGGCTACGGCGGCGGTGGGTACCCTCAGCAGGGCGGTTACGGTGGCGGCGGCTGTGCGTGACCCTCTTTCCCTCTTTCTCGAGCGAAAGTGACCATCTCCTTCGCGTGCAGACGGCGGCGGCTACCCTCAGCAGCAGCCTCAGCAGGGCTACGGCCAGCAAGGCTACGGCGGCGGCTACTAACTCCTCGACTAACCCCCTCACCTCCCTCGGCTGTACCACCACTCGCCTACTAACCCCCGAGCGGGGAGAACAAAACTCACCCTTGTGCCTCGTAGCCCTCCTCTCCTGCCCTCTTCTTACCTCTTTCTTCGTGTCATTCCATGCCCTCCGCGCCCGGTTATACTCACGCTTCCGTTGCCGCCGTCGTCGCGCTGACCTTGCCGGCTGACCCCTTCCTCCCGTTGAAAGCGCGTCGAGCTAATCCTCAGTAGGGCGGCCTCGCCGGTGCGCCGCGTCGCGAGCGGGACTGTATGCTCGTGCAACGAGGGTGCGAGTGCGCGCGGTCTGTTGTGCGCCGATGGAGAGAGGAAGTCCGGCAGGGAGCGCCGAAAGAAGGTCGTTTCTGCTGCGAGTGATCGAGGACGGCAAAGTGGGCTCTGGTTGCCCGCCATCGTGGTTGGCTTTCCTGGCCCTCGTCGTCCTTCTACGCTCGCTCTACGCTCCTGCGCTGCTCACTCCCCCCTCGTCGCCGTCGTCGTTCAACCCCCGCCCCCGCCTCCACTTGCTTCGCTCGCTGCCCACTCCTCCTCCTTCCTCTCTTTCCTGCGCCGTCGCTCAACCCGCTCCCCTTCCCGCCTCGCCACCCCTCGCACTCCGTCGCCCCACCCATCAGCGCATGCCCACCCACTCCCGCAGCCTGCTCACCACCCTCCTCACCACCCGCCGCGGCGTCTTCTTCCTCTGCGCCGCCTTCGGGCTCGCCTACCTCGTCCTCTCGTCCTCCTCCACTCTCGGCGACGAAGGCCTGTGGGAGAGCGCCGTCGGGCGTCCGGCGCACGACGTAGCGGGAGAGGCGAGCCTCGCACAGGCGCCAGGAGGGGAGCGCTGGGTCAAGCCGGCCGAGAAGGAGGGGGAGGGGACGAAGTGGTACGCTGCGCCTGAGGAGGCGAAGGCCGTAGTCTCGCTGGACGAGCTCGAGGAGACGGCAGCGGCGGACGAGGGAACGGCGGGAGGCAGGAAAATCGAGGCGGACGACCCTGGGCTCGACGACATGTTCGTCCAAGAGGACGTCGAGCTCGCGCTGCAGGGCGAGGTCAGTCACGCCTCGTCGGCAGCGGCGGAGGAAGGAGACACAGCAGCGGACGAGGGGGAGCGGCGTGTCGACCCCGTCGAGCAGGCGGAGCGGAGACGGCCCTCTCCCGGCAAGGCCGACTCGAAGGCAGCGCTCAAGCAGCAGCCTGCTGTCGACGAGAAGAAGGCGACGGACGGCCTTCTTTCGCCGGACGAGCTCGACGAGCTCGATGCCGAAGCGGAGGAGCGCCGCGCTTCTTCTTCCCAGCACTCTTCTCACCGCGGCTCCTCTTCCTCCCACGGCTCGTCCTCCTCCGACTCTCCTGCCGCCGACGACCCTACCTCCTCCTCCTCCACCGACGCGTCCGACTCCCTCCTCCCTCTGGGCGAAGAAGATGACCTCGACCTGGACGACTACGACGCCGATTGGTCCGCCGTCGACTCGTCCGACAGCAAGCAAGGCTCGCCCGACGCCGACTTCTCGCCGGAGGAAGAGGCCGAGGCCGACGCGCCGAGCATCGCGGCGAAGGAGGACGCGAGGCTGAGGGCGCCGATGGCGGCGCTGCGGCCGGGTGCGGGCGCGCCGAGGGAGGACGAGGAGGGCGAGGTGCGGCACGTCAAGGGCGGGAAGGAGGACGCGGTGAATCAGGTGGAGGGGGGGAAGGAGAAGAAGCCGGCGGGGAAGAAGGTCGGGACGGGCGGGAAGCTCCTCGCCGGCGCGAACGCTGGCTCCGGGGCCGAGGAGAGAAAGCCTGCGCTCGCGCCGGGGAGGGCGAAGGCGGAGGGGCAGGTCAAGGCGGAGGCGGGACGGAGGGTCGGGACGGGTGCCAGGCCCGGAGCGAAGCTGGGTGGAGCGAGGGCAGCCGAGGGAGGGAGGATGAAGCGGCTGCTGAAGCGGCGGTAGCAGTAGTGGCAGCGGGAGGAGTAGACGAGTGTATGATTATGCTGTCGGACCCTCTTGAATCAGAGAAGTGAAGCAAAGAAGGGCAAGTTACACCGCAACAAGGGTAAGGGCAAGAGTACAACGAGCTGACACTCAATAGAAAAAGGGCACTGCATCGAACTAAGTCACAAGACGACAAGAAAGAATCGAAAGTAAGGGTATCGCTGCGCCTTGTCCCGCTCAGGCAACAACGGCGGCCGCCTCCTCGAGCAGCACGCCGAGCCGGTCCGTCTTCTCCGTCATGTGCTCCTTGTAAGTCATGATCTGCTCGATCGCCGTCTCGAGCGCGGCGCGGTTCGCGTTGCGCAGCGCGGTCGTCTCGTCGTGCGTTTGCATGCGTCTGCGAAAGGAAAAGGAGGGGTCAGAGCTCGTCTCGCATTCAAGGGGACTTTGCCAGAGACGGGGCGAGATGAGAGGGCTGGGAGTAGAAGGGGCATGGGGCAGGGGAAGGGGACAGAGCGCGGGAGCAGGGATGGGCTCGGAAAAAGGAGGACAGCAAGACGCACTCGACGACCCGCTGCTCGTAGCGATGCTCCGCCGCGGCGAGCGCTTGCTCCATCGTCGAGCTGATGGCCGTGACCTGGTTCTGCAGCCGTGCGAGCTCGGCGTCCGAGGTGGCGGCTTCGCGGTCGATGGCCTGCGATGCGTCGTCCAAAGAGTCAGCGGGTCAAGTCAAAGAGGTGGAGGGAGACGGAGAAACGGAACACGCACCTCCTGCAGCTTCTCCTTCTCGGCGTCCACGAGCCTCAGCTCGTCCTCCGCGCTCTTCTCCTGGTCGGCCAGCTCGCCCAAGTCCTCCCGCGCCTTCGTGACCTTCTCCTCGACGTCGACGTCCTCGCGGTTGACCTCCTTGAGCTCGTCCCGCGTCCGCGACCGGAGCTGCTGCAGCGCCGGCTTGACGACCGTGCCCAACCCTTCCGGGACCGGGACCTCGGCCGCGCCGTTGACCTCCTGCGCGAACGGGACGTGCTCGAACCCCTCGATCGGGCCGTCGAGCAAGCCGAGCTTCTGCGCCTTGTCGTCGTACTCGGCGCACAAGGCCGACGCCGACGTGATCCGGTTGTTCAGGTCGACCTCGAGGTTCATCGTCTTGGACAGCACGGCACGGTACCGCTGCTGGACGTCGTGCGTCTGCTTCGTCAGGTTCGCCTTGTCCGACGAGAGCGACTGGAGCTCGAGCGGCGTGAGCTTCTGCGCCTTGACCGCCGCATCGAGTTCGGCGCGCTTCTGGCGCTTCTCGGCGAGGACTTGCTCTGCGGGAGGAGCGAGACAAGCTCAGTTTCGTATCACCGTCGTGACGATCTACTCCCTCGAACGGCGCGGGAAGCCGAACTCGAGAGAAAAGACGAGCGAGGCGAGAGACGAGCAGGACGCACCAAAGTTCTCGTTCTCCTTCTCGACCGCGGCCTTGTTCTGCTCGCCCGCGATGCGGCGCTTCTCCATCGCCTCGATGTAGTCGTCAACCTTCTGCGTGTCCGAGATGACCTTGGCCATGTGCTGCTTGTACTCGTGGATCGGGTCCTGCGGGAGGTGAAGCGGAGAAGTGGGTCAGGGTCGGGGTCGGGCTCGGGAGGCAGTGAGGCCGAGGAGGGAGGGCTGGGTCTGGCCGCAGCGAGGGCGAAAGGGAAGGGCAGAAGCGCAAGGGAGAGGAGGAAAGAGACGGACGGGCTTGGCGGTCACGTTCTTCCATTGCTGCTCCAGCTCGTCGTGTTCTGCGCGGAGCTCATCGAGGCGGGCGCGCTGGGCTTGACGGCTCAGGTCTGCGAGTCGAGATGGAGTGGACACGTCAGTAAGTATCGAGGAAACGCCTCCTCGAAACCGCAGAAAAGACCCAAAGCGGCTTCTCGAAACGCACCGACCGTCCTCCTGAACTCATCCTCCTCGTCGTCGAGCTGCGCGTCGTCGCCCTCGATGAGGAACTTGGCGTACGCGTCGCCGACGTACTGCAGCCAGGCGTGCTGGGTCACGTCGTCCGTCTGGGCGCGCTCGGCGTAGTCAAGCGCGGGGATGTGCAGCTCCGGGTAGGAGAGGAAGGCGAGGTGGCGGTTCTGTGCGGTGCGGAGGACGCAAAGCAAAAGGCAAGTTTAGAAGGCGTAGGGAGGAAAAGGAGGAAAAGAGAGGGCAGGGACGCGCACCTTCATCGTGACGACGAGCCAGTGGAGCATGGCGAGCATGTTGGGCCAGCTCTGGGCCGAGCCGATGGCCTGCAGGTGGCTCTTCGAGATCGAATCGGTGAAGGGGTACTGCACCGTCCTGAGCGTCGCGAGCACCTCGTCCTCGAACTTTTTGCCGGCGCCGCCCTTGCCAAACTCGATCGACGCGTCAAAGAGGTTGACGAGAAACTTGAACAGCGCCTGGAACTGCGTGCCCGTCGGCTGGAGGAGCTGCTTCATGTCGGTCGTGAAGTGGTGCTCGGTGCAGAACGCGACAATCTCGCGCGCCCAGGCCTCGCGGACGGGCCGCTGGCGCGCCTCGCGCGGGTCTTTGGCCGGGCGCGCGAGCGTCGAGGCGCCCATGCCGCCGCCCGGCGTGGCGGTGAGGAGGGCGTTGCCGCCCCCGACGCCGACGCCCATCGTCGAGCGGCGGTAGGTCGACGTGCGGCGCTCGCTGATCGAGAAAAACAAGTCAGTTGCGCATGAAAGGGGGGATCAAAGGGTGAGGAAAAGGGCGGCGCACCTCGGCGGGGCGTACTCCAACTGCGGTGCCATTGAACTCCTGAGCGCTCCGGGTCGTCCGACGCTCATGCTCGCGCCGAGGGAGCTGTAGTGGCCCGTCCTGCCGACGGTCATGGGAGGCTGAGGGGGGCCTCCATGGCCTTGGGAAAACAAGCCCTGGCTGCTGCCCTGGCTGCTGGTGGGCTGCGAGTCTTGGGCAAAATGCTGGTTTGCGTAGGCCGAGGGAGCGATGGAGGCGCGTCCGCGGGCGGTCGAGGGCGCGAGGGACTGGCGGAAGGAGAGCGAGGCGGCGGGAGCGAGAGACTGGCGGAGGGTGGTGTTGGGGCGGGGGATGGAGGAGGGGACGGCGGGGTGGTGGCCGGTGGGGGCCTGGAGGGTGCGACGGCGGTCACCCATGGCCTCGGGTAGAGAGCAGGCGAAGAGAGTGGGCGGTGTTGATTGAGGACGAGAGGGAAGGCGGGAACAGCGTTGAGAGAGAGGGGACTCGGGAGGGGGTGTCAGAGGGTGGTGTCGAGTGTTCTGGAGTGCAGTCTGAGCGAGTGAGAGCGTAGAAGAGCGAAAACGAGGTCAACTGGAAAGCCAACCCCGAACGCGACCACCGCGTCCGCCGCGCGCCTTCCTCTTCCCTGCTCCCTCGCCTTGCTGACCAGTGCACGGCTGCCAGGGCATGCGGTAGCATCCACTCACCACCACGCACACCCGCACCCTCTCCTTCCAGCGGCCCTCTCACCTGCTCTGGTCGTCGTCGGATGCCCTCGACGGCCTACACGCTCAAGATGGCCAGCCCAACCCTGTTCACCCCGTGCACCTTCTTCATCTCGACCGCAATCAAACACACCGTCCGCATCGCAGTACGCCTGCCGCCCTCTTCCCCCTTTGCCCCTCTCTCCCCCGCTCATCTCTCTCCCTCCACAGCTGCACGACCTCCTCGTCAACTCGGGCGCAACCCCCTGCCCGCCCCTCTCTCCCGCATCCGCCGCGTCCTACACCGCCCCCGCCGCCGACCTAGACGCCCCGACGCGCTCCACCACCCCTCCCCGCTTCGACCTCTCGCGCCTTACCCACTTCATCGCCGACTCGCTCGACTTTCCAGACTACGACCTCCTCAGGCCAGAGGGGCACGAGGCCGACAGGAAGGGCAAGGGCGCGCAGAACGAGAGCGTGGAAGAAGGGAAGAACAGGGTCGAGATCGTTTCCGTGCGCCTTTTTCTCTCGACTCGCCTCGATGATCTGTCCTGAGATAACACTGTTCTACACACGCAGCCCGCATGGGTCACTCGCTCGTACGACCTGCAAGCCCTCCAACCGTGCGCTTCCTTTTCCCTCCCCTTTTTCCTCGCCCTCCTTTTCTTTCAGCGCCATCTAACGCTCTTTACCTCCCTCAGACCACGCTTCTACTCCGCCGATCCCTCCCTCTTCCTCAGTGGCACCGTCATCTGCACCTCTGACGTGCGCCCCTTTTCCTCCCTTCGCTCTTTCCCTTTCATAATTTGACCCGGCTGTTCGTGCAGTTCCCTGAAGCAGACAACCTCGCCGTGGCCGGTGCGGTTGAAGCCTTTGGTGGGCAGTTCAGGCGCGAGCTGACGAGAGAGGTGACGCACTTGATTTGCGTGGCGGAACATGGGGTGCGCCGGCTTCCCCCTTCTCCTCCTCTCTGGGTCTCGCGCAGTGAGATGCTGACGGCTAACGGTGTACGCCCGGTGCAGGCCAAGTACGACATGGCGATGAAGTTCGGCACCGAGCTGGGCATGGTCGTCGTCCTCCCTCACTGGTGCGCCCCTTTCTTTTCCCACTTTTACCTGGCGCTGACTCCCGCCTCTCCCTCGCAGGTTCGAAGAGTCCCTCAAGCTCGCCCAGCTCGTCCCCATCGACATCTACCGCTTCCCGTCCCCACCCTTCTCGACCACCCTGCGCGACGGGTCCTCGTCCCGCCCGTTCGCCGAGCGCCTCCACGCGTACTGGCTCGCGAAGCACGCCAAGCCGGGCGAGCCCGCGTCCGTCGCCATGGCCGGGAGGAGCTACTCGGCCGGCACGAGCGCGTCGGTCGTCACCTCGACGACCGCGGCCGGGCGGGGCGCTTCGGCCGCTCCCAGCGCGGGAGTAGGAGGACCAGCAGGAGGCGCTGCAGGGGTGATTCCCGACCCGCCCGTCGCCGAGGCCAAGACGGCCACGGCCGTGATCCTCAACGGCCTCGTCTCGCCCTTCCTCACCTCGCTCGAGGACGCCGATGCGTTCCTCGTCCAGACCGCGGCGCTCGAGCAGCCTTCGGGCGCGTTTCGCGCGCGCTCGTCGCGCCTCTCGGACGCCGGCGCCGACGGCGACGGCGGCAGCGGAGGCGGGCAGAGCAACGCGCTCCGCCCGGAGAGGGCCAAGGCGCGCATCTTCGACGGCGTGAAGGTGTACCTCGGGTCGGACCTGGGGCTGAGCAGGAGCCTGGAGAAGGCGCTCAAGGGCGCGATCGAGCATGCGGGCGGCGAGTGCTGGGCGTTTGGCGTGGACGGGGAGGAGGAGGGCGAGCAGGAGCGGTTCAAGGGCGGGAAGAGGGCGCCCGGGTTGGGTGTGGGAGCGGCGGGAGGAGGCGGATGGGAGCAGCGCAGGAGGGCGGAGAAGAGGTTGAGGGAGGCGGGCTTGGTGGTGCTCAGGGTGCGCGAGGGGTGGGAGTTCTGGACAGTGAGTCGCGCCTCGTCGCTTTCTTCCGTTCCATCCTGTGTGAGTGCAGGGGAGATGCTGACGGGCTAGTACTTGACAGGCCTTCGACCTCGGCATCCCCCTCGGCAACCTTTCTTACCTCTACCACTGCCTCTCGACCTCGACCCTCCCCTCCCCCCTTACTCGCCTCCTCCACTACCCGCTCCCTTCCCTCTCTGGCGTCCCCGACTTCCACACCAGGTTCCTCACAGTCTCCAACTACGCCGGGCCGGCGAGGGACTACGTACGGGCCATGATTGAGGTGCTCGGTGGGACGTTCGAGGGAACGATGAGCAAGGGGCACACGAGCTTTGTCGTCTCCGCCTCGTACGCCTTCCATTCCTCCTCTCTCACTCTCCTTCCCTCACTGACCTTTCTTGCTTCCGACTGCAGCGAGTACGGCTCCAAGGTCTCGCACGCGCGCACCTGGGCCATCCCGCTCGTGACGCACCTGTGGCTCGAAGCCTGCCTGCGCACCTGGTCGCTCGTCCCGCCGCACGCGCACCCGTCCTACCTCCTCTCCCCGACGTCCGGCTCGGGCGCGACCGCGTCCGAGACGCACTTTGCCACGCTCCTCCCGCTCACGAGCGGGAGCGGGGCCGGGTGGACGAAGGAGAACTTGGAGGAGTGGGCGGACCGCGACGAGCAGCGGCAGGCGAGGGAGTTTGCGCTGCGGCCGATTGAGGAGGTCATGGAGGAGAACGAGCGCGAGGTCGCCGAGGCGAAGAGGGCCGCGGAGGAGGAGGCCGGCGCGGAGCACGAGGAAGAGCAGGAGGACGGCGAGGAAGACGGGTTGGGCGAGCTTCCCCCGCCACCGCCGCCGCCGCCTGTGTCGGCACCGGCGAAGCCGAAGAAGCCCCGCGAGGCGCGCGCACAGGCAACCATGGACGTCGCCGACACGTTCTCCCCGGAAAAGGAGCGCGCAGCGTCCAAGCCGCCGTGGAAGGGGAAGAAGGCCGCCTCTTCCGCTACCGTCCCTGCCCCAGGGCGTGCTCCAACCAAGTCGACCTCGCCGCCTCCTCCTCCCGCCGCCGCCAAGACGAACGGCAAGAAGCGCGCTGCGGCCTCGACCAATCCCGCGCCTGTGGACGAGGGGGACGAGGCGATGGACGTCGACGGCGGCGAGGACGCTTTCGCCCGTCCGGCAGCGCCCGCCCCAGCACACGGAGCAGCAGCGTCCCGAGCGGTCGAGACGCCCGAGCCGCCGGCGAAGGGGAAGATCAAGGGGAAGAAGGCGGCCAAGGAGGCGGAGAAAGCGAGGCCGGCCAAGGAGAAGAAGCGCTCCTCCTCCCCTATCTCCTCGCACTCCTCCCACGGAGACGACGACGACACCTCTTCCTCGGAAGAGTCTCCGCCGCCCTCGGCGCACCGCATGCCCAAGACCTTCGCGCAGATCTCGAACGACAACCTCGTCGCGGCGGGCTCGAAGCGCGGCGCGGCGGCCAAGGCGCGGGAGGCGGTGAGCAAGGCGATGGAGGACAAGAACCGGTTCGACAAGGAGCAGCAGAGGCTCCACAGCTCGGCGAAGAAGCCGCTTGGGCGCAGGGCGAGCGGGAGCCAGAGCGCGAGGAGCTCGAGCCCGGTCAAGCGGGGGAGGACGGCGGACCCTGTTGAGGAGGAAAGCGAGGATGGGGAGCCGAAGAAACCAGCGGCGAAGGGCAAGAAGCGCCCGCCGAAGGAGGCGGTCGACCTCGGCAACGACGACGAAGACGACGAGGTCGAGGTTCAGCCGCCGCCGAAGAAGAAGCACAAGGCGCTTAAGGCTGTGCAGGCTTCGGCTGGCGGGGGGACGACACAGGAGGGTGGGGCGAGCGGGCAGGGCGCGGTGTCGAGCTTCGACAACCCGCCGAAGGGGAAGACGGCACCGTGAGCTGGCGATCCGCTGCCCTTTCCCCCTCTAGATAGCAAGGTCGTACTGATCGTCGATTCGCCTTCAACAGACCCAAGCCGACCAAGGTCAAGCTCATCTCCACTGGTCTCGGGCTCGACAAGTCTTCTCCGGAGATCAAGGTGCGCCTCTTCCCTCTTGCCGTCCCATCCCCTTCTCACGCTGACCCAGCCTGATCTCAATCAGACTCTCAGATCTCTCGGCGCGACCTGGACCGACCAGCCGCGCCAAGCAACCCACCTCATCGTCAAGGGCATCTCGCGGACGGAGAAGTTCCTGTGCTGTGCGTCTGCCCTCCCTTCATTCGTTCCTCGTCTCGCTCACACTTCCTGTCGTGCAGGCCTCCCCTTCGCGCCCAAGATCGTTAATCGGAGCTGGATTGCCGCTTGCATTGCCGCCGGCAGGCTCGTCGGTGCGTTCTGTCCAAGTCCGTCTGCCTCATCTGCCTCTCTGACGTTTGCTTCCACATACGCGGATTGTAGACGAGACTCCCTACCTCCTCGTCGATGAAGCCAAGGAGAAGGAGATTGACGATACGCTCCAGGCCATCCTCGCCCGTGCAAAGAAGGGCAAGCTTTTCGCCGACCGCAACGTTTACGTGACGAGCGGCGTCAATCCGGACCCGCAGACCGTGCAGCGCATCATTGCTGCCTGCGGCGGTGTTGTGCGTCCCGCTTGTTCCTTCGCCCCCCTTTTCTCCGACTCACTCGCCAGGGTTTCCTGCAGGTCCATGTCAAGAACGTCTCCAAGTTCGTCAAGAAGATCCTCGAGGACGACGACTCGCTCGTCATCTCTGCGCCGGGCGACCGGAAGGAGTGGGACGCGCTCGTGTCGAAGAAGAAGGAGATCTACGGCGTCGAGGCGGTCTTTGTCGCGGTGCTGCACCAGGACCTGGCACGCGGCTTCATCCGAAGCAACCGGTGCGTCTCCTCCTTTGACGTCTCTTGGGGATGCGCTGACAGTCTTGCCCCACAGCATCGACTCACAGCTTGACGCGTGAAGGAGGAGGAAGAGGCCGCGGTTTTTCTTACTTACTAGCTATCCCCATTCGTCTTTCTCTCCGTTCGAGTGCTTGTCCCTCTTTGTTGACTTCTAGCTGCCCGTGCAACCCGCCGGCCGAACGCTTGAAGGGATGCCGCGCGAGAGAGTCAAGCAACTTGGCGAAGTTCGTATCGCGAAGGCAACCTGTTTCCTCCTCACCACCATGCTGTCTGTCCGCTTTGCTTCCGCTGCTCGCAAGAGCACCTCGTCTTTCGCCGTCCGTGCGCTGTCCACGGCCCCTGCGCCCACCCTTCACCCCTCCGAGAGCGGCCTTCGTCCTCCTCACCTCCTCACCCTCGCCGACCTCTCTGTCCCGCAAATCCAGTCCCTCATCTCGTCCGCCGTCGCCTTCAAGAAGCACTACAAGTCCACCGCCATCCCCCAGGCCGGCCGCATCGAGGGCGCCAAGTTCGAGCAGGGCGATGGAGCCAACGCGCCAAAGGACGTCGGCGAGAAGACCCTCCAGGACAAGACTGTGGCGCTCATGTTCTCCAAGCGGAGCACTCGCACCCGTGTTGCCTCCGAGACCGCCGTGCAGAAGCTCGGTGCGTTTCCTCCTCCCTCACCTCTTCCGGGATCTGCAGTTCGTTGACCTTGTCCTCGCCGTGTAGGTGGCCACCCCATGTTCCTCGGCTCTGGTGACATCCAGCTGGGCGTGAACGAGAGCTTGTATGACACTGCCCGTGTTGTCAGCTCGATGGTTGACGGCATCATGGCCCGCGTTGGACACCACTCGGAGGTCGAGGTGCGTTGTTCGGCTTCCTCTACCTACTTCGGACACCTTGAGCTGACCCTCTGTCCGCAGACCCTCGCCAAGCACTCCTCCGTCCCCGTCATCAATGCCCTCTCGCACCTTTACCACCCCACCCAAATCCTCGCCGACCTGCAAACCCTCCTCGAGCTCCGCACCCCCTTCACCACCGACCTCTCCTCCCTTGAGGGCCTCACCATCGCCTGGGTCGGCGACTCGAACAACATCCTCAACGAGATGATGGTCGTCTACCCGCGGTTGGGCGTCAACCTCCAGATCGCGACGCCGAAGGGCTACGACCTCGACCAGGAGGTGCTCGACCGTGCGAACGAAGGCATCAAGGCCGAGGGCGGGAAGGGCAAGATCATCCACACTCACAGCCCGGAGGAGGCGGTCAAGGGTGCGCACGTTATCACGACCGACACCTGGTGAGCCGTCCTCTCCTCCTCCTCACTCCCCTAGTGGCCTCACTGACCCTTCCCCATCGACAGGATCTCTATGGGCCAGGAGGAGGAGTCCGCCCGCCGGTTGAAGGACTTTGCCGGCTACCAGGTCACGGAGGACCTCCTCGCCCGCGGCGGTGCGGCCGAGGGCGCGCTCTTCATGCACTGCCTGCCGCGCCACAAGGAGGAGGTCGACGACGAGGTCTTCTACGGCGACAAGTCGGTCGTCTTCCAGGAGGCGGAGAACCGGTGAGTCGCCCTGCTGCTTATCCTCCCTTCATCCGGCAAAGTCGAGAAGCGATGTGTGTTCCGCGGTCCACTTACACGCATCTCACCTCCTCACAGGAAATGGACCATCCTCGCCGTCTTCGACGCCTTCATCGGCCGCTGGAAGATTTGAACGCTCTCGGCTGAGGGTCAAAAGTAGATAGTCTTCGTTCTTCCGGGTTGTAATGGTTGTCTCTGTGTGCGACATATGGTTTGCATTGCCCGAATAAGCGCAGGTAGAAGACGGCGGCGGCGGTCGAAGCGGAAGAGTCGCGAGCCGTCCTCCCTTTTCCTCCTTCGCATCATGGCTCCCTCCGCTTCATCCGCCGCTCCGAGCTTCTCTTCCGCCGACAAGCTGCTGGCCAGCTTTCGGTTCGAGCGCGTTCTCAGCGAAGGTACGCCGCGCCTCCTCCCCACCTCCACCTCCCGAACTTGCTCAACACAGTGCTGTTGACCCAACAGACCCGCGTGCGATCCTCGTCTACCTTCTCGGTAGCGCCGTACCCGAAGGCAGCGAGACGCGCAGCCCGTGCATCCTCAAGGTCGAGAAGACGCCGTTCTCCCCAGGAGAAGCGCAAGCGCTCGCTTCGAGGGATGTCTGGTCCAAGTTGAACACGGCGCGTCTCTCTTTCCACCGCTTACGGACCTGGCTGACCCTCGCGCGCTGCCCCAGGTTACGGCCAACGACATCTACTCGACCTCGCTCGGATGGTTCGCGGCGGGCAGGGAGACGGCGGACGTGCAGCTTTCTTCCATCTGCCCCGCTACCGAGAAGGCAAGTTCCTCCGCCCCACCGTGTCCCGATTGAGCTGACACCTTTCCTCTCGCAGCACATCAAAAAGTACTCAACCCAGACCTCGCGCCTCGTCCGCGAAACGCCCGAGCTGTACGAGACTGTCGTCAAGCCCTACATCGACAGCCTTGCGCCGTTGACGATCAGCTGGGTGTACAACATCCTCGACGGGACGGCCGAGGCGGAGAACGTCC
Source organism: Rhodosporidiobolus sp. SP3-3/4 (assembly GCA_029873605.1). Classification (NCBI taxonomy): domain Eukaryota; kingdom Fungi; phylum Basidiomycota; class Microbotryomycetes; order Sporidiobolales; family Sporidiobolaceae; genus Rhodosporidiobolus; species Rhodosporidiobolus sp. SP3-3/4. The sequence goes on from JAQJIZ010000009.1 coordinate 436,885, forward strand.
TGCACCGAGACGACGACCCGGAGACGGGCTTCGTCCTGACGCCTGATCTGTGTGTATCCTTCTTACCCACCACTCCTCCGAACGCAGCACAGACTGACAAGAGGATGGATTTGCAGGAAATGGGACCAGAAAACCCTCTCAGCGATGTACCTCCTCGTCCTCTCGCAAGACCGGACGATCCGCTCCCTGCGCGACTTGCGGCCGCGGCACCTCCCCTTGCTGCGCAAGATTAGGGAAGAGAGCGAGCGCGTTGCGGTCGAGAAGTACGGCATCGAGAAGGGCGAGTTGAGGTTCTTCGTGGTACGTCTCTTTCCTCTCCTCTCGCTTTCCTTGCTCTTCGAAGCCTTACCGACAGCAATGTACAGCATTACCAGCCGACCTACTACCACTTTCACGTCCACATTGTGCGCTCTTCCCGTCCGTCCCGCTTTTTCTCCCCTTCACTCACCCCTTCTCTCGCCTGCAGGTCCACGTCTCCTACCTCTCCTTCTCAGGCATCACCGTCGGCCAAGCGCACCTCCTCGACGACGTCATCGACGCGCTCGAGCTCGAGCTCGAGCAGGCGCAGTCGGGCGGGCCAGCGCCGCTCCGGAGCTCGTTCGAGGGCCGGACGTTCACGTACGCGCTCGGGGTGGAGCACCCGCTGTATGCGAGGTTGAAGGAGGCGGGAGAGGGCAAGTAGAAGCGCGTGCAGCCAGGTATACGCGTTCTCGGCATCGCAGGCGAGGAAAGGAGAAGTGAGAGACTGCATTGCTGGTTGTGGTTGAAACGCACGCAAACGGAAGAAAGGAAAGGGGGATAGGTACGACACTGATTAAAGGGGGAATGTACGTGTGTGAAGCCCGATGGAATAGGGTACGGGGGTGAATAGTAAAAAGTCCGCCTCCCTTCCTTCCTCTTCCTCCTCCTGACACCTCTTCGTCCTCACTCCTCAGCCCGCTTAGGCGAGCCTCTCGGCGCCCGTGTTGGCCGGCGTGCTCTTCTCGCCGTACGTCGTGCCAGCAGCCGTGGTGGTCACGCTCGGCTGGCGGGCGCCGGTGACCGAGTCGCGCTCGTCGGCGCCGGCGGCGAGCGGGCCCGTGCCGTCCGGGCCGTACTTGAGCGTCTTGCGCGCCGCGATCGAGACGAGCACGAGCGAGATCAGGGTCGAGAGCCAGGCGATCCAGCCGACGACCTGCGAGAGAAGGGCAGGAAGAAAAGGGTCAGGAAGAAGTAGGAGAGGGTGTAGGAGGCGGGGAAGCGCACGAGGTAGGAGACGATGGGCGTCTGCTTGCTGTAGCGGAGGTCCTTGCCCGATGCCTGGACGAGGCTGTCGATGAGCGACTGAGGGAAGCCCGGCGCCGAAATCACGCCCGACTTGTTCGCCGTGTAATACTGTTGGTTTCCCGCGCCAGATCTTCGTCAGCACGCAACAGGAGCGATACAGAAGGAACGGGTCAACGCACGGAAGAAGCGATGAGGGTCGCGAGGAGGAAAATGAGGTTGAAGGCAAACACGCCCTCCTTGATGCGGACCGACTTGAGCGTCTCCGAGGCGCGCGGGCGGAAGACCGTCCAGAAGAGCAGGGCAAGGCAACCGAGAGCCGAAGTAGCCTGCAGGGCGAAAGAGGGTTGGCGGGAGAATAGGGTTAGCCTCGACGTCCTGCCTCTTTTTCCTTCGGACGAAGGGCGGACGACAGGACGCACAGCGGCGGCGGTGACGGCGCCTCCAACAGCCAAGGCGTCGCTGACGTCGAGCGAGGCGCCAGCGAGGGTCCTCTTGGTCTCGTCCTGCAGGTCGTGCGCCCTGCGGACCCGGCAACCTGGGTCAGCCCTCGCCGGCGCTGCTGGCACGCGGTGAAGAAGAGAGCGAGCAGCGCACCTGGCAACGCTCCACGCGGCGAGGCCAATCTCGACGATGCAGAGGGCGGTCGTGAGCAGGAAGAAGAAGATTCTGCGGGTTGGGGCAGGCGCGAAGGAGGATGTGAGAAGGAGGGTTCGGGCTCGAGGAGAGAGGGTGGGGCGGGTGGCGAGGGCGTGTAGGCGCACCGTGGGTAGCGCAAGTACATGGCTGGAGGACTAGCGGACTGTAGCGAGTGGTTGGGGAGAGAGAGAGAAGTCGTGTGGTGGGAGAGGGGAGATGAAAAAGGCGGAGGAGGGGGATGCCAAGGGAGCCCCTCGTCGACATCGAGAGGGCAGCACACGGCCACCCGCCGTGCGGTCATCAGGCCGCCCAGAGAAGCACGGGTCACGTGAACCGGACTCCAGGAGCAGCAAGTCTCAGCTCGGCCTGAAGAAGAAAAAACGGCTTCATTCCTCTGTTTGAACAAAGCCCGTCTCGTCTACAGTATTTACAGACTCATGCTGTCGGCACTGGCACCTCCTGCGCTGCCAGCATCGCCTGCGCCTCGCCGAGCGTGACCACCCGCGGCGCCTCCTTCTCCTTCGCGACTGCCTCGAACCCGACTCGTGCTTGCGACCTGCGGTCGACCACCTCCGTCGTGCAGGGGAGCTTGGCCGCCGCGAGCTTCATCACTGTGGGATGCGGACATGGGTGAGTGGGGGACGTAGGAAGGAGGAAGAGAGAAGGCGAACCGGCATGAGCCATCTCTGGTCGCAAATTCGGTCCGCCGATCTCGAGGATGACCCGTCCCATCTTTGCTCTGTACGCGGGAAGATTTCAGCGTGGGCGCAGAAGGCGTAGGGAGTGATACACGCACCGGCACGCCCAGTACTCGAACGTTCCCTTGCCCTTGCCCATACGGGTCTCGTTACCCTGAGGGAGGGAAAACGGGTCAGTCCTGCTTCGAACACGAAGAGAAGGCAAGCGAACGCACCTTGATGCACACCGGGATGTCGGGGAAGACGCGGAGGTAGCTGCAGGGGCGGACAGGTGAGCGAAAGGGGAAGAGGAAGAAGAGGAAGGAGGAGGACGGACACCTTGCTTCCCCTGATGGGCTTGAGCCCGCGCTTGAGGGCGGCCTCTGCGACCTCGAGGTGCTTGGCGGAGAGTCGGACGGCCTCGTTAACGCGCAGGCCGTAGTCTCCCCACTCGAGCGTGGTCCCCTTGGTGGACCCTCCGAGGGCGAGAGGAGTACGGCCCTTGTGGGCCTTGCGGTACTTTGTGCGGCGGGGGACGAGGGCCTTGTTGCGTACTTGGAGGAGGTGGGCGGGCTGGAAGAGGTCGGCGGTGCGGGTGAGGGCGGGAGAAGGAGCGAGAGAAGGGCGCGAGGCGGACGAGGACGAGAGCGAGAGACCGCGGAGGGCCTGGGTGAGGTTGGTGCGTTGGAACAGGGAGGTCATCGGGAGCGTGCTCGGGTGCTCTCTGGCGCAGTATGACCCTTGTCGAGCGAGATGAGCGGAAGGGAGAGCTTCGACTCGCGACTCTGGCTCGTCCCTCGTTCCACTCCTGCTGCTTCCTCGTGCTTGTACTCCTTCCAGCCATGTGCTGACACACTCAACCACCCCCGACATGACCACGCAACCCGCGCAACTAGGGGGCGAGGGCGTCCCCCTCCCCTCCCCCTCCTCCGACACCCGCTCGTCGGCTGTAGCTGCTCCTCCACCCACCGAGGGATGGATGAGGCCCGTCAAGGACATCGGATACGGATCAGTCAGTCCGCCCCACTCCTTTCGCTCCTCGTCCAGGCTGACCCGCCCTATCTCGCAGGCTGCCGGCATCGTCAGTCGCCTGTTCGAGCACCCGTTCGACCTTACAAAGGTCCGCCTTCAGTCTCAGCCGTTCGACCAGCCGCCGCGCTTCAAGGGGCCCGTCGACTGCATGCTCCAGACCTTTCGCAACGAGGGTCTTCTCGCGTTCTGGCGGGTGCGCTTCCTTTTCCTCCTCTCTTTCTCTGCTCTCCACTCAAGCGTTCCGCATCGCAGGGTGTTTCGATGCCGGTCGGCGGTGCGATGGTTGAGAACGCGACGCTGTTCGTCGTCTACAACCAGTCGCAAGCCCTCCTCCGGCGCCTTTTTCCCCTCCCCGAACCTTCCAACCCGTCCGACCCCCCGCCCATCTCCATACCTCAAATTGCCACCGCCGCCGCCCTCGCCGGTGCTGCCGCTTCTTTCGTTCTCACCCCCGTGGAGCTCGTCAAGTGCAAGATGCAAGTCCAGAACATCATCGCCGCCGAGCCCCTCCCGCCTTTCTCCTCCTCCACCATTCCTGGCTCCGCCTCTGCCCTCGCGCATTCCCTGCCCCCCTCCGCCACCTCTCCGGCGACCCCGGCTCCGGGACCCATCGCCATCACGCGCCAGATCCTCCGCACGCAGGGCTTCAAGGGCCTCTGGCTCGGCCAGACGGGCACCTTCCTCCGCGAGACGGGCGGGTCCGCCGCCTGGTTCACGACCTTCGAGCTCCTCGCGCTCCACTTTGCCCAGCGCCGCACCGACCGCGGCGAGGTCTCGCCCTCAACCGGCGGGCGGGTGACCAAGGGCGACCTGGCCGCGTGGGAGCTCATGGCCTCGGGCGCGTCCGCCGGCGTGGTGTACAACTGCGTGCTCTTCCCCGCGGACTGCATCAAGTCGACGATGCAGACCGAGGAGGAGCTCCGCGGCGGGCAGGGCAAGGCGTGGGTCCGCAGGGGGTTCCTCGAGACGGGCAAGGAGATCTACCGCGCCAAGGGGATCAAGGGCTTGTACGCCGGGTGCGGGATCACGGCGCTCAGGGCGGCGCCGAGCTCGGCGCTCATCTTCTATATGTGCGCCCGGTTCCTTCCTCTCTGTCCCTGTTCCCGGTCTAACCCGCTTCTCCTGCAGCTACTCCCGCCTCGAATCCATCTTCGGCTAGACTCTCAATCCTCTACACCTCTCGCCTGTTCTCCGGCCGTCATAAGAATCGCAGCATCGACTCCTTAGACGCAAATCTTTCCCTCAAGTTCCTATACCCTCTCCCCCTTGTACGACTGTAGCGGTGCAAAACTGTCGGCGTTCTCTTCCACTTCCAGAAGGACCCGGTGAGTAGACGCAGCTGTACCTTCAGAGTATTCGTCCTCATGAGCTCTTCTCTGAGTCTAGTTGTCGCCAAAATTCAGAGGTTGCAGACCCCGAGGGTCGCTAACAAAGACGAGCTAAGCTAGTTGACGAGCAAACGGCAGAAACGCGCCTTTCGCACCGCATCGCCGTGTTCGCGAGATCTACGCCGCCAGAGAAGCCCACCACGCCCGCTCCTTCTCCCTGTCCGACTCGTCCATCGCCTCGCTCACCTTGTCCTCGGCACTCTCTTCTACCCACCACTCGACCTCCCTCCTCCTCAACGCCGCCTCGTCCGATCCCGCCCTCGCTCTTCCCAACCCCACCGCGCGCCACAGCGCCCAGAACTGCTTCTTCTCGCCTTCCCAGCCTTCGGCGCTCGGGTCGAGCCGGAGCCGCACGCGCGCGAGGGCGAAGAGCGCGGACCGGACGGTGGAGAGGGTGCGCCAGTCGGTGCGGGGGTCGGACGAGGCGGGGGCGCGGACGAGCGCGAGGGTGGGCTTAGGGGCGGTGGGAGGAGAGGAGGCGGAAATGGAGAGGGAGAGGCCGGACTTGGCCGCGGAGAGGGCGTCGAGGGCGAGATGGTGCGCTTGCTTGAGGTGCTCGGCGAGTTGAGGTTGCAGAACATCAGCGGCGGGGGAGAAGCGGGAGGAGAGGGTGTAGGCGAGGAGGTGTACTGTTGCTTGTGATGCGAAGTTTGAGGAGAGGAGGGAGGGGATCTGGGCGGAGGGGACGTTCTTGGGCGGGGAGAGCCGCGAGGAGAGGAGAGAGGCGGCTTGCTGATAAGTTGTCAAGGCAGATTCGAGGGTTGAGAGGACTGAAGGGAGGGACGAAGAGGGCGAAGAAAGCGGAAGAGAGTCGACGAGGCTGTCGGCGAGGGAGGAGAGAAGCTCAACCCGCGGAGTGGGGAGCGAGGAAAGGACGGATTGGAGGTAAGCGGTCGCTTCGGAGGAAGAGGGATTGAAGGTCGACAGGGCGGATGCGCGAACAAGAGCAAGCTCGATGTCGAGGTCGTCCGGCTGGGAAGGGGAAGAAGGGGAGCGGGGGACCATGGCGCGGAGAGAGTCGGCGCGAGCAAGTGTGTTGCTGGCTGATTGTTGCAGCGCGGCCTGGTCCTCGGGCGACGCCACGGACGAATAGAGGGAGATGTCGAGCGCGACGGACTCCAAAAGCGTGTCGACGATGAGCTGAGGGGTGACGATCGTCGTCTCGACGACCTGCTCCTCCTTCGCCGACCCTCCCGCCGAGCCCGCCTCGTCCATCACCTCGCTGTCGTCGCCTCCCTCGTCCGCTTCGGGCCCTCCCGCCCCGAAGAACTTCTCCATCTCGATCCGCTGCAGCCGTTCGACCTCCACGAAGAGCTGCTTCGCCTCCTGTGCCGCCTGCAGAGCGCGCTCCTCGCCTTGCTCGACCATCGCAACGCCCTCGTCGAGCATCTCGTACAGCGCAACGTCCGCCTGCGCGAGGTTGAACAGCGCGTCGATCCTCGCCGTCCCTCCCTCCCCCTGGGGCAGCACGGCAAGCGCTTCACGGTACCCCTGCAGGGCGTTCTCGAGCGCCTCGAGGCACGCGGGCGGGGCGAGGTGGTCCGTCGCGAGGGTCTGGAAGACGCGCGCGCAGTTGTAGCGCGGGTCGAAGGCCGAGGGGGAGACGGCGGCGGCGAGGCGGTAGCAGGTCGTCGAGTTGGTGAAGTGCCGGGCGGCCTTCGGACCGGACTGGTAGCGCTCGCCTTGCTCTTCTTGGCGCGTGCCCTCTGTTTAACGTGGAAGGTTGGCCTGGACTGGGAGCAGCAAGAGGAGGGAGGAGCGCACCCTGCAGCCAGTCGTCGCTGTCCCAGTCTGCCGGAGCGGAAGCGCGAGCGACGTCGGGCGAGGAGTAGTCGATGTGGATCTGCTTGCTCTTGCCCTTGCCGGCCTTGGGCTTGTGCGGGAGGCGAAGCGGCATGGTTGAGGGAGACGGAGGTTGGACGAGCTGGTGTGCGGAGAGGGCGACGAGGGGCAGTGGGAGAAGCTGCCTGGTGGGTCGGCTGGGCTTTTTGTCTGTGCCAATCAGCTGTCGAGCGTGGTCGAGCTGTGGGAGAGGAGCGAGCTTAGCAGGTTCGAGGAGGAGGGGAAGGAGGGTGCGAAGAGCACGAGGAGTCGCCAGAAGTGGGCGGCTGGCTGGATCGTACCTTGGGAGTAGACCGGTGGTCTGTAAAGGTCTTCGGCAGGCAGTTGAGCGGGGGAAGGAGCGGGTGAAGCGAGCCGGCTGCGGATCTCGAGGACGTCACTTCGGGACGACGACTGGCCCAAGTCGCTTGCCTTCCTTCCCTTCACTCCCTCTTCCCACTCTTTTCGTAAGCCATGCTCACCCGCACTGCCACCCGCACCTTCGCTCACCCACGCACTCTCTTCTCCCACCTTCCGCCGCGCCTTTTCCTCCTCCCTCGGCTCGCACCCGCTCAGCAGCCCGCCCGCACCTTCACCTTCACCCGCACACACTCAGCCATGTCCCCCTCCGACCCGTACACCTCCAAGGCCGCCACCGACGCCTCCCCGCAGGAGAAGTGCGTCCGCTCTTCCTCCCCTTCTCCCCCTCCGATGACGCTCACCACCTTGGCATTCTGCCCGCCGCGACTCGCAGGATCGACGAGGTGAGCGCTCTCGTATACGCTCCGAGGAGGGAGGGAGCTCACACTCGTGTTCCCACAGGTCCGCAAGATCATCTCCGAGGCCAAGTTCGCCATGCTCGTGACCCGCGCCGCCGACGGTCTCATGCACTCGCGCGCCATGCACCCCGCTTCGCACAAGGGCCTCGTCTTCCAGTTTGTCGCCAACACCGACTGTCCGTCGCGACTTTTCCCCGCCGTCCTCTGCGAGACCGGCTGACTTTCGCCTGTCTTCCCTCGACCCTCTTGTGCAGCCGGCAAGTTCGACGAGCTCCAGAACGACGACTCGGTCAACGTCTCCTTCGCCGACCCGAGCACGACCGACTGGGCCTCCGCCGCCGGCAAGGCCAGCGTCGTCAAGGACATCGAGACGTGCGTCGCGAGCTCTTTTTCCTGTTCTTCTCTCGCAGCAGCAGGAATACTAACGCCCCTTCGTCGCGTGCGCAGTGTCAAGTCGCTCTGGAACCCGACCATCAAGGCCGTGCGTTCTCTTTCCCTTCCTTCTGCTATACCTTGCAACTTACCTTTCTCCTCTTGATCAGTGGTTCGGTGACCTCGGCGACGGTGTCCGCACCGGTGAGCCGGGCGACCCCCGTATCGCTATCATTCAGGTTATCCCGTCCGAGGTGCGTCTCCTTCTCCCCCTTCCTCGCAGCGGATCAACGTTGTTGACCTTTCCATTCGCCTCGTCTAGATTCGCTACTGGGTCAAGACCCGCACCACCCTCGGCCAGCTCGCCGAGGTCGCCAAGGGTGCCCTCACCGGCGAGACCGCCTCGCCCGGTCACCTCCGTGTTCTTGGTTCCTCCGACGTGCGTTCTCCTCCCTTCCTCTACCTCCTCTGCCTCGCCGGACTAGAACTGACTCGCCCGTTCTGCTCGTGTACAGCTGAGCCTCGCGAAGCAAGTTGAGGGGTTCGCGCCCTTTCCTCCCTCCCTTTCTCTCGCCTGCCTCACCTCCGCCTTTCCGTCCCTACTGTCCAAAGCACTAACCTTCTCCTTCTCGCTCCCAACAGGTCGAAGGAGCAGTGAACGCCCGCAGCAAAGTTGTAGCATAGCCCCATCGTCGTCGTTGTCCTCCCGTTGTGCCTCGTTGTGCCCCGCCGCAATCAAAGCAAAGTAGTACCGCTTCTCCTCGCCGGCTCTCACCGACACAGTCTAGGATTCGCTCGCCAAGAGGATGTGCGAGCGCCAGAGGGAAACGGGCCTTCCTGCTTTTCCTCCGCTCGAAAAGGGCAGCTGGTCAATGCCCGCTGCCCTTCTGTCGCTTTTCTCGCTCGGCGACCTTTTGATAGCAGTCCCCAAGTGCGTGAGAAGGGACGTAGCTGACGAGGATAGCCGCGCGAGCAACCCGGTAAAGGAAGGAGGAAGAAGAGAAAAGGTCACGCTCCTTCCTCCGCCGCGTCCGCATCGCTGGCAAGCGGGTACCCGCCAGCGAAAGGCTCTAGCTCAAGACGTCTGTCGACAGTGACCAGAGTAACAGCAGGTAGGCAGCAGGAAAGGCGGATCAATCGCTGGCTTCCACCCCCTCCTTTTCCTCCGCCGTTTTCTTTCCCCCATCTCGTCCGTCTTCAGTTTCCTTTGGTTACAGATGTCTCTCTTCTTCTTCTCTATCCGCCTATGACCAAAGAAAAGAAAGATCCGAGTGACGACGAGCGATTTTTTGGCACAAACCACTTTGGTCAAGAAGTCGTTTCCTGTCGTTTTGCGGTAGACTAACTCAGCTCGCTTTTGTTAGCGACCCTCTCGGGTTAGCAACCTCTGTATTTTGGCGCAACCAGACTCAGAGAAGAGCTCATGAGGACGATTACTCTAAGGTACATCTTCGTCTACTCACCAGCCCTCCTGGCATCTTCTATTGGACTGGTTGACTTCAACTCGATTGCTCCCCTCTATAGGCTTCACCTCGAAGCGGGAGAACTCCTCATCTACGGATGCTCATTTTTTTTGCTCTTCGCGCTTCCCTTGCTGTTGTCCCGGGGCCAGGCGACGGGAGAAGCGTGTCGGCGGGAGAAGAAGGCCAGGAGGAGGAAAACCGTCGGCTTTGCTCCAGCCAGCTTGTGCTTTCACACAGGCCATCACGGGGATGGTTCAGACTCGTCTGTGGCGAAAGAAAACGCAAAGGAGCGAGACGACGAGAACAAGGTGCCGCCCGCCTCGAGGAGGAAGCCAAGGTCATCTTCCCACAACTTGCTGTCTCCGGCTCACTCTCGCTATTACAGGTCGCTAGCCACTCTCACAGCCATTGCGATCCACCCCTGCACGACCTCGCCCAGCACACCACTCCCTCTCCTGGTGCTCGTCACTCCCACCCCCGCTCGGATCCGCACACCACCCGCAACACCTCGAGCACCCACGCGGACCCGCACAGGACACTCGCATGGCGTCCTTCTTTTCCTTCAGCAACCCGATCGAGGTCGACGTCCGCCTCTCGGACGAGGACGACCGCCAGGCCGTCGAGGTCAAGGGCGACGGCGGCGGCAGGGGCGCAAAGGGCGGCGAGTTGGCGGGCAGAGAGAGGTGTCCGGTCTACCTCGATGGGGAGAGCGTCAAGGGCCAGGTACGTCTCTCACTCTCGCGCTGTGCAGGTCGAGGTCGCCAGGTGGGGCGGCGGATGCTGATCCTCTCTCTCGCTGTCCACGCGTAGGCGATCATTCGGGTCAAGGACGGCAAGGGCGTTAAGCACGACGGGATCAAGGTCGAGTTCGTCGGCAGTATCGGTGAGCGGGCTTTCCTCGCTCCCCTACTTCGTGTCGCTCTCGCTCGCCAAAGCAGGGTATCAGCAGACCGGGGTTCGCTGAACTCCCCCACTGCTACAGAGCTCTTCTACGACCGCGGCAACCACTACGAGTTCCTGTCGCTCGTGCAGGAGCTCGCCAACCCCGGCGAGATGCGGACGGCGCAGGCGTTCGACTTTGAGTTCAAGAACGTCGAGAAGCAGTACGAGAGCTACCACGGCATCAACGTCAAGCTGAGGTGAGTCTTTCGCCCGCACGAAACCTTGCCGGGCGTCTGTGTTCAGGTTCCAGCGTGGGGCTGCCCGGTTTCCACAAGCCGGGTGAGAGACTGATCTCCTCGCTCTCTCTCGCAGGTACTTCGTCCGCGTCACCGTCTCTCGGCGAATGGCCGACGTTACCAAGGAGAAGGAGCTGTGGGTGCACTCGTTCCGCATGCCGCCCGACATCAACAACTCGATCAAGATGGAGGTCGGCATTGAGGACTGCCTGCACATCGAGTTCGAGTACAACAAGGCGAAGTGCGTCTTTTCTTTCCCTTCTACTCAAGCCGAGGGCGGTCCTGACTCGTCTTTCCGCCTCCTTCACCTCTCATCGTGCAGGTACCACCTGAAGGATGTGATTGTCGGCAAGATCTACTTCCTGCTCGTGCGGATCAAGATTAAGCACATGGAGCTGAGCATCATCCGGCGAGAAACGACGGGAGCAGGTACGCCAACCCCGTTTTCTTCCTCCTCTCTTGCTTCGTGCTAACTTTTGCCCTCTCCTCCCACTTTCCGCAGTACCGAATCAGTACAACGAAAGCGAGACGATCACCAAGTTCGAGATCATGGATGGCGCACCCGTACGAGGTCTGTCTCTGCCTCTTTCCCCCCCTTTCTCCTCCCCGCCTCCCGCTGACATCCTTTTCTCGCAGGCGAGACGATCCCGATCCGGCTCTTCCTCGGCGGCTTCGAGCTCACGCCGACGTTCCGCGACATCAACAAGAAGTTCTCGACGCGCTACTACCTCAACTTGGTCCTCATCGACGAGGAGAACCGGCGATACTTTAAGTGCGTTTCCGCCCCCTCTTGTCTGCCAGCGCATGTCTGACGCTGACTGTGCGTCTGTCGGACCGCGCAGGCAACAAGAGATCACCGTCTACCGCCAGAACCCCGACCTCTCCCAATCCATCACCTCCGACCCCGGCCAGCAGGCTCTCCCTCCTCCCGTCGACTACCAGCAGCAGCAACGCCCCGCCCTCGAGCAGTTCCAGCAGCAGCCTCACGAGCCGCTCGGAGCGCAGAGCATGGAGGGAGCAGAGTCGCCTGCGCTGCCACCACCGCCGGCAGAGGAGGTCTCGCCGCTAGCGTAGGAGGGCCGGAGCTTACCGTAATACCGATTGTTGTCGTTCCTGCACTCTCGGCTGGAGAAACCGGAACGAGAAACCGGAACGAGGAACGAACAGAGTTGCGAGTTTGTACAGAACGAAAAGCCAACGAAAGCACAAACGGAAAGGAAAAAGCGACGCATCCCCTCCCCTCCCCCTTCTCCCCCGGCGCCACGTATGCTCACGCCATTCCAGCCTCGCCCAGCTTGGCCTTCAACAAGCGCTCCACCTCGTCCGCCCTCCTCAGCTTCTCATTCAGGTCGTCGATCTCGGCTCGTCGGCGCTCGAGGCTCTTGCGCCTGGGTGTGAGGGAGTCAGCTCTCGAGTCTGGGAAAGCAAGAAGGAGGAGAGAGAGGGAAGCGGCTCAGCTCACTTACTTGCTCTCGACCCCCTGCTCCAGCTCCTGGGCGACGTCGAGGCGCGGGTCGTGAGGGCCCCTTGAGCGCGACGGCGCCTCATTGGCCGGGTCGGACGAGTGTGTCGAGGCAACGTGCTTGGCCTATCCGCCGTCGTCTCGCGAGAGTCAGCTCCTCCCCCAAGAAGTCGAGCCGAAGTGGGGCTCTTCGAAGCGGGAGAGAAGAGAGAAGAGGCGTACGTGCTCGACCTCGTCGTGGCCCTGCTGGGCCTTGGCGTGGAGGAAGGCCTGCTGCCTCTCCTGGTGCGTGGCGAGGTCCTGCTGGAGCGCGTCGGGGGACACGCTGCGGGAGCGAGGAGGAGGCGGTGCCAGCGGGAGGACGGAGAGGGAAGCGCGAAGACGGGTCAGCGGAGCTCGCATGCGGGTCGTGGGCTCGCCTTGGAGGTGTAGAGACGGGTCTACGAAGGGAGAGGAGGCGCACTTCTTGCCGAACTGCTCCTGCTCGTGCTGGAGGCGCTGGGCGAGGTGGGCGGGCGGCTGGACGTCTCCGAGGCTGGTAGTCGAGAACTCGGGCGAGTTCAGGTTGGACATGGCGGTGTGTGTAGCTGAGAGCGAGTGAAAAGGAGGAAGGAGAGCGAGGAGGAGAGGAGGGAAGAGCGAGGCGATGACGGAGTCGGTGGTCGAGGTGGGGGATGCTGGGCCTCGTACGGGCGTACTGCGCGTGTAGGATGCGTTAGAAGACAGTTAAAGGCGGTCCAGCTCTCGCGAACGAAAGGCGTTGCGGCGCGTTATTCTGCGACTCGAGGAGGAAGGGGTCGGGAGGAGCAGGGAAAAAAACGGTCGGCGCTCTCGTACGGCTCGAAAGGGCGAGCAAACAGCAGGAGGATACACGGATGGTAGTACGTCTGCGGAGAGCAGCAAAGGGAAGGCGCGACGAGGCCGAGGTCGCTTTTCTTCCTCGTCTTTTCCTCCTCGCCGCTCCCGCTCATGTTGGCTTCCTGCTTCTCCTGCACTCAGACTATCGGGCTGCAGACTATGAACTTTGCACCGTGGCACCGACACAGCGCCCGGTGCTCTGTCCAGCCTCTCCTTTTCATCCTCATCTCTCTTCGTCAAAATCCAGCGCTTTCGTCATCTGATGAAAGCGCGTGGGTCCGAAACCTTCTTACGTGGTCACTGCGAAGCTTTGTACCGGTCGGGAACAGCTGCAGGCAAACTGTACACGATTTCATTCCTCGCTCGCATCGCACGCCCTCTCGTCAAGTGCGAAGACACTGCTCGAACAACATGCTTTCAAGTCTCTCTCAACGTGACTGACTGAAGTTCTACGAGCGCACCCAGACGGGCTGTGTCAAGCCTCCCAAGCCGCAGCCGGAGTCTCTTCTTCCTCACCAGCAGCTCCTCATCCCCCTCTTTCTGCTGCTCACGCTTTTAGCTGCCCGCTCGGGAACGGCAGTGCACTTGCAACACTTGTCCAGCACCGCCATCGCCCGGCAAAGGGTCAAAGCCAGGAGCCTCGCCCTTTCCTTCTCGCCCTTACCCCCCTCTTTCTCGCCTCTTCAGAGCGGTACCTGCCTTACCCGGTCCGGCGGCGGGGTCCTGACACCTGGCTGAGCGGACTGCCACACCCACAGAGCGATACATGGGCCCTAATTGCGTTTTCTTCTTTCCCGGCGGTTCTCTCCCACCTCGTCCTCCCGTTCTTCGACGTCCGGCTTCGTTTTCTCCGGTCAGGCAGGACGAGAATGCTAAGCTGGACGCGCCCTCTCATGGCACGGCCGCGTGGCCAAGTGGCACGGCGTCAGTTTCCGATGACTCTGCCCTTTCTTCTTCTGAGAAAGCAGCAGGTTTGGTGGTTCTAGCTGGAAATCGCGGGTTCGATCCCCGCCGTGGTCGATTCTTTTGTTGCGATCTCGAAAGAGGTAAGCGGTGGTGGAGTACGGGGTCAAGAAGAGGGTCGGGCAGCTTTTTGTCGTTTTCTCTCCCCCTTCCGCCGCATTTTCGTCCGTTTTGATCACATCACCGCGTAGCTGAGCATCGCCGCTATCCGTCGCACGAAGAAGGAAGTACGGAGAAGCTGTTGAAGGCGAGATGACAACTTCTCCCTCCGCCCTGTTCTGACCTTCCCAGCCCCGCTTTTCTTCCGCTTCTTACGCGTCTTTCCCGCTTCCCTCAGCACCTCCTACGCTAGCTCAACATGCAGGAACCTGAACGAGAGAGAAAGGCCTCGGCCGGATGCAGCCTCTCGTCCTTGCCCTTACTCAACCCGCTCTCTCTACCGCCTCGCCCGGAGACCGGAAACGAACGGCGAGATTGCACAGGAATACAGCACAGACAAGGGCACGGCAACGAGTGTATGGTATCGAGAAGGGTCAGGGGAAAGAGGAAGAGAGCAAGTCTAAAGCATACCGGCTTGAAGGAGGTTCGACGAGATGACCTGCTCCTGGACGGCGGCTAGAACAGTACGCATCTGAGTACCGTCTGTCGCGCGAAGAGGCGTTAGCAGTGGTCGAGTCAGGGTGGGAGGGACGGGCGGGCGGAGGACGGACGGGTGAGAAGAGGTAAGGAGGAAGAAGGGAAGACGCAGGCGGCGGAAAGGACATACCGGTGGCGCAGGTCAAGTGCAGCAGGAGAGCTCGCTTCGGGTTGATGTAGAGGGAAGCAAAGTGCTGGGCGAGGTAGCTGGTCGTCGACTCGTAGGTGTTGGGGCCGCTGTAGTCGGTGAGGTAGTCGCTCAGCTGGAGATAGATGGGAGTAGAGGTCGGTCAGGTCAGTCAGGGAGAGCAGGGAGAGACAGGAAACGAGACGCACCTTGTACAGCTCGAGCTTCTTGCGGAAGAGGTCGGTCTGCGGAAGAATGGGGGAGTCAGTACGAGCTCTAGAAGTTCTCGGCAGAAAGACCCGCGCACCTTGTTGAGGAAGAGGATGACGGAAGCATTGGCGAACCAGCGCGAGTTGGCGATGGACTGCCAGAGCGTTGTTGCCTCGGAGATGCGGGAAACCTGGGAGGGCGAGGGTGTCAGACTCGATTTCCACGGGCCGCGAGGAGGTCGCAGAAGGCCGCAATCAGGTCAAAGGTGATGGAGGGAAGGGGAAGGATGACGCACGGACTCGTCCTCGTAAAGGACCTGGTTGTACTCGCTGATCGCGAGGACGAAGAGCAGCACTTGCACCTCGCTGAAGCAGTTGCTGTGAATGAGGGCGAGGGAGGGTCAATGGGAAGAGGGAGAGAAAAGGAAATCTCGACAGAGGAGAAGATCGGCGGAAATGGGCAGGGAGGGGAGGAAAAGAGAGCAGGAAAAAGGAGCGCACATCCACTTCTTCCGCTCCGATCGCTGCCCTCCGACGTCGCACAGCCGATAAGGCGTTCCGTGGATGTCGAGGCAGACCTCTTGAATACCGGTAGACTTGACACGGCTTCGGAGGATGTCCTGGTCGTTTGGGAGGTAGCCGGGCTGGGCGAGGCGCTGGACGTTGTCAAAGTAGTAAGGCGCCGAGTCGTTGAGCTGGTACTCGTGAGCTGGAAGCGACAAGAGAGTTAGCGTTGACTTCCGGTAGAAAAGAGGGAGAAACTGCACGCACCCATCTCGACCGCCTCCTTTGTCCCGTCAAACGCCCACAGCGTATGAATTGCCCGGGCCAAGTGCATATCGAGCTGTCCCTCCGGTCCCGCCAGCACCGGCCCGTCCCCCAGGCTCATCACCAGCTCGATGTGCTCGTTCATCGAGTCGGGCACCTCGATCCCGAGCAGGTCGAAGGCGTCGCAGACGACCTGCATCGAGCGGAGCGTGTTGTCGTAGATGACGTCCCGGTACTCTTCGCGCTGCGCTTGGGTGAAGGGCGCGCCATAGGCGAGTTGGAATTGCTGGGGAGAGAAGAGGCGGAGAGAGGGGAGAAGGGTGGGCAAGTGGACGGCGAGGAGGCAAGTGAGCAAGCGGGACAGCGCAGAAGCGTCCAATATGCGAGGGGCGAGTAGGTGGAAGACGAAGGAGCCTAGTGAGCTGTGTCACCGAAGGGAGAAAACGAGGACAAAGCATACCTTGAGAATCGTCGACTTGCCCGACTCGCCTGCTCCGAGGAAGAGCAGCTTGACCTCCTTCCTCAGCTTCTCGCGGTCTTGTGCAAGCGTCTTCTCGATCTCGGCGCTGCACAAGGCGAGCGAGGTCAGGCTCGAGCGTTCGTCAGGATGGGGAGAAGGGAGAAGAGCTTACTTGCGCGCCTCCGCCTCGTGGTCGATGGGTGATGATGCGCCGCACCCCATAGCAGGCGTTGGAGTGGAACAAGCAGAGCCGGAAGCGGGAAGAGGAAGCAGGAGGAGGGCCTCAAGCTGCGGTCAATCAAGCAAGTCGAGGCGACGCGAGTCTGAAGGGCGAGCCGGATGCGACGCGGAGGCCTCCTGACCAACGGAAATCTCGCCCCACAACAAGCGTTGCTCAGTCCGCTCCTCCAGACCCTCTCGCCTGCGCCGGCGCCGCTCGAAGGGCGGAAGAGGTGCGCGCAGGGCACTCGGCGAGACAGCTGCGAGCCGGTTCGTCCTCCTAGCTCCTGCTCGCCTGCTTCCACGGCACCTTCAGCTGGCGGAGGGAGATGGACGGAGTCGGCGGAGGTGGATGGGAGGGAGGGTGCGAAGAGGAGGCTGGAGGCGATGGGCAGCAGCGCAACCATGGACGGGCGTAGAAAGGTGACTGAGGAGTCTGTCTGCGCCGTAGCAGTGCAAGCTGAGCAGTAGCGGTGAGCTGAAGGCAGTTGACCTGCTCGCCTCGAGCGTCCTCCTCCTCTTGCCCTCCGCCCTCTCCCGCTGCTCCCTAGCTTCCGCTTCTGCTTCGCTCGAAACACCGGCTAACCTCCTCGCACTCGCCGCTGGCTCTCTCCGCCTCCTCCCACGACTTCGGTACCGCGATTCACGCACCGCCGGGTCCGCCTCCTTCCGGCTCTCCAACGCCCGCTCACGCCTCTGATGAGGCTACGCAGCGCTCCAGAGACACGGGCGAACTGACCGCAAAGTGGTACCGCCACTTTGAGTCAACCGGCGCCCTGCAACGGTTGCCCTAGACCGCTTCGCCTCCTCGTCCGCCTGCCGACGACCCTGTGGTGCTCGCTTCCTGCGTCTTCTCCTCTCCGTTTGTTGCTACCAGGTCCAAGGAGCGGTAGGAGAAGCAGCAGGCCATGCCTTACCAGATTGAACATGCGTGCGTTCCCTCTCCTCCTCTCTCCTCTCCCTCGCCTCGCATAGCCCGCACTTCCTCCTCCCTCTCTCTCCTTCTGACTGTCCTCCTCCCTCTCTCTCCTTCTGACTGTACACTGGTGTTCACAGCTCGACCACCGATCTTCAGGTCTCCACCATCGCTTTCGGCTGGACGCGTGCGTTTCTACGCCCTTTCCGTCTCCTCCCCACCGGTCCGACTGACTCCCGCACGCACACAGTCGGCTTCCTCTGCCTCAACATCTCGACTGCATGGGGGCAGACGAAGAAGCTTTCGATCTATGCCGCGTTGATCTGGTAAGTCCGCCCCTCCTCCTGCTCCCATTCCTACCTTTCAAACCTTCCCTGACCCCGTTCTTCCCTCCCCAGGGTGATGATCGTCGACTGCTTCATCTTCTCCGTCATCTGCTGGCTTTTCCTGATTGAAAAGTGGGTCCTTCTCCTCCTGCTGACGCAGCTCGCTCCGCTGACTGCCCTCGTCCCGCAGGATCGAAGCATCCGTGCCGTTCTACGTCGCCATCCTCACGCTGTGGGCGTTCCAGATCCAGATTCTGCTGCAGATCATAATCAACCGCGTTAATTTGCTTTGGAGCGACCACCGGCACCAGCGCTACCTCAAGTACGGCACGGCCATCGCTATCGGCATGATCAACATTTCCGTCTACTGGTAAGCGGCCCTGTTACCATCGCCAACGCGCTGTCGCTAATCAAGTCTTCCCGTTCCCGCGCAGTATTTGGCTTCCCGCCCGCATGGGCGTGAGCCCGACCTTCACGAAGCTCAACATGATCTGGGACCGCTGTGAGAAGTGTGCGTCCTCGCTTTCCCTCTACCACTATCCTTAACTGACTCAAGTGCGCTCGCAGGCATCTACCTCGTCATCGACGCCGGCCTCAACCTGCTCTTCATCCGTGTCGTCAAGGCCCGCCTCGTCGACCGCGGCTTGGACCGCTACCGCCCGCTCGTCGCCTTCAACACCAAGCTCATCTTCGTCTCCGTCGGCGCCGACTTCTTGTTGATTGGCACCATGTTGTGCGTCTGGCTTTTTGCCGCCCCTTTCCCGCCGACGAACCTGACCTTCCTCTCTTACAGCCTTAAGAACAGTTTTGTGTATCTCATCTTCCACCCGGTATCCTACCTCATCAAGCTGCAGATCGAGATGAGCCTCGGCGCTCTCATCGTCGAAATCTCATCCGCGAAGCCGCAGCGCGGCCCCGTCGGCGGCGCCTTCAAGGACCTGCAGATCGCCGTCTCGACTCATACGACCACGGAGGCTTTCCGTCTTGACGACATCGGCGGCGAGCACGACGACGCCGCGCCGGTGCGCACCACCCGCACGCCCGCCCGTCCTGACCTCCAAGTCCGACTTGCCAAGATGCGGCAGGACCGCCAGGAGCGCAAGGAGGCGATGCAGCGCGACGCCGACGTGCGGATACAGATGGGCGGAGAGGGCGCGAGGCGCGGCAGCGACTATTCGCTTGACGAGGAGAAGATTGAGATGAACGAGTGGGATTCGGTGCGCCTTTTTCTCCTTCTCCTCTGGTTGCTTTTCTCCCGCCCTCCCCGCCTCCTCCCCTACAGATGCTTACACTCCCTTCTGCAGCGCGGCCACTCGATTCAGGAGCTGCCCTACACGCCGAACAGCCCGACCAGCGAGAGTGCCGGCGTCCGCTTCGTCATCGAGGACACGGACAAGCGGGTCTGATCCTCGGCCGCCATTCATTCACTCCTCGCGATCTGTACCTTTCTGTAGTCCCGGCACCCGCTGTCCAACCATGTCGTTCTTTTCGCTCCTCGGCACCCTCACCCGCTTTTCTTCCGGGGCCGAGCCGCTTCCTGCCTTTGTACCCGCTCACGGAAAGCAGCGCTAAGCAAGGTAGGTCTCGTCGAGAGTGCGGCGGCATGCCCTGCTGCAGATCCTGGTACCTCGACCTTTCGGGAAGGAGCTGGCTCGACGACCTCGACCCGGAAGCGGGGGAAGCGCCGACTGCTTTCTTCCCCGGCAATCACCCTCGCCCAAGCTCTCTCTGCTGCTTCTACTTGCTCTCGCACGCTCTTTACGTCGCACCATGCCGTTCCTCGACCTCGCCAGCCGCGGACTGTACGTCCTTCGCCTCGTCCTTTTGTCGCCTCGCCATCCTCGCGGCCGCTCGCCTCGATGCAAAGGGCAGCAGCGCAACGGGTGCAGTGCATAGAGAGCTGACTGTGGACTCTCCTCTTTGCACACAGGCGGCAGTACTACACGATCAACCCGCAGTACGCCGACGACAACCTCGACATGACCTTCGACGGCCCTCCACCTCCCTCCCGCGAGCAGATCGACCCGAACAAACCCACACTCGTCTTTGTTCACGCCGGAACATCTTCCAGTCACTCGTTCATTTACCAGGTGCGCCTCCTCTCGACCTTGTCCTCGACCCCGGCTGCCTTCCTCCTTCCCTCCTTCCTTCCCATTCCTCTGCCTGGTCGCTCACTTTTGCTCCTCCGCAGTACCGCGACGCCCGCCTCTCTGCCGCGCTCAACCTCGTCTGCTTTGACTCGCGCTACTATGGCCGCACGGAGGGCGAGCGTCTTGACCACTACCAGGACCTCGACGAGCGCGCGGACGAGATGCTCGACGCAATTGACGCGGTTGTTGGGGACCGGCCGTTCTCGTACTTCGGCGAGAGCTTTGTCGGGTCGCATGTCGGGGCGTACATTGCCGCGAAGAGGCCTGAACAGGTGCGTTTTCCTCGGCTTTCCTGCTTCTCTCCGCCCTTTCCTCTCCTTTCCCTTTTCACATGGTTTTGCTCTGTTTCCTGAGCGAACCTGACATTGTTCTTCCTCTCGCCAGCTCAAGGCGATGATCCTCGTTTCGCCTTCATTCGTGGAGGAGTGCGTTCCTTTCCTCTACCTGCACCTGCACCCTCCAGACTAATGTCCTCTCTACCCTCTACTGTAGCCCGCCCGAGATGATCGACGTGCTGGAGAACCAGTGGGCGCCGCTGTGCGCAGTCAACAAGTTCGGCAACGGCGATGGAACAGGACGACTGCCGGATGAGGCGATGGCAGTCGTGCGAGATTACTTCTTCTCTTACCCTCGCGAGGACGTTTCGGACAAGCAGGAGCGGTTCTTGGAGCAGTACCAGTACCACCGTGCGCCTTTTCTCCTCCTTCCGCCTCTTTTCCTCGGAGTCTGACCCGCTTTCTTCCTACAGAGGGCACTGGACGAGACATGTTCGAGATCAACCAGCTGCTCCATTGGTTCCGGCGACGGTCGCCTTCGAAGGAGGTCTGGGAGGCCATTCGCTGCCCGGTTCTGCTGCTCGGCGGCACCAACGACACGACGGTCAACCCGGCGGATGCGCTCGGGCAGTGGTACGACATGCTGGTCAACGGTGCGTCCGGCTCTATCTCTCGCCGTTTAGGAAGAGGGAAGTTGACCTTTTCTTCTCGCATTGCAGTTAAGCCAGAAGACAAGCGCATCGAGCGTGTTGTCGACGGCTCCCACTTCCTCGCCACGACCGACTCGAACGTCGTTAACCGCTTCACGTACATGTTCCTCCAACGCTGTACGCTCGCCTCTTTCCACACCCGTCCCGGGATGCCGCTGACCCTCATCACCTACAGACAACCTCGCCTAACGCCCCATTCAACGACCCGTTCCGTCACCAGCACATATCTACCCGCATCAGCACACCCAGCATACCCATTCATCCGTAGACTTCGTCCCCCTATTGATCTGCATTTCCACCGCACTCGCCGTTTTCCCTTGCTCGAGCCATTCAGCCCTTCCGCAACCCGTCCTTGCTTGCCTTTGACAAGTTCGCCGCTGGTGGGCGAGCGCAGACCGGAGCAGGCAGCCGCCGGCCGGAGAGCGAGTTGCGTTTGGAGACTTGCGCAGACGGCCTCGACGCCTGGCTTCCCACTCGTCCTCCTCACCTCGCTCGTTCACGCTTCATCTGACTTGCTTTACGCCGCTCGCTCTCACCGGAAATGCCGTTCGTCGACCTGCCGGCCCGCGGGCTGTACGTCCCTCGCTCGCCGACTTCTCCCCACCATCTCGACCTCAGCCTCGCTCGCCACGCACACCTCGAGACAGCTTCTAACCGAGGGTGTGGTGCGAGGTGCTGACCATGGACTTCCTTCTGGCCCGCAGGCGGCAGTACTTCACGATCAACCCGCAGTACGCCGACGACAACCTCGACATGACCTTCGACGGTCCTCCTCCGCCCTCCCGCGACCAAATCGACCCGAACAAGCCGACACTCGTCTTCGTACACGCCGGGACATCGACGAGCCATTCCTTCATCTACCAGGTCCGTCTTCGCTCTTCCCGCTTGCTGCCGCCCAGCCTCTCCCCACATCGCTGAACTGACGTCTCTCTGCAGTTCCGCGACCCTCGGCTCGCCGCCGCTCTGAACCGTACGCTTCTACCTCTGCCTGTATGCAGCGCGCTTGCCCGGCTGACCTCTCTTGCGCTCGTGACCGCCTTGTCCCCGCGTGCAGTTGTTGCTTTCGACGCTCGCGGCCTTGGCCGGACAACAGGACCTCGGCTGGACCACTTCCAGACCCTCGAGGAGCGGGCGGACGACTTCATGGCGGCGGTCGATGCGGTGTTGGGGGACCGGCCGTTCTCGTACTGTGCGCCACTTTCCCTCCCTCCCGCTTTGCTCTCACTTATCCTACCTTTTCATGGCCCTGCAGTCGGAGAGAGCTTCATGGGCTCTCATGTCGGTGTGTATACGGCGGCGAAGCGCCCAAATCAGGTGCATGGCCGCCTTTTTTCATTTTCTTCTCCCTCTTCTTCGCGTTTCTTGAGCTGCGGCAGGCTATTGACTGTCTCGTGAATGCAGATCAAGGCGCTCATCCTCGTCTCGCCCGCATGGCCATCAGAGTACGCGTCTCGCCTTGCATCGCTCTCTATCTTTCCCTCTCAGGTTCACCGTTCTCTCAAGCCCTCTGACCCAGGTTACTGCGTGCAGTTCCTCCGGTATGGTTGACATCCTCGAGAAGGATTGGGCACCACTTTGTGCAGCGAACAAGGATGGGAAGGGGGACGGCACAGGGCGGTTACCGCAGGAGGCGCTCGAGGTCGTGCGAGGTGAGCATCGCCCTTTCATGTACATCCGTCCCCGTCGCTCATTCTGTCTGTCCTGGGCCAGACTACTTCTTCAATGGCTCCCAAAAGAACATGGAGAAGCAGGAGCGCTTCTTGTCGCAGTGGGAGTACCATCGTAGGTCTTCCTTTCTTGTCTTCCCCCTATTCCTGCGCTTCTTCCGCTTCTTCCTGGGCCAACCTTTCCTCTTTCCCGCAGACGGCGCCGGCCACGACATGTGGAAACTGCACCAGTTGCTCTCCTGGTTCCGCCGCCCCGCCCCTCCACCCGAAGTCCTCGCCGCCGTCCGCTGCCCCGTCATGCTGCTCGCCGGCTCGCAAGACACGGAGGTTGCCCCGATGGACGCGCTGCGAGCGTGGGACGAGGCATTCACGAGCGTGCCGGCCGAGGACAAGCGGATCGAGCGCATTGCAGGCGGGACGCACTTCCTCGCGACGACGGACCCGAACCTCGTCAATCGGTTCACTCTGCAATTCCTGAAGCGATGTGAGCTGAACAGCTTTCTCTCTCCCTCTTCGTTGCGCTACTAAGCAGCAGATGCTCTTCGGCAGACAATCTCGCATGACCCCTGCCCGCCGGTTTCCTCCTCCGCCGACCTTCTCTCCTTTTCCTCCTACTCGCTTCTATGTCCTCCTTTCCCCTCTGTCGACACTCCTCTCTCCTTTCCGTATAACCATCAGCACCTTGTATCTATGTCAGCCCAAGCAACTCGGTTTTCGTAGCCCTTTTCCTCTTTCTCTCTCTTTCCCGAAGACGAGACGGGCAGGAGAGGAGCAGAGTAGAGAGAGAAATCAGAAGACGACGTTTGACTGGGCCTACTGAACAAGCTAGACCGCCCTCTCACTCTCGACAACCGACAACAACAAGCAAGCTTCGCCTTTTCCGACCGCCTCGTCGCTTCAAGCAGCGCCCGTCCCCGAGGTCGACGTCTGGCCCTGGCCCTCGCCGCCGAGCCCGACGGTCTCCTGTGCACGCGAGCCAGCGGAGGACGAGTCAGTCTCGCCCGCGGAGAAGGGAGAAAAGGGGGGAGGAGAGCAAAATCACGACGCACCTTGGCCTTCTGGACGAGGCTCTCGCCCTGCCCGGCGCCCGTGCCGGTGCCCGTCGACGACGACGACGTGCCCGAGCCGGAGCCGCTGAGGGTGTCGCCGGCCTGCTGGGTGGCGCTCTTGTCGCCCGAGGGCTGGACGGCCGAGGCGACCTGCTCGTAGGCGGCTTTGGCCTGCGGAAGGAGGGGGGAGAAGAGAAGGGGGAGAGGTGTTAGCAGAGAGGCGGGAATAGGCGAGCAGCGGGACGAGGCGAAGAGGGGGGAGAAGGGTTGTCGAGGAGGAAAAGGACGAGGAGGAAAGGGTGAGTCGACGTCGACGAAGAGACTCGGTCGAGCTCGCACGCCCTGGGAAGACCCCAGTGAAAGTCGAGGAAGGGGGGAAAGCGCACCTTGTCGCCGACCTGCTCGGTGGTGCTCTTGCTCTCCTCCGGCTTCATCTCGCGCTCGGCCTTGGAGGTGAGAGACTCGCGGCCGGTGTCCGACATCGTGTGCTGGGGGTAGTAGTGGTGGTGGTGGTGCGATTGGTGGGGTGCGCGAGGCGGTGCGAGAGGTTGCGGTGGGAGGGAGTGAAGGGAAGGAGGGAAAGAGGTGAACGCACAGCCGAGCTGCACCTCGTCGCCTGCTCGGCGGTCGGTCATCGGCTCAAAGAGGCTCAGAAAGCGCCTCAGAGTGCTCGTGAAGCACGTTCGACCTCTGTGCGACTGCGAAAGCGAGGAGAAAAAGCGAGCCGAGAGGGTTGAGCAAGGGAGAAGAACGGAGGACGAAGCTCTGCAGCCGCTACGAGAGGCGCTGAAGAGGGCATGTAGATACAGAGGAAGGACACAGACCGCCCCCAGCACCCTCTCGCAAAGGAGTCGGGGCTAGGGGCCTGACGGGAGTGTGAGGAGGACAAGAGGGGTGGGAGCTGGCCCATTACGAGTGATCGTGGCAGAGCCTTGCGACGCTTGTACGTTCTTGTCCGTGATGGGTATCTGCCGTCGTCACAGGAAAGGCCGCCGCGCTCTCCTGCTCGTTCTGGCCGTCCTGCTCCGGATCAGCCGTTCTTCGTATACCTCTGAGGTACGTCGCTGGTGCTGGCAGGTAAAGGCGACGACGTTTGCTGAGACCTCCGTGACACCCGTAGCTGTAGATGAGGCGCTCGCATCCGCAACGCGCGACCTGCATGTCGAGAGGGCTAGCAAGGGAAACAGAGAAGCGAGAAGCGCAATTGCGAAGGAAGCGGAAGCGGAAGCGAAAGTGGGAGCGCAGTACTGATGCTAGCGCAGCATCGTCCCGGGGGCCAAAGGGGGTAGCTTGGCCAGCGCAGGACGCCTCGACGTTCCCTCCTCGCCTACGGGGTGGTCCTGCCGTCGACCTCTCGAAGCGCGTGCGCGCATCCCCCGAACGCTTTGGTGACCCTGTTTGCACGTGTTCGTCGGATGTCCCTAGTCGTCCTCGACGTTATCGAGGCGTGAACAGCTCGAACTGATGAAGAGGGCGGAGGTGGTGGAGGTGGACGGAGGGCGGCGACGGGGCGGCGAGCGGACAATCGGGAGATGGGGACTGCTGCTGGCAAGACCCAAAACCCGCAGCAGCAGCTCTGCCAGCGATGTGAGCGGTTGTGGTAACTCGCAACCTTGACCTCGCCTCCTTGACCTCCGCCCAGCTCGCTTGTACCGCTCACACCGCTCAGAGTACCTCAGTCGCTCGCGCAATCGGCTCAGCTACAGCTCAACTTCCACCTCCAGCACTCCCGTCTTCCCCGGCCTCCTCCGCCTCAGTCCGCCATGGCGACGACCGTGATCCAGTCGCTGTCCTCCTACTCGTCCTACCGCGACTCGCGCTCGCCCTTGAGCGTCCAGGTCCAGCACCAGAACCTCGCCGTCTCGTCCACCGTCTACGTCGGCAACCTGAGGTGAGCTGCCTCTCCCTTCCTCCTCCCACTTCTCGCTCGCCGACCTTGTCCCCCCCTCTGCAGTTTCTTCACCACCGAGGAGCAGATCTACGAGCTCTTCAGTCGCGTCGGAGAGGTCAAGCGTATTATCATGGGCCTCGACCGCAACCTCAAGACCCCCTGCGGCTTCTGCTTCGTCGAGTACGCCCTGTTTCCTCTCCTCTCCCTCTGTACTCGTCCGACTGACCTCTGTCTACTCGCTAGGTTCTTCCAACATGAGCACGCCGTCGCCTCTCTGCGCTACATCTCGGGCACCAAGCTCGACGAGCGCATCATCCGTGCCGACCTCGACCCGGGCTACCTCGAGAACCGCCAGTACGGCCGCGGCAAGTCCGGCGGGCAGGTCCGTGACGAGTACCGCGAGGACTGGGACGGTGCGTCAGCCTTTTTTTCCCTGTCACGTCTTCCTCTCGCTCGAAGCAGGACTGACTCCGCGAGTCGGTTGAACCACAGCTGGACGAGGCGGCTGGGGCCACCTCAAGAGCCGGCAAGAGATGGAGAACGAGCGTCAGCGCGAGCAGGACGAGATCTACCGCACGGACCACGATGCTTCCGGAGCAGGACGCGATGTCCCGACTGGTGCCGGTGCGCCGGACGAGGTGAGTTGGCTCCAGTCCATCTCTCTCCTATTGTCCCTTCCCGCACCCGGGTGAAGGACGTGTGCTTACTCAGGCCGATGTTTAGAATCCGCGCTTCCGCGACGAGCGCGACGACTAGCTGCTCCTCTTCACCCTTTTCCCGCCGCCTCTCGCATAGTAGTCGACTCTTCGGACCTGTTGTAACTATACACACTCGCTGCCTCTGCTCCAGTTGAGTCGAAAAGGGTCGAGCTACATTCACCAAGTGGGCTACTCATCCTCCTCGTCCGAAGCAGGCGCTATCCTCCGCTTCTTGTACGCCTTCTTCTCCTCGACGACCTCGACAACCGTCGTGAACTCGACCTTCTCTTCGACGATGACGAGATCGTCGTCGCTGTCCTCCCTGCTCGCCTTCTTCTCCTTGATTGGCGGCGGCGGGGCAGTCTTCTTCCCAAAGAACCCGAGCAAGCTCCCCTGCCCCTTCTCCTTCGGCCCCTCCGCGTCCTTCTTCTTTCCGCCCTTCCCCGCCGGCCCCGCCGCCTTCTTCCCCTTTCCCTTCTTCGCCCCTCCGGACTCGCCGTTCACGCTCGCCTGCCTCTCCTCCCACACCTTGACCACCGCGCCACCGAGGTTCGCCCCGCTGACCTTCTCGGCATCGACCCACTTGCCAAACCCAGGGCGGGAGCGCACGAGGTCCTTCTCTGCCTTTTTTGGGGCTGGAGCGGACGAGGCGGAGTGGAGCGAGGGAGGAGTGGAAGAGGCGGAGGTGAGGACGAGCCGCTCGGGGTGGTAGGTGCGGATCATGTGGCTGTAGGTATGGGAAACGCTTGGGAGAGGCGTGCGGGAGACGAGGCGGAGGCCGGTTTCTTTCGGAGGGGAGGAGGCAGAGGGCGCGAGGACGGATGAGAGCGAGGGGGTGACGAGGAGTGCGGAGAGGAGCGAGTTGACGTGTTTGGTGCGTGAGGAGGAGGAGGAGAGGGCGGGCGAGTCGTCGTCGTCGGAAGAGGAAACGGGGAGGTCGACGCCGGGGAACTCGAAGAGACCGGCGAGGAGACCTGCAATGCGAGGGCAAGTGTCAGTGCACCTTCGCCGGCAACCCGAAGAAAATTCGAACGAAAGCACGGCGGGAAACGAAGTGCAGGAAGAAGCGACGGGAAAGGGGGAACGCACCCTTCTCCGGCCTCTTCACCAACAACACCTTCCTCCCCTCCTCGCTCGCCTCGTCAGCCCCTTCCGGCACCCACTCGAGCACGCACACCGCCGTCTCCTCCTCGCGCTTCTTGGCGCGCACCTTCGCCATCGGGTAGACCTCGACGCCGTGCTGCTTTGCCTCGGCCGGGGTCGAGTAGGGCAGGGGCGCGCAGAGCGCGCAGAGGTCTTCGATGTCGAGGTCGGGCACCGATGAGGAGGAGGAGGCGGAGGGGCGGTGGGCGACGTAGCGAGCCTGGAGAAGGAGAGGTTAGATCTGTCGCCTCGGGGTGCGACGAGGGGAGCACACCTCTGCATAAGCCAGACACTCCTCGTTCACCGGGCACTCGCCGCACTTCGGGTTCTTCGGCGTGCACACCGTCGCTCCGAGCTCCATCAGTGCTTGATTCCAGGCGCCCGGCTTGTTCGGCCCACCGATATCCGCCAAGTCATCCGTCTTCGGCTTCTCCGAAGCCGGTCGCGAGCGCTTGAAGTGCGGCGAGCTAGTCGGATCGTGCTCGTGCTCCGGCTCAAGAGTAGACGTGGTAGCCTTGGAAGAAGAAGAGGTCGAGGAGGAGGGCTGAGCCGGGACGAGCGCGTCGGCGAGCGCCCAGATGTAGTTGGTCGTCGCCTTCGCGGCTTGCGGGGCGTGGAGGGCGGTGAGGCGGGAGAGGACGCGCTGGACGTTGCCGTCAACGAGCGGCGTGCGCTGCGCGAAGGCGATCGAGGCGACGGCGCCGGCGGTGTAGGGGCCGCTGCAGGACGATACATCGTCAGTATAGTCCACGGCAGGGCAAAGTGGCAACTATGCAGAGTTGAGGCGGGCAATGGGAACGAGGGGACGCACATTCCGTCCACACCGAGCAGTTCCTCCGCGCTCGAGGGTAGTAGGCCGTCATACTTGTCCACGACCGTCTTGGCGCCGTCGAGTCTGCCAATACAGCAATATTCAGTTCCTGCGCGACTTGCGAAGAAGGAGAAGAAGAAGGAAAGGAAAAACGCACAGCCTCTTCGCCCTCGAGTAGTACCCGAGCCCCTTCCACACCTCGTTGACCTCCTCGATGTCGGCTTTGGCGAGGTCCTCGACGGTCGGGAACCTGGCCATCCAGCGCGTCCAGTAGCCGACGACGGTGACGACCTGGGTCTGCTGGAGCATGATCTCGCTGACCCTGTCGGCGGAGGAAAGGGTTAGGGCGGGATCGATAAGTGTAGAGGATGCGATAGAGCACGGTGACGAAAAGTGGAGAGCCAGGAAAGGGGGTTGAGAACGAAGAAAACGGGGGACGGACCAGACCTCGTACGCCCTCTGCGCCCTCTCCTCCTCCGTCTGCTGCTCCAGGTCGACCTCCTTCCTCCATGGCATGCCCCTCTCCTCCTTGACGGCGTCGAACCATCGCAGCAGCTTCCTCTGCACTGTGCTCGCCTCGATCGCGGACTCGAGGAGCGGCGGGAGGACGGGGTCGTCGACGGCCTTCTTCTTGCGCTTGGCGGGGGGCGGCGAGGTGGTGCGCTTGCTTGACGAGGTGGCAGGGTAGCAGGGCGAGCGGAGGAAGGCGTGGTAGGAGGCGGAGTGGGGGCGAGAGGGCAGCGACGAGGGCGAGAGAGCGCTGGACAGCAGCGACGCGCAGGGGTGCGTGGCGTTCGGGGGCGGCAGAGACGTGGGTGCTGAGAGCACGCTCTTCTTCTTTGGCGGCATTCTCAGCGGGGTCGGGAGGCGGACGAGGGAAACAAGCGCTCGCGCCGCGACGGGACGACCAACCCCAAGTGTGCGGATGAACGTGAATGGCTTCTTCACAGCGATAAACCTCTTCAGCGGTCTACACAGTCGGAATGAGGGCGGCAATGCCCGCAGGAGCGTCCTCCTGACTGACCGCCGTCTTCTCCCTCCACCCTACCCGCTTCTCCCGCGATTAGGCTGTCCGGTCTGTAGAGGCGCGTGACGCCGCCATTGACTTGTTCGACGATGAGGACGGCGAGGAGCGGCGCCCGGGCGGAGCTGGGGGGCTGTATCATTTGCGAAAGGGTCAGCAAACTGCGGGAGCGGCGATAGTGGGGAGGAACTGACGCTGGTTGCTGCTTGCCGTCTCGGATGAAGTCGGCAAGGTCCTGTGGTGGCGCGGAAAGAAAACCTGGAGCTGCTCTGTGGAAGAAAGGGAGCGGTGAGCCTGGGTAGAGGAGAAGAAGGCCGGGAAAAGCGACGCACCTGCACCCCCCTCGCCCTCAAACATAGCCCAGCGTCTCGTCCAGTATGCGCTGCACCCTCCCCTCGTCCAGCTCCGGGTACTTGGTCTCTCCCTCACCTTCTGCGCCGGTGTTCTCGCTCGCGAGCGCTTCAAGCGCGGCGGGGAGGTCGCTGTTTTCGCTTCTGCGTCAGTCGCGCTCACGAGAGGATGAGAGGAGTGGAGGCTTACGAAGGAGCCTGGCAGACGGTGGCCCAGCCAGCCTTGGACATCTCGAAGGCGAGGTCCGACTGGTGAGAGTCCATGAGGGTCGAGTTGGGGACGAGGAGGAGGCGGCGGGGAGAGGGCGGAGGGATGGAGGTGGCGGTGCAAGGGTCGGAGGAGGGAGAAAGGCTGGAGGCGGCTGAGGAGGATGAAGGGAGCGGGCGCAGGAAGGAGAGTATGGAGCCGGCGCCTGTACGACGGGCTGGGTGCGATCAGCACGTACTCATGTGGTCCAGCCAAAGAGACTGAAGCGCCTCAGCAGCTCCTACGCACCTGCGTGACTGACGACGAGCTGCGCCCTCCCCACCTCGTCCTCGATGTCGCCCTTGAACCGCACAACCTCGACCCGCACGCCCTGTTCGTCCCTTGCACCTGCACACCAGCCTTCTGGCAGGGCGCTGTTTCCCGCCTGCGCCAGCACCGTGTCGATGCCGAGTCGAGAGAGGGCGGACAAGGTGCGAGGTTGGAGGAAGGCGTGCACGAGCGGAGTGAACTCGGTGCTGCCCACGGTCAGGACGCAGGTACGAGCCATGCCTGCTGAGCCCGAGGAGCGCAGTCGCAAGCAGTTTCGCGTGAGGTGAAGAAACGATCAGAGGAAGAGGAAGAGCATGCGACGAGGGTTACAACAAAAACGACGGCGAGGGTACAGCAACAACGACAGCGAGAACGCCCTCCTAGGCCGCCTTCAACCGCTCCTCCTCGCGCTTCTTCCTCCGCTCCTCGGCCGCGCGCTTCAGCGCCGCGACCTTGTCCTCGTCGTTCCGCCTCGCGACCTTCTGCACCTTCTGCTCGAGCTGCTCCTCGGCCTCGCGCTTGCGCTTCTCCTCAAGCGCGACCATCTGCCGCTCGATCTCGCGCGACTGTCGCTCCCGCTGCTGCCGCCGCCGCTCCTCGGGCGAGATACCCGGGTGTAGCAGCGAGGCCGTCCGGTCCTTCTCCTCCTGGCTGGGCTCCGGCCGCGCCGAGATCGGCACCGCGAAGCCGCCGCTCTTGCTTCCCGGCGCGCCGGGCGCTTTCGGCTTGGCGACGATGTTGAGGCCGCCGGTCATGAGCTGCCTGCGGTCGATGATCTCGCCGTCGTCGTTCAGCTCGATCTTCTTGCCCGTCTTCTGCTCCGCCTCGGCCGCGAGCTCGGCGTCCGTCTTCTCCTTCGGTGGCGGTGCGACGTTGAAGGTCGGGCCGAAGACGGGCTTCTTGGATTGCGAGGCGGCGACCGCGGCGGCGTGCGACTCGGAGGTCGCGTCAAGGTAGTTCTTAAGGAACGAGGTCATGCCCGCGCCCTTCTTGCCCGCTTCGGCTTCTGTCGACCGCCAAGACCGGTCAGCCAGCGGTACAGCGCTGGAAAAGAAAGGGAAAGAGACGGACCCTCGCGCTTCTTTTCCTCCTCCTCGGCCTTGCGCAGCTCCTCCTGCTGCTTGAGGTACGCGGGCGTGACAAACTGGTCCTTGTCGGCGAACTCGTCGCCCTCCCTCTCGCGCTCGCGCTGGATCATCTTGTCCTCGGCGCGGAGACGGTCCTGCTTGCGCAACTCGGCGGTTTCGAGGAGGCGGTTGATGTACTTGGGCTGCCGGGACGAGAGCGTCAGCTGCGGTGGGCCTCAGGGGTGGGAAAGGAGCGCACCTTGCGGTCTGTCGACTCTTCCTTGCGCTTGGAGACGGCGGCCTTTTCGGCGGCCTTCATGTTGTCGTAGACCTCATCGTACTCGAAGACGGTCGAGTCGAGTTCGAGCTCCTGCTTCTGTTTCTGCTTCTGCTGCTTTGTGAGGGTGGCGGTCGACACGCGTGGTCGAGAGTTGGCGAGGTGCGACGAGGGTGGAGCGGAGGAGGAGGTGTCGTCGTCGTCGTCGTCGTCCTGCTGGCTGAAGAGGGCCTTGCCGGGTCGTTTCTTGGGTGGCAGACGAGGGAGGGCGGCCTTGTTGAGTCCGAACGAGAGCTTGGCGGGAGCAGACATGAACGGCAACTGATCAACAGCAGCAGGACAAGGTGCTCTCCCTCCTCACTCGCACTCGCTATGAGCTCATCCAAGAGCACCAGCATGCAGGATACAGTCACCCACTTGACCACCTACGCCCCCGACGAGCTGGACGACCCAGTCTCGCTCATCGAGTCGCCGTCTCCCCACTCGCTCGCCGCCCTCGCCCGCCTCGCTCGCTACAAACCTCCACCGGACCCATGTACGCTCCGCCCTCTCCTCATCCCACCCCCGAGCGAGCTCATCGCACCGTTGCCGCTCGGCAGACCCATTCCCGGCTGGCAGGTCCGCCGTCCTCGTCGCCCTCTTCCCCTCCCGGTCAGGCCGGAACCTCAACGTCCTGCTCTCGACCCGCAGCCCTCACCTGCGAACCTACGTACGCTCCTCCCCCGCCCACGCGAACCGAAGAGAATAGTCTGACAAGCTGCTTTTCTAGCCTGGACAAGGTGCGAGTCTCCGTCCGCACTCTTTTCTCGCGAGGCTGACTGAGGGAGGAGAGCAGTGGCACTGCCAGGTGGCAAGATGGACGACACAGGTGCGTACGCGGACCTCCTGGAATCTGAGGACCCGCTCATCGCTCCTCGCCGCAGACATGAACCTCGAAGCGACTGCTCGCCGTGAAGGTCAGCTCCTTCTCCACCCCTCCCGTTCTGAAGCACTCAATGCTTCTTCCTCCAGCCTTCGAGGAGGTCGGGCTTCCCATCGACACGACTCGAATACGCTACCTCACCGCTCTGCCGCCTTTTCTCGCTCGCTCGATGATGCTCATCACCCCGATCGTCTGCTTCATTCTCGACTACTCCCTGCGGGTCAGCCCCACCCCTCTCTCGCTTCCCTCTCACCCTGCTTACCGCTTCCCCGACTGCGCCGCTACAGCCGGAACTCAACCTAGACGAAGTTCACTCCGTCTTCTCCTTCCCGCTCGAAGGGTTCCTCACCCCCGACCCTGCCCACCCGCTCTTCCACGCCCCCTTCCCGCCCGATGTGCGAGAGGCCAAGACCCCGTACCACACCTGGGAGGACTACCCCTGGTTCGGCCGGCCGCATCGCTTCCACAGCTTCGAGGCGAGGCCGCAGGCGATCACGGGGCTGACGGCCGAGATCCTGATTCACGTCGCTGCTATAGCCTAGTACGTCCACCTCTCTTTCCGCCCCAGCAAGCCTACTGACCTCGTCTCCATTTTCTCTTCCTTTCCTTCCCCCTCCACAGTGGTCGACAACCTGAGTTCCCCCTCTACGCACCCACCCAGCGCCCTCGCGAAGAGCTCATCCAGCGCGCGATGCAGGACCCAAAGTGGGACGAGTTCCGGCGGAACTGGGGCGAGAGGCGGCAGAAGGAGGAGGAGGAAAAGAAGGAGGAGGTTGAGGGGAAGGTAAGGGGGAAGCTGTGAGCGGAGAGCAGAGAGTCTGTAGTCTGCTGTTGTCGTACGAACACTTTGCGAGCCTGCCTTACCGCGAGAGAGCCCTTTGTCGCCTCGTCGTCCTCGCGGCGGCGCCCCTCTCGCTCGCTCACTCGGCTCGCACTGCTCTTTCTCGCTCGTCTCGCCCGCCCAAGCATGGCCAAGCTCTCCGACGCCTCCCGTATGCCCTCCCCGCTGCCCGCCTCTCTCATTCCCCTCCGCTGATGCTGCATTCAACCAACTCGCTCGGCAGTCGACAAGGTTCCCTCACCTCTCCAGGCCGCCGCAACGGAGCTCGACAGGTTGGCAGAGCTGGCAAAAGGCGGCAATCTGAGTGGGCAGGACTGGGCAGCGGTAGCGAGGGCGGGCAAGACGCTCGCAGACGGCTTGCGGAGCGGTGCGTCTCCATCTCATTCTCGCTGCCTTTGCCCTTGCTGACCTTGCACGCACGAGCAGAGGAGCTCCGGACATCCCTCGGCGAGGCGGGCGTGCTCGAATCGGTGGGCAAGCTCTTCGAGGCGGTGTGTGCAGCCGACGAGGGGGACGCGGGCGTGAGCGTGAGGACGGAACTGGCGAGGGTGGTCGGGAACATGTGCTTTGAACACGGTACGTCCTCTTCTTGCCCCCTCCTGCCCCCAACGCGAGATGAACCGGGCAAAACCTCGCTTTTCCTCGCAGACGCGAACCGCCAACGCTGCCTCGACGCGTCCATCCCTCTCTCCCTCGCCGCCTCGCTCTCTCGGACGCTCGGGGTCGTCGAAGAGGGCAAGATGGTCGAGCAGCAGCGCGTGCTCAGCGTCGAGGAATTGAAGCTCGTCAGGGCAACGGTCGGGGCGCTGCTGAACATGTCGCTCAAGTTCGGTACGCCTGCCTTTTCTCTTCCTTCTTCGCCGTACTGGACCTGAATGGGTCTCTCGCAGACCCAGCCCGCCGCGCCCTCACCCAGCGCAGCATCCTCATTCCCCTCCTTGCCATTCTCGACACCCGCCCTCACGCTGTACAGACGACAGCGCCCATCTGGACCGTAGGCTGCTGGGTGGGCGAGCCGGAGGAGGGCATGAGTGCGGAGGAGTGGGAGGAGAGGCTGCAGATTGCCGGCATGGCGATCGGGTGGACGGTGAACGTGCTGGAAGACGTTTTGGGCGAGAGTGCGTTTCGGCTCCCTCTCCTCCTTCCGGATCTTGCGAGCTGACAGCGCCTACATCCACAGACAAGTCCGACTTCCCGCCTTCTGGCCTTCTCTCCCTCTCTTCCGCCTTCCTCTCCCTCTGCACCTCCGCAACCGAGCCCCCTTCCCGACCTCTGCACGTCGACCTCGAGTCCGCCTCCGACTTCCTCGACACCGACATCGAGCTCCTCACCGTCTCGTCCAATCTGCTAGAGTCCCTCGTCTCCTCCTCAGATGAGCTCCGCACCGCCCTCGCCTTCTCGACCTTCAACCCTGCCCTCCCCTACCCCGCCTCGAGCACGCTCGAGCACCTGCTCGCCTTCATCCACTCTGCGTCGCCTCCGCCGCACTGGGCCCACTCGGTTGAGGACGGTGCCGAGGGCGTTGCTCGAACCGAGAAGGCGTTCGCGGCTGTCAAGGCCGCCGTCGTGCGCGCCGTCGTCGACGCGCCGAACGCGGACGAGGTGATGGAGCGCCTGTGGGAGGAGACGAAGGTGCAGGGGCAGGGGCAGGGAGAGGGGGAGGAAAGAAGCTGGTTGGTCGAGAAGCTGGTGCTTTGGCTTGAGGAGGCGCAGGGGCAGGGCAGGGAGGACATGCTCATCTGCGCGGCGCACATGCTTGCCGCGCTCGGTCGCAAGGGTACGCCTTCCCTCTGCTCCCCTCTTCCTTTTCCCGCTCACCCACGTCGATCCTTTCCGACAGACGAACACACCCTCGCCCTCGTGCACACGTACGGCCTTGCTGCGCCGCTCGCCCGCATCGTCCGCGAGAGGGTCGAGCAGCAGCTGGCGGCCGTGCCGGCGGAGAGAGGACGGCCGGGCGAGACGACACAGATCCTGTTTGGGGTGGTGAGCCTGATGAGGCATCTTGCGATTCCGGGTGCGGCACCCTCTTCGTCCTCTTCCCGTTTCCGTCCTCTTCATGCGAGGAAGGGAACACTGATGAATCTGGGAGTGCACCTCCAGCCAACAACCACCAGGTCGTCGGCGACACAGGCATCATCCCGACCGTCTCTCTACTGCTCCGCAAGGAGCTCGACATCGTCGGCCCGCTGCAGATGTCGACCATCGGCCTGCTGAAGCACCTCGCTACGAGGAACAGTGCGTCTTCTCTCTCCTTCTCTCCCTCGACCTCATTTGCTGAAGAGGCTTGCGCAGTCTCGAACGCCGTCCTATTCCTCGCCCCTCCCGCCTCTTCTTCCTCCGCCGACGCCCCTGTCGATGCCGTCACGCCGCTCGACCATGTCCTGGCCCTCGCGTCCCGGACAGACGACGTCCGCCTGCGCTCCGAGTCTGCACGCGTCGTTGTCCGGCTCGTCCTCACCCTCGTCTCGTCTCCGTCCTCCTCTTCCTCCGTCCCGCCGCACACGGACGAACAGTCCGCCCTGCGCGTGCAGGCTTGGGACGCACTCAGGACGAACGAGAGCGCGATCAAGGTGCTGTGCGAGCTGGTGCGGCTGAGCGGCAAGTTCCCCATCCTGGTCAACGAGGGGGTTGTGGCGTTGACGATGATGGCGGGAGGCGGGAACGATTCGGGTGCGGCTCCTTCTTCATCTCTCGCAGCGAGGTTCGAGGTTTGCTGACCCCGCCCGAGCGAGCAGCCGCCCTTGTCCTCTCCGGCCTGCTCGCCTCCCGCTCTCCTGCCCCTGTTGACTCTTCCTCTGCCGCCGTCGTCCCCTCCTCATCCCTCGACGCCGCTCCGCCGCCCTCCGATACCCCGTCCAGCGCCGCCGCCCTCCTCGCCTCCTGGTTCGCCCTCCTCGCCTCCTCCCCCTCGACCTTCCTCGCCTCTCCCTCTTCCGCCTCGTCTTCCGCCCCAGTCCCCAGCTCGACCCTCCAGCCCGAAATGCTCACCTCCGCCTCTGCCCTGCTCCTCTCCGCCCTCGAACCCGCTTCGCGCGCGGAGCGGGACCGCGCGAAGGCCGTGCTCGGTGAGGAGGTGCGCAGGGCGAAGGAGGCGGTTTGGGGAAGGGAGGAGAGGGTGGGTGTGCTGGGCAGGGTGGTTGGGCAGGTGGAGGACTTGCTCGAGGGGAGGGACGGGAAGTAGGGTGCGAGGGGAGTAGAGATTGTCAGCGCGCTTCGGAGTGCGCTGACGTGCGACATGAGAGCGCTGGCACAGGCGGAAGAGGCGGAGAAAAAGGGCAGAAGAGGTTGGGAAGGTTGGTTGCGGCAGATGAAACGACGGTCCAGCCAGTGACGCCCACTCACTACTCACTGTAGCAGCCTTTGTCTGAATGCCCTGCGCAGGGGGCGAAGGTGACGGAAGAAGCAGAGGAAGCGCAGAGGCTGCCTGGCGAAATGGACTGCTCGTCGTTCTCGCTGCGCTTCAAGCGGGGGGCGAGTGCTCGAGAGACAGTGCCGGCGGACGTCTTCTAGTGCCCACGAGGCCACTCCTGCAAGTGACGGCGAGCCGGAAAGAGCGAGAAAGCAGTGCGGGAAGAGGACCACAAGACGAGCGAGGAGGAAGAAAAGCGAGGAGGAAAAGATGAGGAGGGATCGTTGTGTGCGGCGGTGAGACGCCTGTAAAACTTGCAGCGGCGGTAGCGTGGGAGCGAGTGTGTGGAGGAGGAGGAGGACGGAGCGAGACAGCCGGGGAAGAAGCGGAAAAGGGCGCGAGGAAGAAGAGGGAGAGGAGGGCGTCGAGCGGTGAGCGGGAGACGAGGAGCGGGAGATGCGTACGAGGCCGAGGGAGGGGGGACAGGCTCCGAGTGGCTGGAAGGGGCAAGATTGTCGTGTCTGAGGACGACGACGAGATGCTCCTCGAGCGAGGCGAGAGGAAAGCCAACTCTGCGCCCTCGACACCGGCTCTGGTGCTGCCCCTGCCGGTTCCTCCCTTCGCTGTACAGCTGCACCGCCCTCTACCCGACCGACTGGCCCTCCACCGCCATCGACTGCGCCTCTCGAACCCGCCCGCCCCGTCGACCGGTCCTTCTCGACCGCTTCCTGCTGCAGCACTCCCCGCCGGGCAGCTGTGCACCTCTCCACTCGACGCGCAGTACCCGACTCGCCTACCCTACACCCTCTCCCAGCCAGAAGAGCCCCGTCGGGTGCCACCAGCCGTCGTCGTCGTCTCGCACCTCGTCGACCGCACCACGACCCGCCGGACAGCCGGACTACCACTCGGCATTCGTCAGTGGAGCACACAAGCCAGCATCGACCACGAGCACTCGCACCGAGCGAGCCGTGAGCGCTACCGAGTGTCCAGGAGTTTGTCCTCCTCGGTCCAACCCTTCCTCGCCCGCTCCACAGCCACACACGCACTGTGGACAACGGCGACACCCACCATCGCACTCGCAGCATCATCTAGCATACCCCACCCCTCGCACAGCCCGTCTCGTCTTGTTCGCCGTCGCAACCGCTTCCTTCCCCTCGCCCATCTTCCGACTGTCCAGTCTCCCTCCTTCTTGCTCCGGTCCAGCCTAATCTCGCCCGTATCCACCGCATCTACTCCAGGTGCGTGACGCACTTCCCCTCGCCCTTTCCCGGCGCACCGACGTGCCCCTCCTTCGCCCCGTTCCGCAGGCTCACCTCTCGCTCCTTCCTCCCTCGTCCAGCTCCCGCCTAATCGACCCAGCATGGACGGCTCTCCCTCCGCCTCGCCCGCACCCAAACCCATCCACCCTCGCCACCTCGGCCTGCCTCGCCGGCAGTCCTTCGACCCGCTCTCGTCGACCAAAGGCTCCCTCACCCTCGGCTCCCTCCCTCCTCCTTCCTTTGGCGCCATCCCGAGCGGTCTCCGCTCCGTGCCCGCCCTCGAGTCGACGCGCCACCTCGGCTCGGCCGCGTTCCGCAACGTCTCTGCGCCGCTCGGCGACGGCCAGCGCACCCCCGGAGGCAGCCTGGTCATCGGCGCAGAGGTGTTCGGGTTTGGCAAGTACGCGCCCAAGGACCCCAAGGAGCGGCGTATCAACGGCAGCGTCGACGCAGAGGATGGCGGCGCGGCGAGCAGGATCTTGACGGGCTGGCCGAGCGAGTACGGCAGCCGGGGCACGGCGTCGACCGACGACTTGCGGCTTCCGGAGGACTCGCGGTTCAAGCACGACCGGCTGAGCGGCGTACGTCTTGTCTCTCTCTTCCTCGCCCATCACCTTTTTCTCCCTCTTTCCCGCCAACCTCGCGACGGCGAGGAGATCCTCCGCTTTTGTTCCTGCAAGGGGACTGCGGATCGACCTCCTAGAAACTTTCTGGCTTCTTAGCGTTCCACCACGAGGCCAAAGCGCTGACCTCCCACCTCACCCTCTCTTCGCCCCTCTTCTCGCCCCTCTCCCTCCTCTTTCTCTCCCCCCTTTTCACCTCCTCGCGCAGGACTTCTCCTCGTCGGCCCTCCCGCGCCCCCACCACAAGCCTGCGGGAACGTCGGTCGACCTGCGCCCCTCTTCCCCCGCGAGCGCCATGACCGGCCCTCTTCGAGCTCCTTCCCGGTCGAGCCTCCTCCCCTCGTCGACCCTCGCCTCCCACTCGTCCGGCGAATCGCAAGACGCCTCTCCCCTCGGCTCCAGCGGCACCCTCTCTGACCCAGCGACGAACCACACTGCGGCCACGAGCGCTGCCGGCGCGTCCTCCACCTACGGCGGCTTCCCTCCCTCCGGCGCCGACTCGACCCCGTCGCCCAACTCTGCTCCTTACGTCTACCCCTTCCAGCCGCCCGACCCTTCGCCTCCCCCTCTCGGCAACCCCTACTTCAACCACGGCTTCGCCATCCCGATGTCCCCGCCGCACCTTCCGCGGAGCGCTCAGCACGGTGGCTACGTCCAGCCGGGCGAGCTTGCGTCCCCCGACGACGGTCTCGCGTTCGGCATGCGCAACATGAGCCTCGCCAACGGGTCTGCCAGCGATGGAGGAGCGAGGAACGGCGGAGCGGGAGGAGGGCGTCAGGGAGGAGCAGGCGGGATCGGCGGCCGCGGCGGCGTGTACTCTCCCGACCCGTACGGCACCAACGGCGGCGCGCCGTCGCGCGATCAGCCGTCGAGGCAGAACTCGACGGGCTTCCAGCCGTACTTCATGGCCGCGCCGACGTCGCCCTACCTCGCCCAGCAGGACCTCTACTCCCCGATGGGCTTCGCCTCTCCGCCCCCGCCCTTCTACTCTCCCGACGGTCCTGGCGGTCGTCGCGACTCTGTGTGCGTCTTCTCTCCCTTCACTTTCTCGTCAGCCGGATTCCGCGAAGCTGACCTCCTATTCTCGCTTCCCCTGCTCGCCCTCCCGATCGCGCCTTCGTCGTCGGCATACAGCCCGGTCCCAGGCTGGGGTCTCGCGATGCCGCCCTTCGCGCTCCCGGCAGAGTTCCAAACCACGCCCTCGACCGTCCCGTCCCGCAACGGCTCGTTCTCCTACACGCCCTCCGGCCTGCCGGCGAACGGCGTCTCGCCGTACGCCCCGGGCGCGCCCACGCCCTTCTCCGCCCCGTCCCCCGGCGGCTACGACGGCCAGCCGCACGCGCACCCGCATGCGCACCACGGTCCGCCGCACGGCGGCGCGTATGGCGGGCCCGGCCCGCAGCTCGGCCAGCAGCACCAGATCATCCTCGGTCGCGGCGTGCGCGGCGTCGAGTACATCGCGCCCGGCCCCGTGCAGCCGCATGGGTACGGCGCGGGCTACGGGCCCGACATCAGGAGCTTGAGGAGCCCGCTGCTGGAGGAGTTCAGGAGCAACAGGAACCGGAGCTGGGAGCTGAACGTGCGTTCTCCCTTCTCTCGATCTCTTTCCCGACCATGCCGAGACTGACGACGAGACGGCGGAGCAGGACCTCGCTGGCCACATCGTCGAGTTCTCGGGCGACCAGCTCGGCTCGCGGCACATCCAGACCAAGCTCGACATGGCCACCTCGGACGAGAAGAACATGGTCTTCCAGGAGATCCTCCCCAACATGCTCCAGCTCTCGACCGACGTCTTCGCCAACTGTGTGTTTTCCCTCCTCACCCCTGCTTGAGACGAGCGGCACTGAGCCTCTTCCTCGTCCCCCTCTCGCAGACGTCATCCAGAAGTTCTTCGAGCAGGGCAGCCAGGTGCAGAAGACGGCGATGGCCAAGGTCCTCGAGGGCCACGTCCTCCAGCTCTCGCTGCAGATGTACGGCTGCCGAGTCGTCCAGAAGGTACGCTCTTTCCGTCTCTCTTCCCATCTGCCCCGAGACTGACGTCGAGAGTCGTGCAGGCCCTCGAGTACGTGCTCGTCGACCAGCAGGTCCGCCTTGTCAAGGAGCTCGACGGCCACGTTCTCAAGTGCGCCCGTGACGCTCAGAGCAACCACGTCGTCCAGGTGCGCCACATCCTTCTCCTCCTTCTCCGTACTTCACTTACTCTACTACGCTCGCAGCGCGCCCTCGAACGCGTCCCGCCCGAGCACCTCCACTTCATCACGGACGCCTGCCTCGGCCAAGTTCACTCGCTCGCAACGCACCCGTATGGCTGCCGCGTCCTCCAGCGCATCTTTGAGAACTGCCCGCGGCCCCAGACGCGCGCGCTGCTCGACGAGCTGCACCGCTACACCCAGAACCTCATTCAGGACCAGTACGGCAACGTGAGCTATTGCTTCTCCTCCTCTCCTCCCCTCTGTGCAGTTTGAGACTGACCCTTCTCTTTCTACCGCAGTACGTCGTTCAGTGGGTCATCGAGAAGGGCGAGCAGCCGGACCGCTCGCTCGTCATCGCCAAGGTCTATGGCCAGCTCCTCCCGCTCGCGCAGCAAAAGTTCGCCTCGAACGTCGTCGAGAAGTGCATCGTCCACGGCACGCCCGAGGAGCGCGCGCGCATGGTCGACGAGCTCCTCCAGCCTGGTCCGGACGGCACGAGCCAGATCAAGGCGGCGCTCGTTCACCCATACGCCAACTACGTCGTCCAGAGTGCGTTTCCATTCCCTTTCTCGCCTTCTATGCTCGAGACTGACCCTGTTGCCCGCTCGCAGAGTGCCTTCACTGCACCGTCGGCGCTCAGCGCGACGCCCTCTTCGCCGAGGTGACCTCGCAGCTGATCAACCTCCGTCGGTATTCGTCGACGTACTCGAAGCACCTCGTCGCGATCCAGAAGACGCTCATCACCGAGCGTGAGCGCGCCGGCCTCCCTCCCGTCGACTTTGGCGCCGGCCCGGCCTACCCCGTCCTCGACGCGCATGGGAACCAGATGCCGATGCCGTACTAGGCGTCCCCCCGACTCCGCTCTTTCGCCTCTCTCGCCTCTCTCGCCTCCCCAATACCCTTACGTCCCCGCCTTGTCTACACCTCTCGCCCCTCGACTCCCCTCGCTTTCCGGATCGCCTTTCCCCTGTACAAAGTCGCCTTTCGCCTCGCCTCACATCGCTTATCCCCCCTCTCCGCCCCCCTCTCTCCTCTTTCCCTCTCGGTTATCACCGTTCTCCGCCCTTCGCCCGCCCATCGCCAAAAGAAGCGCCCTCGTCCGTTCAGCTTCAAGCATCAAGAGCGCCGCATCTACCCTGCAGCTACAGCAGACCCTGCCTCCCTTCCGTCAATCGCCCATACCGTACCCACTCTCGAACCTTGCACAGACACCCTCGCCCGTCCATTGTGTCCATCGTGGAAGTCTGGTTTCGCCGTTTTTCTTCACCTTCGTTTTCCCTCTTCCTATCTCATCCCGTCCAGTCCTCTCCACTTTCCCTCGCCGTCTTCTTGAGTAACGCAGCACCGTCTTCCTCCTCGTCTAGACGTCTCCCCATCCCCCTCGTCTTCATCCTTTTCACCCGTGCTCTCCCTTCGCAATCGCAAATCTGGGTTCGTTCGCTCTCCCTTCCTCTCTCGCCGCGTCGTTGCTATCGTCAGCGCTCGTCGCCATCGAGCACGCCAGTCCTCCTGCAACCTCGCAAGCGAGGAAGCTGACTGAGCAGCTTCCCGAGCCCCACTTCGCGGCACTCGGCCTCTTCTTCTCTCCCTCCTCACCACTCTTTCTCGATCAGCATGCCTTCCAGCCGCCACATCCTCGTAGTCTCGGGCCTCGGCAACGCAACCGGTACCGGCGCCGCTGTCGCTCGACTCTTTGCCTCGGCACTCTCCTACCAGGTCGCGCTCGTTTCTCGCCCGCGCGAGGAGGTCGACGAGCTCGCCAAGGAAATCAACGCCGAGGGCAAGGGCGAGGCCAAGGTCTTCTCGGTCCAGGAGTACAACCCGGACTCGATCCGGGGCGTTTTCAGCGAAATCAAGCAGGTGTGGCCTGAAGGCAGGATCAAGACGGCGGTGTGGAACACGGCTCAATGGTACGCCTCCTTTCTCTTCGTGATGCGTAGAGAGAAGCCGACGTCCCCTCCGCAGGTCCAACATCCCCTTCCTCGACATCACCGACGCCAACATCCGCCTCTCGACGGAGCTCAACATCGTCGCAGCGACCGTTTTCTCCCAGGAAGCCGTCAAGGCGTTCACTGCGCCGCCGAAGGAGAGCGGCGACGAGGGCGGGACGCTCATCTTTACCGGCGCGACGAGCGCGTGGAGGGGAAAGGAGGGCTTCGGGGCGTTTGCGGCCGGCAAGCACGGGTTGAGGGCGCTGAGCCAGGTCAGACTCCTCCTTCTACCTTTCATACGAGCTCTTACTGACACGTCGAGTTCACCAGTCGATTGCGAGGGAGTATGGCCCGCAAGGCGTTCATGTCGCCTTCGTCGTTAGTCCTTCTCTTGCCCTCTCTTTCCCTTTTCTTCCCCTTTCTTCTCCCTTGTGGTTCTCATGCGCTCTTCCCGCAGGTCCTAGACGGCACGATCCTGACCACCCGTACCGCCGCGCTCTTCGGCTCGCGTCCGGACAAGGAGCCCAACTGGCTCCGCGACGAGAAGCAGCGCCTCTCCCCGGAGAGCATCGCGAGGACCTACCTCTTCCTGCACCAGCAGACAGCCGACGCCTGGACGCTCGAATTGGACTTGAGGCCCGCAAAGGAGAAGTTCTGAGAAGGAGATGCGGGTGAAGGCCGCTTCTTTGCAACACGCTTAAAGTAGCACACTCTCTACCGGTACCGGATTCTTCAAGGTTTGGAGGACGACGCAGTAGCGCTCGGTAAGCTTGAGGAGCAGGTCGATCTGCAAAAGAAAGGAAAAGGTCACTCTGGCTCGTTCGCTCTCCACCCGATTGGCGCTCTCCATACATCGACCTGGCCCTCATCGGAAGACACACCTTGTCCTGGGGAGTATCGCCGCAGTCGAGGTCGAACTTGAGCCGTACGGAGGAAAAGCCGACCGGGACGGTCTTGTCGACGCCGAGAGTCCCGCTAGCGGTTGTGGCTCGCTCGTCGGTATCGGAGTACGCTGTAGATATGAGCGGGGAAACAGAGCGTACCGGAAGTCGAGGTCGCCCTCCGCCGTGATGGTTCCGCTCGCGACGGAGAGCTCGAGCGACGTTGCTACTGCCTTGAGCGTAACTGCGCGACGTCTCGAAGTCTCAGGTAGCTGTCTTGCAGGTAGGTCAGAGCCAGAAAAAGGACGGACCACCGGTGCAAGCAACAAGCGACTCCAGCAGCATATCGCCGGAGCAGCTGGACGGGAAAAAAGAGGTCAGCCCGTCGTCGGCAACGGTGGAAGCCCGTCGTCGGCAACGGTGGAAAGTGACCCGGCTACACACAGTTGCTCCGCGTCCGTCCCTCCCGCCATCGCATGCAGTCCTGCCTGCTTGAGAGCCTTCCCCACGCTCAGGGAACAGCTCACCCCGGCGTCCAGCGTCGCAGAGGCGGAGAGGGTGACCTGGGCGGCGCCGGCATTGGCCTTGTACTCCTCCTTGAGCGGCGTCTGAGCAGCGCGAAGCGTGGCGGCGTCCATGGTCAAGGTCGGAGGGAGAGAAGCGGAAGCGGAGCGGGGAAGAAGGAGGTTCGTCCCGACTAGCTGGTGGGCGCCTCAAGCTGGTCGTAGTCGAGAGTGTGTCCCTCACAGCATGCTCAGGCAAGGCAGCTGCGGGCAAGGCGAGGAGGAAGAGGCTGCCGACGTCGATGCGGTCATTCTCCCGAACCTACTCCGCTCTGCTCCCACACCGCTTTCTTTCCTTTCTGCACCTCACTCACACCTACATCAACATGAGGTACGTCCTCTCTCTCTCGCGCACCCTGCCCCTTGCGCTCTGCGCCTTGCCCGCGCCCTCATCTCGCCCACTCAGTTCGCTCACCTCTTGCTCCTCCCGCAGCATCACTCCCGACCCCAACAACCCCTCCGTCACCGACCCCTCCAACCGCATCGCTCCC
This sequence comes from Rhodosporidiobolus sp. SP3-3/4, assembly GCA_029873605.1. Taxonomy (NCBI): domain Eukaryota; kingdom Fungi; phylum Basidiomycota; class Microbotryomycetes; order Sporidiobolales; family Sporidiobolaceae; genus Rhodosporidiobolus; species Rhodosporidiobolus sp. SP3-3/4. Next base: position 481,125 of record JAQJIZ010000009.1, read on the forward strand.
GTCCTCGACTCGGACCGCAGCGACGAGATCCGCGCCGGCCCGCACGCCTCCTGGTCGTTCGCCTCGGCGGGCTGGTGCGTCTCCCCTTCCCCCTACTGCCGCTTTTCTTGCTCACCCAGACACTCTACAGGTTGGTCATCCTTGCCGTCCCGCTCCTCTTCTTCCCGCGCATCCTCTCCCTCGTCTTCGGCTCCCTCCTCGCCGAACTCGGCGACCCCGACGCGCACGACAAGCCCGGCGCAGACGTCCTACGCACGCTCAACGTCCTCGAGCGTTCTCTTGCTGGCTTTGCGGGCATGAGCTGCCTCGCTCTCGCGGCGGTCATCGTCGTCCAGGTGCGTTGTCCTCGTTTTCCTCGCAGCTCGCAAGTTGTTTCCCCTCCCGCATGCAAGTCGGGCTCACCTTTTCTCACAACAGACCGGCGCCATCCCGCTCAACTCGTCCCTCACCGCCTCGCGCGACATCGCCTCCGCGAGCGTCTCGGCGCCGTTCCGCGCCCCGACGATCTGGGTCACCGTGTTCTTCCAGGCCGGCCTCGCGTACTGCGCCTACGACCTGAACCTCTTCTCGGTTGCGGTCCCGTCCGGCGCTCTCGCTCTTTTCGGGCTCTGGGTTGTGCGTCTCTCCTTCTTGACCTCCGGAAAGCAGGCGAGGCTGACTTTCTTTCTCTTTCTGAACCGCAGCTCCTCTTCGCTCACGAGGGCCGCGTTAACCAGGCATCGAGTAGGACGGCAGGATTCCCTTTCCAGAACGTCCCCAACAGGGAGGCCAAGGAGGAGAAGAAGGCTGAGCTGAAGTCCAACTAGACACCCAGACCCCGTCCTCCGCCGCCTGTACATAGCCCGCCTTTCCTACGCATACCATACCTCTGCAACAACCGTCTCTGCCGCATCTTAGCTTGGAAGTCAAGCGAGAGAGAGAGGTCGAGCCGTAAAGGGCAGAGGCACTGCTCTTTCCGTGTCCACAAGAGAGAGTCTATGGCGCTGCATGCATTGCGATAGAAAGAGAACGTCTAGCCGTATCAACACGAGGAGGAGATCTTGGGTATGTCTACGGTCTAAGCCTGAACCGGGTTCTCCTTGGCGAACGGGTAGTCGATGTAGCCCTCCGGGTGGTGCGGGCCGATGAGGTAGAAAGTGTCGCGATTGTAAGGGGTGAGGGGAATGTGGTTCTTGAGGCGGAAGACGATGTCAGGGTTGCTGTAGGAAGGAGACAGTCAGTTGCGGTACTGGGGGTAGGAGAGCGAGTCGCTGCGCACCTGATAAAGTAGCGACCGTACACAATGATGTTGTTCTCGTACTGCTCAGCGATCTCGGGGCCGTGCTCGGCGGTGAAGCCACCGGCGATGAGGAAGGGGCGCGGCGCCCAGATGTCGCGGAGGAAGTCGACCGTCTCGCTGTCCGGCGAGTCGATGGTGGCGTTGCCCGCGATGCGAGACTCGACGGCGTGGATGTCTGCAGGACGGGAGATCAGCGAGGCTCGGAACGAGAATCCTAGGAGAGGACGTACAGGCAAAGTTGGGGTGACGGTCGCGAATCTGCTTGGCGAAGTAGGAGAAAGTCTCGTGGATGTCCTCGATCTTGTCCATCTTCATGCCCTGGAAGGTCGAGTACGGCGAAAGACGGATGCCGACGCGGTCCTCGCCGACGGCCTCGCAAACGGAGCGGACGACCTCGAGCGGGAAGCGGGCACGGTTCTCGACCGAGCCGCCGAACTCGTCAGTGCGCTTGTTCGAGTTGGTTTGCTGAAGAAGGAAGAGGTCAGGACTAGGTCGTAGATTGGAGCCAGGCGCGCGCAACGCACGAGGAACTGGTCGAGGAGGTAGCCGTTCGCGCTGTGGATCTCGACGCCGTCGCCGCCAGCCTCCTCGACGAACTTCTTCGCCGCGCGGGCGTAGTAGTGCACGTAGTCGTTGATCTCCGCCTTAGAAAGCGGGCGAGGCTTGGGGCCGCCCTCGAAAGGAACGTCCGAAGCGGAGACGACGTCGGCGTCGTACTCGGACCTCAAGGCCTTCTCGTCGGCGGCGCGGCCGAGAGCCCAGAGCTGGAGGTAGATGTACGAGCCACGGGCGTGAACGGCCTCGACGACCTTCTTCCAGCCCGCGACCTGCTCGTCGGTGAAGATGCCCGGCGCGCCCGGGTACGTGCCGGCGCGCTCGTCTGCGAGAGTGTGCATCAGCTCCGACGTTGAAGAGGGAAGGAGAACGAAAACGCACCAATGAAGGTGGCCTCAGTGATGAGGAGGGTGCCCGGGGTGGAGCCGCGCTGGGAGTAGTAAGTCGCGGCGACCTCTGTGGAAAGGAACCGGATAGCGCGGGCGGCAGAGTGCAGAGGGTGAAGGTGACGGGGCAAGCGGGAGAAGTCAGCTTGCGCAGGCGAAGCGGATCCGGCAGTGAGAGGAGAGGACAAGGACGAACCCTCGTGCGCGTGCTCGGCGTTGGCGCGGAAGCGGGTCAAGGGAGCCATGGCGATGCGGTGCTGCAGCTCCATCTGACCGACCTTGAGCGGCTTGAAGAGGGCAGACGACTCGGAGACCATGTTGAGTGGGTGGTGGTGGTGGCGGTTGAGAGAGGGCGAGTAAGAGCGAGGAGGACGAGGGGCGACTGGCGGAGCGCGTCTAGGGTATGTGAGAGAGCAGAAGGAGCGGGTGCAAGTGCAGGCAAGAGAGCAAGAGGCGAGGAAGCGGAGAGAACGCTGGCGGTCGCTGTCCGAGGGTGCTGACCGAGATGAGGCCCAGCGGCGCGATGCGAGGCAAAGTGTGCGGCGCCATGGCAGCAGCGGCAGGATGGGACGGTGGCAGAGGAAGCAGGTGATAATGCGGGCAGGGGGGCGAGCAAAAGAGAGGAAGAAAAAGGCATGGCGGCGACGAAGAGGAAAAACAAACGGGATTCCATCGCCGCGCTCTTTTCCCCTCCGCTACAGCGTCTACTTCGTCCTCACACGCACCATTGGCTCGCCCGCCGGCTCTACTCCCGGCCGTCCGGTCAGCCGGCTGGTCAAGCTCCGCGACCGTCCCTTTCCCTTCTTCTCCCTCTCCGGCCCACGCTCCTCGTCCGAGGAGGCAGACAGGACCGATTCCTGCCTGCCATCGGAAGTCGCAGTCGAGAACGACCCGATGGAGGAGGCCTCCGCGCCGCGACGGCCGCGTGCGCCAGCTCGGCCCGCGCTCTCTCCCGAGCGGAAGAGCGAGGCAACGCCGCTGAGGCGGCTACGGGTCGAGTGAGACGAGCTGTGCGTGCCGTGAGGAGTGAGGCGTGCGTGACCGGCAGACGAAGGAACAGGGGGAGGAGGTCGGGTCGGCTCAGGAGGAATGTGGTGCGGGATGGGCGGTGGTGGGCGCGTCGGCTCGGGCGGGACAGGTGCACGGCCGTGGTCACCGCTCGTAGCGTTCGCCTTCTTGCGCTGCGTGGCGACGTCCTTCTTCTCGCGCGCCTTGCGCTTGATGACCTTGGTGAAGGCCTTGACGAGGTCGAAGACAGGCTTGGAGCAGAGCGCGAGCGTGAGGACGCTTGGGAAGGTAGCCGCTTGTTCCTATAGGGAGAGTGATCATCAGCTAGACCTTGGGAAGGGCGGTGGGAAGAAGCAGGGAGAGGAGAGCGAAGACAAACAAACCGAGTTCGCGAGCAGGCTCGAGTCGGGCTGAGCAGCGAGCTCGTAGCTCGTCCAGAGCATCGACGCCCTGATCATAAGAACAGGTCAGGTCCGGAAGACGATAAAGGCTGCTAAGAGATTCACGTACCAGACGAGGAAGACCAAGCCGGCGAAGACTGCCGGGACGACAAGCTTGACCCGGCGGTCGCCATCGCGCGAGGTGCTCAGAACGCGACGGACGCTGTCGACGGAACATGTGAGCTGGGTGGGGGTGAGGAACGGAAGAAGACGAGGGACAGACTGCTTGTGCAAGAACTGGGGATAGAAGCTGGCGGGAAGGAAAGGTCAGTCGTGGAAGAAGGGAAGGCTGAAGGAGAGCGTACTTCATGATGAAGGCGGCCCAGATCAGGACGCCAATGACGAAGAAGAGGTAGTTCGAGACGGTGAGGAGCGTCGTTCCGGTCGGATCCTGGCAGTCGGTCTGGATGAGCTTGTACGTGCCGAGGTACTTGTGGACGAGGACTGCAACGGGCGAGAGTGAGGTCAGTCCCGATCAGGCGGAAGGGAGAAGGAGAACATACGGAAAGTGACAATCCAGAGGACGATGAGCAGCGCTGTCGCCGAAAGGTACCCCCACTTCCTCCACCGCCCGGTCTCGTACACGTGCTGGATCTTGTGCACGTCCTCGGGCTCGTAGTGCGCCGCCGAACCGAACGAAGCGGTACGGCGGCGGCGGAGTGAGGTAGGGGGCGCTTCTGCCTCGCTAAGATGGCGAGAGTGGTGAGAGGGTGGACGGGCAGAGCTACTTCGATGGAAAGAGGTCGTGTGGGAAAGGGCGGGAGGAGGAAGAGGAGGCGGCGAGCTCTCGCCGCTTAGGTCGTCGTGGTCGCAAGGGAGAGGCCGGAAGCGGTTGATGGACGAGGTCTGCGATTGATACCGGGAGAGCCTTTCGCCATCACGGCCATGATGCGCGGGCTTAGATGTGGCCGGATGACGAGAGGAGGAGCGGCGTAGAGAGGAGTTGGTCGTAGCGGCATCCGAGTTGGTCCGGCTGAGCCGAGAGGAAGGGCGGTCCTCGTCGACGTCTATCTCGTCGCGGACATCATGCGCTCTGCGCCCGCGCTCCTTTAGATACCTGCGCTCGTTGGAAGAAGAGGAGCGACCGTAGTCCTCCCTCTCCTCCCGCTCCTTCCCCTTCTCCCGCCGCCTCTCCCCCCTTGCCCGCACCGAATCAGCATCGAGCGGCTCGAGCTCGTGACTCTGCTCGTGCTCATACTCGTGTCCGTTCGGACGGCGCTGCTGGAAGGCGAGGGAAGAGGAGCGTGGCGGGATGGAGGGGGTCATGAAAAGGGAGGAAGGGGTCGCGCGGCGGTGACGGGTGAGGCCGACTTCGGATTCTTCGTCCTGCACTCATGTCTCCGTCAGGTAACAGCCATCGAGAGCAAGGACGGGAACTTACTGCACGTTGCCCGCGCCTCGACCCCTCCGGCCTGATCCTGGGTGAGTTCTCGGTGCTCGTATCCCCCAGGACGAACGGGTTCGTGCTCGCCAGCGGGCGGTGCTGATCGCCCTCGACACCAGAAACGTAAGTGGCGCGGCGTAGTCCTCGAGTCGAGCTGCTGTAGAAGGGCCCGCCGAGCGAGCGCATCGTGACGAGCGGAAGGCGGGACGAGGTATTATTGGTGAGGTAGTCGCGGTTGAGCTTGCCGAGAGAGTGGGGGTGGGGAGATGTTGAGCGGTGAGCTCTAGCGAGAGAGGCGGGTGAAGAGGTCAGCAATGAAAGACAGTAGAGGGGAGAAAAGGAAGGGCAAGACGCACTTGATGTCGCCGCGGTAGTCGAGCAGCGCCTTGCCCGTCTTTCCGTGCGCTCCGCCGTAGAGGTAATGCGTCGCCGTTACCGATGCAGCCGCCATCGGAGCGGTCCAGCCAAGCGAGGCCATCAAGGCGTACTGGGCGTGAAAGCGGGACAGGCCGTCGCCCCAGACGCCGTAGTAGATGACGGTCAGGATGTAGGCCAGGGCTTGTACGACGGTGGTGAGCTGCAGGCAGAAAAGGGGTGAGCTGAGACGAGACGGGAAGAGGCGGAAACGCACGAAGATGAAGGGCGCCTCCGCACCGTCAAACACCACGACAGCGGTGGCGAAGAAGACGGTGACTGTAGACGCGGTAAATGAGCGACTGCGGCAAAAGCTGGGAGAACCGAGGAAAACGGACAGGTCAAGCCAACCCTTGTTCCAATGGAGGAGAGCCTGCTCGAGCATAAGTCAGTCATGCGCTGGCTGAAAGAGGCCTGGAAGAGTAGCTCACGTATTGGGGCAAAAGGCACAGCAGGTTCCTCTGCAGACGTGAGAAAAGCTGAGTTTCGTCGGGAGGTTGAGAGGCGAAGCGGACGCACTGCTTCGTCACGCACCAGATCTGCCAGCAGGGGGTGGAGTAGAGTCAAAATGTGTCATTGAGTGTGCAGAACGGAAGGGAAACGCACCGTCGCTGCCGTCTCCGTTGCGTCCGCGCTGCAAGTCTGCGCGAAAAAATCCAAACCCATCTCTCGGTTGGCAAGGCCAGGCTGGACGCGTCGCCGGGTAGAGCAGGTGGACAAGCAGAGGCCGGAAGCACGAAGCAAGCCTCGCATAGCCAGAACATTGCCAACAAGCGAGAGAGGGGAAACGTGGAGCGTCCGCGGCCGCAGAGAGCACCGAAGCAGCAGAGGCGCATGTTCGAGGAGGAGAGGGTCGGTATTGGCTGGTGAGGAGAGCACGGAGGCGGAAGAGGAGGTTCGGGAGGAAGAGGGGGAGGAAGAGGAGGTCAAGATTCGGAGCGGGTTGGCAAGCGCCTGATGCGTCTGCTCGCTCATGCGGTGGTGTGCGCCCGCTCAACGTCGTCCTGGGTGGGCGCAATCAGCGGCGACGAGGTCAACCTAACGGTCCAAGGTCAAGCGGGAGGAGGGGACGGCAGGGGTTGAGTGAGCGCGATGAGGGTGGCGACGTCGCGATGAGGAGTGGGAGGACGCTGTGCGGCTCTCTGTGACTTCTGTGAGGATGATAGATGTAGAGAAGGACGAGCAGCGGCTGATCGAAGGTGGCTTTCCTCGAGGCGCTCGTTTTTCCTCGATTTCGCTTCGACTCGTGCTTCTTCCGAGCGCCGATCCCGCCAATCCGACAGAGCGTCCGTCGCTGCTCTTCACAGGCTTCAGTCGAGCGGACTGACTTTGTCCAGCCTCTCGCACTCGGACCCCCTCCCCCTCTCTCCTCCCACTTCCCAGCTTCCACTTCCTCCCAATCCCCCCCGGTGAGCTCCTTCTCCCCATCGCTAACATCGCAGACGCACACACACGGCGTACAGCCATCAGCCACCCCTCCCCACGGCGTTGCTGCAGCGCAAGCAGCGACTGACCGTTCTCGCCTCGCTCATCTTGCAGGCCGTCTCCTCCTCTTCGCACGCCACCGGCCGCCTCGTCATTGCCAGCACTCGCTTTTCCGTGCACTTTAACCCTACCCGCCGCCTACCTACACCCTCCCTCGCCCTTCCACCATCTTCACCATGGCCCCGAGCAGCGACTCGGGCCAAGCTGGAACCCTCCCAGCGCACAACGCCGCAACGCCCGACTGCGAGCCGACCGTCCTCGTCAACGTCATTGAGCCCGTCGAGGACACCCAGCTCGACGACCACGAGCGCCAGCACGAGCCGGACGCGGGCGACCAGTCCCTCACCTCGTCGGGAGGAGACGAGTCGTTCACCTTCTCCAGCAGCGACTCGGTCGTCTTCCACCCCGACCGCGACGTCGAGTCGAGCGCTGTCGGCGACCCGTCCTTCGAGGCCAGCAGGAACGATGGCAAGGTCGGCAGCCAGCTCGACGGCGAGTCGTCCTTCGAGCAGGTCGGCGTCGAGGGTGACCCACAGGGCTCGTCGCGCGACCTCGACCAGCAGACGGACGACGACGACTACGACGCGCCGGAGAGACTCCTCGGCAAGCTCTCGCTCGTCCAGGGCATGGACGACACCGCTCGCCTCGGCAGCGAGAGCGGCCTTCTCAACCCCGAGGCGCCGACCTTCGAGCTCGCCGGCTCCAGCCAGGAGGCTCTCGCGCGCGACATGTTTACCTGCTTCGACGACATTGTCACGAGCGGCAAGGACGAGATCGGCCACCTCACCCCGATGGCGAGGCTCGCTCTCGGCCAGCTGGGGCTGAAGAGCATCCCGGCCATGCATGGTCCGCTCGGCTTGCCCTACGCTCGCTGCCCGTCGTATGTCTCCCTCTTGGACTCAAGAGGAGCGGTACTGACCCTTGTCTCGCGGCAGCGGTATCGACGCCTTCCTCCTCTCGGCCACGCATACCGAGGACGACCCGTTCCCGGTTCGTAGGCCTTCCCTTCCGCTCGCAACGGGCCTGACCCGATCTACCCCTGCAGTTCGTCTACGACCCGACCGCTCCGCCTCGTCCGCCTAGTCTCGGTGTCCCTCTTCCCGGCAACGCCAGGTACACTCGCAACCCAGGTCGCCCCACTCCGCGCGCCTCGTCCGGTCCAGCCGCTCTCGAGACAGGTCGCGGCCGCTTCCGAGCTTACTCGAACCCGCCGTCGCTCAAGAGCGTCCCTGCTCCTGCGCCGGTGCATCCGTCGAGGAGGAAGCCGACGCCGACGACCGCTCCCGCTGCCGAGCTGAGCGGCGAGTCCTCGATTACCCAGCCGCACCAATACTACTCGCACCCTCAGCAGTCGACCCTGCAGCAGCTCAAGGCGAATCAGCAGGCCGCCGAGTACGCGGCCTACCAGGCTCTTCTCTCCTCGTCGACCTCGCCAGCGGCACCGCAGTCGTCGACGACGTCGGTCCAGTCGGACAGCGCGTACTCGGCGTCTCAGATCCACCAGATGGTCTCGCCTGCGCTCTCGGCCTACACGTCGTACCCGTTCTACCCGCCCTACAGCCAGCAATTCGGCTATGCCCAGCCCACTCCGTCCACCACGGCCGCTGCGCTCGCCTCGCAGATCCTCCATACCCAGGCGGCGATCCAGAGCCGCAGGAGCTCGCTCGCCGCGCTCGGCCATGGGCTCGTCCAGCCGCAAAGCGTCTCTTCGCCCACCGACTTGAGCTCCCTCATCGCCATGCAGCTCGCGGCCCAGCAGCAGCAGCAGCAGTACCTCGAGTCGCTCAGCAAGTCGCGCTCGACGAGCTACAACACGGCGCCGGCGGACGAGAGCGACATGAGCAGCGACGAGGTCGAGACCGGTCCCGCGCGCCGCCGCTCGGAGGACAAATCTACGGCGCAGTTCTACCAGCCGACCCTCAGCGCCTCGCACGCCGACCTCCAGAACAGCAGCCGCGACCCGTCGAGCGCGCCTCCCGCTGCGATACTGAACCTCGGCCGCCGCCGCAAGTCGGCCGCTCCGTCCATTCCCGGTCCGGGCGCGCCGAGGAAGCCCTCCGTCCAGTCGACGGTGGACGTCGGGCCGAGGAGAGCGAGCATCGCGCCCGCTGCGAGGCTGGGCAAGGAGCAGCCGCCTCTCTTCCCGAGTCGGCCCGCGCAGTCTCGCAAAGCCTCGTACCGCGGCGTCTCGCACGTCGTCAACCCGGTCGTCCCCAGCACCGCGACCGACTCGCACGCCCCTCCTCCGCCCTCGACGGCTACGACAGCCGGGCCGACGTCGCGCCGCTCGTCGCACGCCGGCTTGTCGGCGAGCCTTCCCGCGTCGCACGGCGGGCAGCTCGGTAAGGCTAGGGCGGCGGCCTCGACGGCGCCAAACGCCAGCGGCACGGTCAAGCGGCGCGTCTTCAGCGACGTCGGCAACACGACGACCGGGACGGGCAGCTCGTACCGCCCGCCCGGCGGAGGGAAGAAGGGCAACAGCCGCCGCCACGCCTCGGGTACGGACGACAACTGGCGCCACGGCAGTCTCAGCGGCGGAGACGGCATCGTCCCGGCTGTTGCGGTCGACCCGGTCGGCGGTAGCGGCGGCGGCGGCGGCGGAGGGGACGAGAACACCCCGGCTTGGGTGCACGTCGTCGACAGCGTCGCCGAGGCGCTCGTCAACCCGCGTCCGATGCGCCAGCAGCAGCACGAGCAGCACCAGCTCCTCGGTCTCGGGCCGGCCCCCTCGTCTTCTCGCTCTCGCCTCCATCCGCAGGGTAGCTCGTCCGGCGGCTCGACGACCCCGACCGTGACGGCGCCGACGACGCCGCAGCCGTCCGAGGTTAACGTGGGCGAGGGAGAGAAGGGAGGGGACAAGGAGGACCGCCCGTCGGAGATTGAGGACGGCGGGAAGGCGGGCAAGAAGCAGCGCTCCGCGAGGCGCTCCGGACGCCAGAACCGCCGCGGCAAAGGCCAGGCGTCAATGTCGGCCTCGATGCCGATGCTTCCGCCGGCGAGTGCGACCTGAACGCGCCTCATTGCCGTCAAACACCTCTTTTTTCTGTTGTCTCTCTCCTCTCCTCTGTCGATGCTTTAACCACCACACTCGCATGACTGCTCTTCTTCCGCTTCCTCTCTCCTCTTCGTTGTTCATGCGCACCGCCGACCTCACTGTACATAGGGTCTTGTTCTCCTCGCTTGGACGTTGTCTTCCTTCCTCCACCTTTCTCTCCCTCTTCCACCTCGTCCCCACCACGCGCATTCTACCGTAGTCTTGCTCCCGCTTGTTTCCGCTTTTTTTCCTCTCTTCCCAGCTTGCAAAATCGAAGTACTTGCTTTCTGCTCCTCTGCTTGCAGCGAGAAGCGAGCGGAAGAAAGCAGTCAATACAGATTGCGAAGGACGGACTGAGCCTCCACACGTCTACTCCTCCCTCTCCGCCCTCCTGACACGGATGGGCATCCTCGTCCCAAGCTCCTCCTCGCCAACGATGAGCGGCCTTGTGACGATCTGGCTTCTGTGCTCGATCTTAAGGTCGGGCTGGCGAGGCTTGAAGGCGAAGTCGTCGATGAGGACGGAGAGGATGCTGTTCGACTTGGAAGGTCAGTAAGGGAGGGAAGAAAGAGCGAGAAAAGATGAAGATGCACGCTTTGAGCTCCAACAAGGCAAAACGGTAGCCGATGCAGCTCCTCGGCCCCGCGAGGAACGTGAGCATGTTCGAGTACACGCCGACGCCGCCCTCGATCCCGCCCTCGAGCCAGCGCTCGGGGCGGAACTGGTCCGCGTCCTCGCCGAACACCTTGGGATTGCAGTTGACGCTCGCGATCGGGATGAAGATGTGCTGGCCCTTCTTGACGTGGATGTGGGTCAGGAGCTTGGACGGGTCGGTGGACGAGGGGAGGGGCGTCGAGAGCGGGATGAGCGAGTCTTGCGCGGCGTGGCGGATCGTGGCCGAGACGGGCGACTCGAGGCGGAGGATCTCGCGCTATGGAAGGGTGGGGGTGAGCGGTGGAGAGACAGAAAAGCGAGAGCTGGGACACACGGTGACTGCATCGAGGTACGGCAGCGCATCGAGCTCCTGGCTCTCCAGCTCGTCCCGCCCCTCGCTCCTCGCCTTCTGTCTTGCCTCGCGGACTTCCTTGCGCAGGCGCTCCTGGCGTTCCTGGTGCTCCGGCTGCGAGAAGAGGTGGAAGCACCAGGTGAGAGCAGTCGAGGTCGTTTCATGGCCGGCGAGACTGTGGGAGGAGAAGGGTCAGGCATAGCGAGAGGCCGCGCAGGAATCGGATTGAGGCATACAGGAAGGTCTGCGGGATGCAGAAGAGAGTCAGAGCTGCTCGTCAAGGAGAAGAACGGGAAGAAGACATGCCGTGAGCTGCCCGCGAAGCTCTGTCGGGGTCATCGAGGACTTGCCGTCGTTCTCGACCGATTTCACTAGAAGGAGGACAGGATCAGGAACCGCGGAGGGGAAGTGGAGGAATCAAAGAGGAAGAGAAAACGCACGAAGAAGCGCGATGAGGTCCTTGCTCCCCCTGATGCTCGCCAAGCCATCCTTCTCGACCGCGTCCTGCTTGCTCTCGATGATCTTCCTCGACTCGCGCTCGACGGTCGCGAACCCCTCGCGGACCTCCTTGAACCGCTTGAGCGGGATCCAGCTCGCGATGCTCAGCACGGGCAGCATCCTCGCCGCCGCACCAATCAGACGGAACACGAGCACGCCGCGCGCGGTGAGCTTGCGGCCGCTCCCGCGCCCGCCGAACATGCGCGAGAAGGCCCTGCCGAGCTCGTTGACGTCGCGGTCGAGCGCGCCGAACTCGTACCCGAAGCCGGCGACGCCGATGATGTCGAGCGTGACGCGGTTCAGCCACTTGCACAGCTCGAGGACGACCTCGCCTTCTGGACGGGCGGACTGGTATGCGGCGAGGGCGGCTTCGTCTTTCCAGGCGGTGGAGTCGCCAGCACCGGTAGCGAGCAGCTCAAACCAAGCGTCACGAAGCTGTAGACGCAGACAATGCAGCTGTGGTTTGGCGAGCTGTAGGAGACGGACGCACCTTGTAGCTCTTCTCGAAGAAAATGGGAACGAGCTCGCGAATGTGGCCGATGCCAAACGAGGGCTGCATAATGCGGCGTTGGCGGCGGTGATCGTCACCCTCAGCGAACAGAACGCCCTGGTCACAGCAGCAACAAGGTAAGTGGGGTCGCTGGGCGAGGGAGGCAGAAAACCGTACCTTGCCGAGGGTCATCGCGAGCTCACCGCGCACCTCTTCCGGCTTGGGGAAGTCATAGGCGTTCGAGAGGAGGACGTGATTGAGCGCGACGGGATCGTAGATAACGAGGCGGGTTTGCTGTTCGAAGAAAGGAAAATCAGCTTACAGAAGGACGAAAAAAGGGAGCATAGACAGAGACGTGCGCCCATGAACCCGCGGTACCTCACCGCGCCACCGTACTCGCGCATCCACCGCTTGTGGCTCACGCCCGGCTCCTCCTCGAAGATCTTCGGCAGGTTCCCCCAGAGAAGGTGATCTGGTTTCGGGCCTGGCAGCTCGGCGATGGAAGAGAAGTGGGGGCGGATAAGACTGGCGGTGATCATGTAGACGAAGGAGCCAAGGCCAGCGAGGACGAGGGCGAGCCTGCGGGAGGATCGGGCGTGAAAGGTTGCCGAGGAGTGGGGGAGCGAGAGAGGCGAGCATACGCCATAGAGGCCAGTGGATGCTCGTAGGTCCATGCCAAAGCAGCGGTGACAGTGTCCATGGCTGACACGGAGCGTGCGAGGGTGGTGGGAGCGCAGGATAAGAGGGAAAAAGGTGTACGATCTCGGACTTCGCCATTTGGCTGGCGCGTTCTCCGTCTCGGTGTGCTCAGAGTCCGCCGTCGCCCCGATGCCCCGAACAAGGAAGCGAATCGTGGGCTCCTTCGCGGCCGCGCACACGCCCGCACGCGTACGCTGCACGAGAACCTCCAGGAAGAGCAAGGAAGTAAGGAAGTAGCGCAGGAAGAAGAGGAAAAGCGGCGACGACAACGGCGACCGTTCGGGCTCTCTCGCTACAGCAAGGCCAGCATGGGAAGAACACCTTCAAACTGACTTCATTTCGCTCTGCTTACGGACTTGGTAGGGAACAACCCTCGCTCAGGAAGAGGCGAGTTTAGTTGATCTTGAGGAGCTCGACCTGCGAAAGCTCGAGGTCAGTACGGCTCGGAACGGAGCATAGGGGAGCATGAGCGCACCTCGAAGATGAGGGTCGAGTTGGGGGGGATGACGGGAGGGTAGCCGCCGGCGCCGTAGGCGTAGTCGGGGGTGCAGATGAGGCGGGCCTTCTGGCCGAGCGAGAGCTGGGGAACGCCCTCATCCCAGCCCTTGATGACGCGGCCTACACCGATGCTTCAAGTTTGGAATTGCGTTAGCACGCGTCTTAAACCGATGCTGAAGTCGAAGGACTACTCACGCGGTCTGGAAGGGCGAGCCGCGGTCGCGGGACGAGTCGAACTTGCTGCCGTTCGACTGGAGGGTGCCGACGTAGTGCATCGAGACGGTGTCGCCCTTCTTGGGGAACTGTGGGGGAAATGACAGTCAGAGGAGGTTTATTGAGAGAGCCGGGAGGAATGGCTCGGATGAAAACGACAGGCTCTCGGCGGGGCAGTCTCGGCGGCAGACAGGGTGGCCGAGGTGGTGTCGATAGAGGGAGTAGACGTACGTTCTGGCCGTCGCCGGGGGAGATGGTCTCGACAGTAACACTGCGGCAGAGGAGCGATGATGAGGAAAAAGGTCAGTTTCGGTGCATCGCCTTGATCCGGCAGAGAAGATGTCGGATCGCCGTTGCCGAGGCAGCTCGAGCAGCGCTGGATGACCTGCGGAGCGGAAGAGGATGTGAGCAAGGCGTGGGAAGAGAGGCAACGTTGCGAGATGGGACGGGGGGTGCCGGCTCGTCCAGGAGATGGGGAGGAGCGAGAGAGCGGGAGACGCACCAGTGGAGCTGCTCGCGTCGCTGTGAATGCTCTCCATGTCGTCGGAAGCTGTTGTTGCTCGGTGGAGAGGGGCGGGGCTGGGGGTGGGAAGACGAGGCTGGCTGGCTCACCCCATGTTGCGCGCTGTGGACGAGAAGGCACGGCGGGCGACACCGGCCGAGGACGAGGTGAGCATGCGGGAGAACATGGCGGCCAACTGAGCGAGCGAGGCTTACGAGAAAGAGGTTGGAGGAGGAGGAGGGAAGAGCAGCGACGACGGCTTCACCTGGACTGCCACCACCCGCTACCGCACCGTACACTCGCACACTCTAGACCAGCCCTACCTGCACCCCCGACCGACGCCAGTCCAGGTGCGCACTGTCGCCTTCTCCCCCTTCCCCCCTCTCCCCACTCCGTCTTCCCTCCGACTCAGCCTCACATGGCCCGCTTTGCCTTGCGAAGCCGCTGACCCTCGTCGTCTGGCAGCTCTCGACTACCTCTGTTGCCCGCCATGTCCGCCTCGGCCTCTCCTGCCCCCGAAGCCAGCACCTCGTCCTCCTCGTCCGTCGTCGCTCCCGCCAAGAAGGCTCCCACCGCCCCCAAACCCGTCAACATCTTCACCTCGTGCGTCTCCGTCTGCCTCGCGCCGTCCACCGTGCCGCCGTACTGACTTGCCGCTTTCTTGCCTCTCTTGCCTTTCCACCTCGCAGCGATGGCTCCTTTCTCGAGCGCATGAAGGCGAACAAGGGCCTCTCGACCGCAGACAAGGAGAAGGAGGACCGGGAAAAGGCCCTGGCGCGGTGAGCCACTCTTTTTTCTCCGTCTCCTGCCCCTCCCTTTTCCTCCCGGGTCTTCCTCCCGTCGGAGCTGCCCTTGCTTCTCCACCCACAGCCGCGAGTGTGTTCCCACCTGGAGCTTTGTAGGCTGACGGCTAGCTCGTCCCTCCCTTCTTTGCCTCCCCCCGTCTTGCTGACCCGCCCTTCGCGTCGCCGTCTCCAGGAAGAAAGTCCTGGAAGATCGGTTGTACGTGTTGCTTTCCTGCCTTGCCCTCGCTCCCCGGTACTGATCCATTCGACCTTATGCAGTAAGAAGCGCGGCAAGCGCCCCGCAGCAGCAGATGCGGCCGACGGCGCTGCCTCGAAGAAGAAGAAGGATGACATGGAGGGCCTGACCGAATACGAGAAGGAGGTCAAGCGCCTCGAGGCGCGCACACTCAAGGACAGCGGGTACGACATGCGGCCGATGCTCAAGTAGCGGGTCGTGGAGGAGGTAGGTCGCTTTCGTTGCTTGGTCTTGTTGTGCTGTACTTCTTCACGCTGCAACGGGGTTTTCCTCTGGTCTGTTCTCCCTCGCAGCACACTCGGAAAGAAGGAAAGCCCGCCGGATTTCGACTGCAACCCGGCCTCGTCTGAATCTACACGATCAACTCCTCGTCCTCCTCCTCCCGCTCAACGCTCAGGCGGCAAAGTCGTCCTTCTCGCTCTTGATGACGAGACCCGAGAGGTCGGCCTGCGACCCGACGGGGATGCCGTTCGGGGAGGCCTGCTCGAAGGTGCTGTCGGAGGAAAGAGAGGAAGGTCAGCTTGCCGTCAACTCGTCAAGACGAACGCAAGAAACGCACCCGAGGTACCGCATCCTCCGCATGCGGCTCTTCTCGGCCTCCTGGAACAGCAGCTTGTCGTCCGCGGCCTGCTTCGCCAGCTCGAGGTGCTTCTCGTTCCGCGCCTTCCACTTGTCGGCGTCCGGCGCAAGGTTGTAGGCGATGTAGCGCGTCAGCCACGGCTGCTCCTCGAGCTCGGCGTCGGGCGTCTTGCTCGCAAAGTGGACGGGCGCGGCACGGAGGTAGAGGGCGACGCCGACTGCTCCGACGGCGAGCACGCGCCAGAAGGGGGCGTTGAAGCCTGCGCGCGGGTCAGAGCAGGGTCAGTGCAGCTCAGTGAGGTCAGCGAGAGGCAGCAAGCGCACCTTCTTGCGGATAGTGCTCCTCAGCGCCAGCCTCGACGTGAGCGGTCGAGCCGTTCCTCCTCGGCTGGCTGAAGCGCTGGGCGGTGCGCGGGGCGGCAGAGGGGCGTGCTGTCCGGAGCAGGGAAGAGGCAGCGCGCGACATGAGGAGCGTAGGAGTGAGGATGGGCGAGCGAGCGACGGCTGCTCCCCCTCATCCTCCTCGCCCTCCTGATGCCCTCTCATTGGCCGATTTTCCGCCTCGTCGCTCGCTTTCTTTCTCTTTCTTGTACTCTCTCGTACTCTCTCATAGCACGAGGAGGCTGTACAAGCAGACTGGACAAGCGACAAGCGTGGTTTCCAACCTTTTCCTCCTGCAAGCCTCATCCGCACATGTCCACCGCCGTCAGCCCCAGCTCGGCCTCCATCAGGTCCATCAGCTGGCTCATCGGCGGCTTCGCCGTGCCCGGCGACTGGTCCGTCAGCACCTGCGGCAGCGCGACCTCGGGGTTCTCGAGCAGGACCGCGAGCGATTGGGCGGTTTTCGCTGTTTCCATGAGCCCACCCGTCAGTCTTGCCGAGGGAGAAGAAGAGAAGAAATATAGAGGGAAGACGCACGTCCAAGCGAGGTTCTGGCCGCCTTCAACCGCTCGATCAAGGCGTCGACCTTCTCCCGGTACTGCACCACCTCCGGGTCCTGCTCGACCTGCAGCTCGGGCGTGCCCGCCGCGCGGAGCTTCTTCTGTCGCAGCGCGAGTGCACGGACAAAGGTGCGCCCGCAGACGAGGTAGCAGAAGGAGAGGAAGGGCGGGATGTGGCGCGGGTGGAACGAGGCGTCTGCGAGGAAAAGGCAACGTGAGCCGGACGCGGTGGATGAACAAGAGAGAGAGAACAGGCGCACTGTTGAGCGTGAACATGTTCTGCAGCATGACCTGCGCCGCCTCGAGGCACTTGGCCATGCTCGGGCACCCGTCCTCGCCCGAGGTGAAACCCTCGTGCAGGAGGATGATGCTCGCGAGCGTGAAGGCGGGCGTGACGAACGCCGTCGGCTCGAGGAGGGCGATGAGCTGTGAGGGCGTGCGGCGGCGGAAGGCGTCGAGAGCGGCTTCGAGCTTCTGGAAGGCGGGTCTGCAGGCGGAGGAGGGTCTGCGAGAGAACAAGGGAGAAGAGAGTTGGCGAAACATACGATGCCCGGACCTTGGGGAAGTCGTCCACGGTTAGCGGACCGCGGTCTACAGTAGCCTTGGCGAGAGCGGCGGTACCTGAGGAAGAAGAATCGGTTTAAGTCGGGAGAAGGCATAGAGGAAGAAAAGGACGTACGGTGTACGAAGGTGATGACGCGGTTCATGAGTACGATGCTCTTGAGGTTGATCTGAACAAGGCGGACTAGGTCGGGCGGGTTCGAGGTGAAGAAGGAGGGGCTGTGCAGGTAAAGGCTCTCGCGAGCAACAGGGTCGCCCTGCAGGGGAACCGGTCAGAGGACGCGGAGTGAAAACAGCTTCGGTACGTACGTCGTAGGGAGCAGCGGCGGGAAGCAGAGACGTGATGTCGCGCTCGTCAATGCAGCAAGCCCAGCCCTGCGCGACGAAGGGGAAAGGTCAGCTTTTCCTCGATGCAAGGCTGAAAAGACTTGCGCACCGTAGCTGCCGCCGCAACCACTTCGACGGTAAACGCGAACCAGAACGTTACGGCATGCTCCTGCAGCTCCTCCGCGTCCGCCGGCGGAGGAAGGCGGACGCGGTTCGCCAGAAGGGAAGACAGCGGGAGGTCTTGGTCTTTCGGTGTCGGGAAGTTGATGTGATTGAGTCCGAGAGCGATGCAGATGCGGACGGCGGAGGAAGACTCGAGGAAGGAACGGGCGAAACTGCGAGCGAAGGTTCAGTCAGGGAGCGAGGACAAGCGGGGAGATAAAGCTCACCGAGCATGCGCTTGGTTGACTGCCGAGAAGAGAACCGCGGCCTGCGCGACCTCGAGGAGGTTACCAGACTTGCGGAACGCGAGCGGGATGAGGCGCTGCGAAGCAGGGGAGAAAAAGGTCAGTTCCAAGTAGGGTCAAGAAGAGGCCGTAAACGTACGTCGGCCTGATCCGCATGGTATAAGCCTGGAGTCGTCCCCTCGGGCCAGTACCGCTCCTCTCCCTGCAACACAACGTCCTCGTCCAAGAAGTCAAACGAGGTGGCGCACATCGCATGCAGCAGGCACGCCGCCGGGTAGTCCGGGTCGTCGACGGGCAGCTCGAAGCGCCGCATGAAGCGTTGGCGATTGATCAGATCGACTGCCTCGTGCGGGTAGTCGAAGAAGGTGTGAACGAGGCGGGAGAGGGTCGGGCGGGAAGGCAGTCTGGGCTCGTGGTCCGAGGTGTAGTAGGCGGGAGAGGGGGCCGAGGTGGGCCCTGGCAGAGGACCCAGAGGCGGAGGAGCGACGGACGTGGAAGGATTGGGATAGACGGGCGGGAGGGGGTAGGCGGGAGGTAGGGGAGCCCCGTTCTGTGCGTATGGGAGGACGGGCGCCGCATGCTGGTTGGAGTAAGGGTCGGAAAGCGGAGGTTGTGGCGGGTAAGCTGGACAGAGCGGGTTGTGGGCGGCGAAAGGGATCGTGTGGAAAGGCTGGAGGACAGGCGGAGCGTGATTGAGCGGTGGAGGGGCTCGTTGCTGCGAGGTGAGCTCGGCGATCCTCCTCTCCAGCGCAACTGTCGCCTTTTTGATCAGCCAGGAAGCGAAGGAAGGTAGAGGAGAGAAGCAGTACCGATCTTCGCCTCGAGTCCTGCGACCTTTCCTCCTCCGACAGGCTTCTTCCGCTCCTCCTCCGTGTCGAACGCACACACGACTGTCGAAAGATCCCTGTAGAGTGTACCGTTAGCAAGAAAGCTGCAAGGGAAGCAGGCAATGAGGCACGCACTCGCCCATCTTCCTCGCCTGCGCCTCGCACGGGGTGCAAATCGGCTGTCTCCCATCGCCTGCGAGTGCAAATCGTCAGGGGCCATCCTCTGGTAGCTTCTCATTCGATCGCTCGTCTCACATCTGTGCCATAAGACGAGGTCAGCTTGTCCGGGTGGGGCGAGACGAGGAGGCGAGCAGCTACGAACCGAACTTTCCGCGCGCGGCAGGACTTGCAGGCCTGTTGGAGCGGGAGAAGGGTCAGCTCAGCGATGCGCAGGCGCTGCAACGGCACGCACCCGTCCTCGTCCGAGTGAAGGCGCCGGCGACGACGTCTTGGGCTGAGGCGGGTACGCGGACGAGTCGAGGGGCAGCTGCGCGTAGGGCGACTGGTCGAAGGGCTTGCGGTCAGCCCGGTCAGGCGGCATGGCAGCGCAGCAAAGCAGAGCAAGCGGGAAGCGGCTGAGCGGGAGCCGACTTCGAGGCGACGGTCAAGTTGCAATTGCCGGCCCGTCCTCCCTTTTCTTCGAGCGGGGCGATCTGGCTTCGAGAAGCCGTGGGAGTTCGTAGGAGCAGTGGTCGCGCTGCTTGCCAGTCATCCTAGCTGTGCTCGGCGTTCCAACCCCGACTCCACTTTCCTCCACTCCCCTCTGAACGCCCTTCTCCCTCCTCCTCTTCTCTCTCCGCTTCCTGCTTCTTCACCAGCTTCCCGCTTCCTCGCCATGCACCCCGCTCTCGCTCGTGGAAACGTCGCCGTCATCACCGGCGCCGCTGCTGGCGGCATCGGCAGCGCCGTCGCCCAACTCCTCGTCGAACGCTTCGGCATGCACGCCTTCCTCGCCGACGTCGACAGCCAAGGACTCGAGAACACGCGCAAGGCCTTCGTCGCCGCCGGCATCCCCGAAACGCAGTTCACGACCCGCGTGACGGACGTCGCCGACGCAAAGGACATGGCCGCACTCGCCGATTCCGTCTTCGAGTCTGCGCAGGGCAAGCTCTCGTTCGTCTTCCTCAACGCCGGCGTGGGCTCCAAGGCGAAGAGCGTCGGCGGAGACCTCGAGGATTGGAACAAGACGCTTGCGGTCAACCTGGGAGGGGTTATCCATGGACAGCATGCATTCGTGGAGAGATTGGTCGCCCAGGTGCGTCTTCCTTGTAGCCAGAAACTGCATAGAGGTCCTTCGAGGGTCTTGCTGTCCGCCTGACCATCTCTTTACATCCCTTCGCCCTTTTTCTTCCTTCTCCACCGTTTTCCCCCTCTCGGACCGCCTTCATTTCGTTTCTTTCCCTTCCTCCTCTCCTCCCTCCAGCAAACTCCTGCTGCCGTTGTCGTAACCGGAAGCAAGCAAGGCATTACCAACCCTCCTGGGACTTCTCCCGCCTACAACGCGTCCAAGGCGGTACGTCCAGCAACTTCTCCGCCTTTCTGCGGTGCTCCTGGCAGTATTGATCCTGTGTCTCCCCTTTACACAGGCCGTCAAGTCTCTCACCGAAGGCCTCGCGCACTCGCTCCTCTCGACCTCTGTCACCGCGCACCTCCTCATCCCCGGCTGGACGTGGACGAAGATGTCTGTCGGGGGAGCTGAGCCGGACGGCGCGAAAAAGCCCGCTGGTGCCTGGACCGCCACGCAGGTTGCTGAGGAGCTGTTCGCGAGGATGGAGAACGAGTTCTACATCTTGTGCCCCGACAAGTGGGTCTGCCCTTTCTTCTCCTCCCCAACACGTCGAGTAGAGGCTCACGCGGCTGTATGCAGCGACACCCCGTTCGAGCTCGACGCCGCCCGCATGCAGTACAACCTGGACGACATACTGCTCAAGCGCCCAGCTCTGTCCCGCTGGAACCCGGCGTACGCCGCCTCATACGACAAGTACGTCGCCGAGAAGGTCGGGAAGAAGTAGGGGAGCAGCGGGAGGAGGCACGGAAGCTGTACATAGTCCGAGGGTTGCAAAAGCGGTTGCCTCTTTCTTTTCCGTGGGGCGCTCTCGCCGATCTCCTAGGGGCTTCGGAGGAATGCAAAGTATGCGAGTTGCGACAGAGGAGGGGAGAGAGGGAAGCCTACAACACCGAATCTACATCGCAGAAGCCCTTCTAACGAGCACTTTCCTTCGCCGCCTTACAACGACCGAGCGACCTCGACCTCCTGCAATGCCACAGAGTCAGTGCAGCCGGGGTGACGGGAGAGAGGAGAGTCGCACCTCGATAGACTGGATGAGGTCGCCTTCCTGCGGGTCGAAACCCTCGAGCTGAATGCCGCACTCGACGCCCTTCGGAATCTCCTGAACGTCCTTCTTGACCTGCTTGAGGGTGACGACAGCACCTGTCGAGAGTGTGCAAGGTCAGCTTCGAGGAGCGGAAGGGAGAGGGAGAGGGGAGAGGGAGACAGCGGGAAAGAAGTGGGAAGAGAGAGACGCACCAGTGAAGACCGTCTCGCCCTTCCTGACGACCCTTGCCTTCCTCGCCTTGGCAAACACGCCGTTGAACACCTTGCTCCCGGCGATCTTGGTCGGCTCCTTCTTGCCCTTGACCGAGATCTCGAACACCATCTGGACCGTCGCCTCGCCGTGCACGCGCGTCTCGACATCCTTCGGGAGGAGGTCGGCCGTCGCGAACCGGACCGTGTCGACGAGGCGGTAGATGATGGGCGAGGTGTGGATCGCGACGGGTGTCGGGCCCTTGGCCGCGTCCTTCATGATCGACCCGGGCGCCTTGACGTTGAAGCCGATGATGGTAGCTATGTGGCGGTGAGAAGGAGTAAGTATCGAGAAGGCGCGGAAGAAGGGAAGACAATGCACCTCCGACCGCCCTCGCCATGTCCACGTCCGCCTGCGAGACGTCGCCCACCGCCGAGCTCAAGATCTTGACCTTGGCCTCCTTGTTCCCGATCCCCTCGAGCGCGCCCACAACCGCCTCGACCGTCCCGCTCACGTCCGCCTTGACGACGAGGAGCAGCTCCTTGACCCCGCCGTCGTCGCCACCGACCAGCTCCTCAACGGCGGCATTCCCGGCGTGGAGGACGGCATTGCCCTTGAGGCCCTTCGCGCGCGCCTTCTCCTCCTCCTCCCGCCTGAGCTGGAGGATCTCGGCATCCCGGCGCTGCTTCTCGTTGATGATCTCGACGTCGCGCCACATCTTGTCGTCCTCGATCCGCCGCAAGCGGTTCGCGACCGCCTTCTTCGCCTCGTCCTCGTTCGACGCCTCGAGCACGAGGTCGCCCGCGGACGGGAGGTCCTTCCACCCGGTGACCTCCATGGGCTGGCCCGGGTAGGCGGATGTGACGGCCTTGCCCGAAGAAGGGAGGAGGGTGCGCACGCGCGCCCAGGTCGTGCCAGCGACGAGAGAGGCGGAGGGCTTGAGCTCGCCGCGGAGGACGAGAATGGTGGCGACGTTTCTGGAGAGAGGAAGGCGAGGGAGAATATCAGTCAGTTAGGTCTTCTTCTCTGCTTCAAACCGTTCGACCTGTCTTCGGGATGAGCACGTAGAGCAGAGCAGAGAGAAAGACGCACCCCCTGCCCTTCTCGACCCTCGACTCGATGACCCGCGCCTCGACCCTGCCTTCCCTCTCCGCCTTGAGCTCCCTCACCTCCGCGATCGCCGAGATTGTCTCGAGCAGCTCGGCCAAGCCCTGGCCCGTCACGCTGCTGACTTCGACGCAAGGCACGTCGCCGCCAAAGTCCTCGACCTCGACGCCGGCGGCCATCAGCCCCTGCTTGACCTTGGTCGGGTCGATCCCGGGCTTGTCGCACTTGGTCAGCGCGACGACGACGCCAACGTCCGGCGCCGACTTGATGAGCGAGATGACCTCCTCGGTCTGCGGCTTGACCCCGTCGTCGGCCGCGACGACGAGCACGACGACGTCCGTCACGCCGGCGCCGCGGGAGCGCATCGCCGTGAACGCGGCGTGGCCCGGCGTGTCCAGGAAGGTGATCGTTGCGCCCGCTTCGTCCTTCTTCGTCGCAGCGGGAGGGGCAGGCTTACCCGCGGCTTTGGCACGCAGGTTGGCGACCATGCGTTCGACGGGAACCTCGAACGCGCCGATGTGCTGCGTGATCCCGCCGGCCTCGCCGGCAGCGACGGTCGTGCTCCTCAGCGCGTCGAGGAGCGACGTCTTGCCGTGGTCGACGTGGCCAAAGATGCCGGTGATAGGCGGACGGAGCGGGAGGGTGGAGGGGTCGGCGGGAGGCGGCTGGGGATACAGGTCGAAAGCGGCTTCGTCGTCGATGACGGGGTCGAAGCCGAGCTCGAGGCAGAGGAGTTGAGCGTCGTCGGGAGTGAGGACTGGCGGGAAGGAAGCGTGAGTAGGGGTTGCAGAGGGGGCAAAGGAAGGGAAGCGCACCTCGTTCGGGTCGGACGTCCGACAAGCCGACGCGCTCAGCAGCCTTCTGCACAGTGACTGGTGGTAGCACAAACGGTAAGTTTCCGTTCAAGAAAGAACAAGGAAAAAAGGGAGAAAACGCACACAACCGCAGCTTGAGGATGTTAAGCAAGTTCGCCAGCGTCAACGCGCTGGGCAGCTCGACCTTCCTGAGTACCTTCTTGACCTTGGCCCGCGCCGGTTTCTTCTGCGGCTGCGGCTGAGGCTGCATCCCGACCCGCTGCTCCTCCTTCCGCTGCGCCCAGTTCGCCTTGCCCGGCACGAGCTTCTCGGCCTTCCCCCTGGTACCCCTCGGCGCACCCGCTGCCGCGCCTCCAAGCCCAGCAGCCCGCTCCTCAGGCGTGCGGAACTTCCTGCTCCTCCGCCGCTTCTCGTCCAACTCGCTCCCAACGTCCTCCTCCCCCAGTCCAACCGCCTCGACGCTTCTCGCCACGCGGTCGGCGACCCTGCGCCCCTCGGGCGTGGTGTTCCACCGCGCCTTGTCCGGGTTCATCGTCTGCACGCGCTCCCGCTGGCGGCCCTGCGCGTGCTGCTTCGCGGGCGAGAGCGTCGTGCGCGGGCCCGAGCCGCCGCTGTTCGGGTGCCCGCCGCGGTGCGGCTGCCAGTCGCCGTGGTCGGAGGACGCGGCGTGGTGAGGCGAGACGCGCGAGTTGGCACGCTGCTCGGAGCGGTGCCGCGGCGAGTTCTCGTGCGGGGTCCATTGGCGGCGAGGGCGAGGTTGAGAGCCGGAGGAAGAGGGGGAAGAGGGCGGGGAGGAGCGGTCCTGGCCGACGCGGCGCGGGCGGTCGGCGGCGGAGGGGAGGAAGGGGTTGTCGGAGGAGGAAGAGGGGCGTTGTTGGGCGAGGAGAGAGGCGGAGAGGAAAAGCGAGGGCGAGGTAGAGATGAAGCGGGTGGAGAGGGAAGGGATGAGGAAGCTTCGCCTGCAGGAGCAGCGGGCGAGCAGGGAGGAAGACATGGCGGTGGGAGGGAAAAGTGGCGGAGGCGCGGTTCGGGCGTCGAAGTTTGCTTGGGGTGGAGTGAGAGTCAGTACATGGGCTTTGACGTACGGACACGATCTCGCAGCTCGACGCTGTCCCGGCGGAAGAGCAGCAAGTTTGAGCGGAGGAGGATGCGAACAGGCTCTCGCACCACATTCTGCTCGCTGGAAAGAAGCCCGCGGCTCACCTTGGTCCCTGTGTTCACGTGCAGCACCCTAATTGTCCACCTTGAGCTGTTGCGGGCTGGTTCAGAAAGTCGCTCGAAGCGGGCGGTGCAGCCGACGACGACGACGGCGCACAAGGCGATGAGGCGGGTGAGCCGGTAGAGGTGGGTAGTGAGCTCTGTACGAGCTGTTTTGTGACCTCAGCAGGTGAGTCTAGCGGTGAGCGGGAGTACGGCAGCTTGTGAACCCTCGTCCTCGTCCTCGTCTGCCTCTATCCTCCTCTCCACCCGCTCTTACTCCCGCTTGGTACCACCCAACATGGTCTCGAAACGCGCACTCTCCCAGTCTTCCAACCCGACCCCCGCCCGCTCCACCAAGCGCACCCGCCTCTCGTCCCCCTCGGCTCCTCCTCCTCCCGCTCCCTCGTCGTCCTACCAGCCAGAACCCTCCACCCTCATCGACCCTTCTCCCTCATCTCCTTCTGCCGGTCCCTCAACCCTCCCGCCCCTCCCCGCACCCTCAAAGCGCACCCGCACCCCCGGCACCCTCCGCCGCCTCTCCTCCGGCCACCCCTCCTCCCTCGCCCGCCAAGCGAGCGGCACAAAAGGCCTCGGCGGCGTGCGACCCAAACAGACCCTCGCGGGCGACAAGGTCGGCGGCAAGAGCAAGGACTTGAGGGACGGCGCGGACGAGGAGGAGATGTGGGTCAGGAGGAGTGGGGGCGCGGGCAAGCAGGGGCTGGGCTTCGCGGGCTACCTCAAGAAGGGCGTCAGCGCGTTCGTCGACCGAGGGTGAGTTGAGTTCCTTTCATGAGCGGGAGAGGCCTCAGTTGAGGGAGGCGGTACTCCGCACGAGAACTGCTTTTCCTTTGCGGAGCTGCGACTTCTTGCTCACACACTCTGCCCCTCACGCAGCTGCACCACCCTCTCCATCAACGCCATGGGCGCCGCCATCCCACTCGCGCTCTCCCTCGGCCTCGCGATTCGGGACGCCATCCCCGGCGGCGAATCCTCCCTACCCGGCGAAGCCGCTGAGACTGACGAGGAAGAGGAAGGAGCCGCAGTGGAGGAGATCGTCAAGCTGGAGGTCACGACGGGGAGCAAGGTCGTCAAGGACGAGGTGACGCCGCACGACGAGGTGCGCTCTGCGCCCTCCCCTTTTCTTCCTCTTCGCCTTCCTGACCCTTTCTTCGCGTGCCAAACAGGACGAGGACCTGGTCTACCAGTCGCGCACCAAGTCGACCGTGTGCGTCGCGCTCAAGCTCTCGCAACCCCTCGCGAGTGCGCTTGGGCAGCGTGCCAAGCCCGGGCGAGAACGAGGAGGGGCATCGGTGAGGGGGAGGAAGCGGAGGGGTGGAAAGCGGTGAAGCTGCTGGTGCGAATGCAGTGCTTTCGCTCGACCTAGGCACGAGGAGAGAGGGAGAGAAGAGGGATGGAGCGAGATGCGCTCAGGTCGCATCTTGTCGCGGCGAAACGACGAGGAGAGGAAGGGAAACTTGCCTTGCCTTTCTCCTCACTTCGCTGCTCTCTCGGCTGCTGGTCCGGCTTGTCATCGTCGCTCGCTCGTCGTCACCGCTCACGCCAGCGTGTCAAAGCCGCCGTTGTCGCCGTCGGTCTTCATCTGCCCCGACCATCAACACCAACTCGCAGGTCGACCACACCCTCGCATTGGCTCAGAACAGTCTCGCCAGGTGCGCACACGTTCATCGACACTACGTACCACTCGAACCGCGTGCTCCGAGGGTGGAAGGAGGGAAGGAGGACGTACGGCTGGCGAGGAGGCCTGGGCGGGAGGAACCCGCTCACCGCTCAGTCGAGGGCGTGTCATGCACGAGGGGCAGCATCACTGCACTCCTTTGGCCACACTGTGCTACTCCAGCACTTCCCCCTTGGTGTTTGTCGCGTTGTCGCTCACCGAACGCTCCTCGTCTCTCCGCAGCAACTCGCCCTTCTCCCCCTTCCTCTGAAGCAGTACCAGCATCACCACCGTCATGGCCGTCTTCTCCTTCCTTTGGGGCGGCAACTCGAGCTCACGAGGAGCGAACACCACCGACCTCCCCTCCTCCCGTTACCCCACCTCCCACTCCTCGTCTTCTCCAGCCTACCCGCCCACCTCTTCTCACGCGCATGCGCACCGTCCGAGCGGAGAGTACGACGACGTCGCGCTCGGCAACTCGAACGGCGGCGATTTAGGCGAGAACGGGATCGGCTACCCCGATTCGCGGCCGTCCTTTTCTGCCCCGACAGCAACGGCCGGCGACTTTGTCGGCGCCGCCTCAAGCAGCGGCAGCGGCGCCTACTCGGTCGAGGCGTCCTACCCGCCCTTGCCGTCCTTCTCCCGCCCGTCGTCCTCCCACCACTCCGCCGCATCCACTTCGGGCCGGTACCCTCCCATCCCGCAAACCTTCTCGCGCCTGCGGTCCCTCCTCGCGACCCACTCCCCTCTCCTGCTCGATTCGCTCGCCCCTCCGCCGCCCTACGGCGCACGCGACGCGGCGCTCCTCTCCCTCCAGGCCGCGATCGCCCCGTACCGCCTCCCGCCCGCCGTCGTCGAGTCGTACCTGCAGCACGACGGCCAGGACGCCTTCTCCCTCGGCGGCGGGTCCGGCGCCGCCGGCCTTGTTTACGGGCTGTGGTGGCTCCCGCTCGAGCGCGTTGAGGAGGAGTGGACGTTCTGGAGGAAGCTTGAGCAGGCCGGTGGGCTCAAGCGCGGGAGCGGCATCGGTGGCGACGCGTTCTCGGCGAGCTCGGCCGGGCCGAGAGGGGGCAGGGCGCACCCGTACCGCCCGGAAGAGGGCGCACAGGCGGGCCCGAGCAGCTCTCGCGAGCGGGAGGAGAAGGAGGACCACGAAGGCGAGCTCGAGGGCATGAGCAGCTTCCCGCCTGGGTGGGTCCGTGCGCGCTACTCCCACCCGGGCTGGCTGCCCCTTCTCACCGACCGCTGCGGCAACTACATCGGCGTCGACCTCGACCCGCCTCCGCCTTCGCCCTCTGCTTCTTCCGGGAGCGCCACGCCGTCCGGCCACTGCCGCACCGGGTCGATGAGCATCTCGGGCGCGCCGGTCGGGTACGGCCAGCCGGGTCAGGTGATCGCTTTCGGCCGCGAGCTCGACAGCAAGGTCGTCCTCTTCCCCGGCGACGGCCCCGGAGGGTGGGCGCGCTTCCTCGCCGCGTTCGTCGAGGACGTCGAGCGCGGCGAGTTTGCGCGGCTGGGAGAGCGCGCGGGGAGCGGGAGCGGGGCGGGCTGGGCGAGAGATGCTGGGGAGGAGGACGAGGAGGAGCGCGCGGGGCGGAGGCGGCGCACGAACAGGACGGGGAGTAGCGAGGAGGATGAGGAGGGGTACGATGGACCGGGCGCGAGCAGCGATGGGATTGGCGAGAGGGGGTACTTTGAGGAGGGGGTTTATGGAGACGAGGGAGGGGACGGGGGCAAGCCGAGGACGGCGCAGACTTGGTGAGTCGGCACCTACACCTCTCTCTGCTCTCTCTCTCACTAATTCATTGCGAGACTGATCTCGTCTCTTGCCGTCTCACAGGATCCTCACCGCCCCGTACCGCCGCCTCGTCGCTTCACTTGACCTGACCGACTCCGGCGGCCTCATTGGCCTTCTCTGCGAGCGCTCGCGGCGCAAATGGCGCTCCCTCGGCGTTGGAATCGGCGAGCGCAACGCCAAGTCGGCCGGAAGGAGGCCGCTCAGCATCCTTGTCCCGAACGGCCAGGCGGCGAACGGGAAGGGCAAGGCCGCGATGAGCACCGGGATTGAGGTCGAGCAGGAGGAGGGAGAGGAGGAGGAGGTCAAGAGCGCCGCAACAATGAAGGCCGGGCCTTTCTCGCCCGAGTCTTCCTCGCAGGAGCAGGACCAGGGGGAGAATCGGCCGCCCAAGCTGGAGCTGAGCGAGATCGACGCAGCAAACGCCAATGCCTCGACTGTCGAGCTCGTCCTCTCCCCTCCTTCGCCGACCGCAACCTTTGGGAACCGCGTCCTCCCTCCTCCTTCGGCCTCCTCGTCCAGCCAGTCCGAAGACTCCTCAACCGGCGTCGACCCGACCGTTTACCTCCAGCAGCCCCCTCGCACCTCCAAGCGCTTCACCAAGCCCCCCTCGGGTCAGCAACGGCGCCGCGCCCCTCCGCCTCCGCCCGCGCCGCTCGACCTCCCCACCTTCACCGACCTCGACTTCTCCGAGGCGTTCAACCCCGCCGACGTGCCCGGCTACACGCGCGGCGGGTCCGGACCGGGCGGCCGGCCCGTCTCGCTCGTCCCGACCGCCAGCTGGCTGCTCAACGACAGCGCCGCCGCCGTCTCGGCCGCGGCGAGCCGGCTCTCCTTCAGCGGCGCGGGCGGCGGCAGCTCGAACGCCTCGCCGGCGCCTTCTCTCCTCCCGATCTCTCGGACGCCGTTGGACGACCCGCTCCCGCTTTCTCCGACGGGCGGCGGCGCGCATCAGACCATCCCGATGCACTCGCGCTCGCCGACCGCCGAGGAGGAGGACGACGGCGACGACGTCCCGCTCCACGGCGGCGCGATGAAGAGCACGACGGCGCTCGTGTCGGCGACGGGGAGCCCGCCGACGAGCCCGGAGGTGAAGAGTCAGGCGTTGGAGGTTGTTGTGGAGGGCGGAGTTGGCGAGGCGGAGGGCGCGAAGAGGACACCGAGCCCGGCGGATGAGCCGTATCGGTAAATGGGGAGGAGGATGGAGTGTATGGCGGTATGGAAAGGAGGAGGAGACGATATCAGCATTTGCATGACCCCGCCCCCGTTGTTCTTGCTCCTCCTCGAGCTTGGTGTAGACACTTCTTCCTCTTCTTGCGCGTGTACAGTTCCCCTTCTCGACCCCTCTTGCGCTCTGAGCAACGCAGACACTCGACTTTTCCCTCGTCGGCGGACTTGGCGAGCTTCGGGCGACTCGGCCGAGCTGGTCGAGTTGATCTCCGACGGTGCGCGCTCGCTTGTCCTCCTTCCTCACGCTTGTCACACTCCTCGCAGTCCTATAGACCTCTCTGTGGCGCTCGCTGGCACTGCCAACACCGCTCGACAAACCCCGCCCCCTTCTCCTCCTCTTGCTGCCTTTCCTCCCTCGACCATGCCTTCCGCCCTCGTCTCCATCCGCGGCCGCCCGCTCTTTGTCGAGATGCACGGCACCGGTCCTCCCTTCCTCGCGATGCACGGCCTCGGCGGCTCGACGAACCTCTTCCCGCTCGCCTCCGACCTCGGGCAGAGCTACACTGTCGTGCGCTTCGACTTTGAGGGCGCGGGCAAGAGCCCGTTGAGCAAGAGCGGCGAGGGCGAGGAGCTGAGCATGGAGGAGTTCGTGGAGGACGCGAAGGCGGTGTTGGAGTACGCCGGGAAGGGAGGAGAAAAGGCGGTCGTGTTCGGGCACTCTCTCGGTGCAGCGGTACGCCGTAATCCTTGCAACTCTACTGTCTCGTCTGCTGACGGCTTCGCTTCCCGCAGGTCGCGCTCAACTTCGCCGCGCGCTACCCCGACCTCGTCTCTCACCTCGTCCTCTCCTGCCCGGGCATGCCGCGCGCAGGCGACCCTGCGGGCGTCGAGGGGAGCTTGAACCTCGCGAAGTTGGCGAGGGAGAAGGGACCGCTCGAGATGGCGGACTTTACGGGTGCGCTTTTCTCTTCTCCAGGAGGCAAAAGGCAGAAGGCGCATCTCTGTCTAGCTCTTCCGATACCTCGACTCTGTCTGACCCTTCATTATATCTACAGCGATGAAGAACACTGCCCCCTCGTCCTCCCTCCTCGCCCGCACTCTCGTCCGCACCGCCATGCAAGAGTCGCCAGCCGAAGGTTACGCCCGCACCTGCGAAATGATGGCTCGCACCGGCGCACCGGCGTGGGAGAACATCAAGGCACCGGTCCGAATCATCGCCGGCAAGGAGGACCAGATCAGCTCGGTCGAGCAGGGGGAGAAGGTCAAGGGTGCGTTTTCCTCCTCGGACGCGGGATCCGTCCTTTCTTCCTCCTTCTTCTTGTCGGCAGCTTCTCACCCTATTCTTCGTACGTAGCTTGCCTGACCGCCGCCGAGAGCGTCGAGGTCATTTCCGTCGATGCAGGCCATCAACCCGCCATCGAGTGCCCCGAGACGGTGCTGAACATACTCAAGGACTTCCTGGCATAGGCTAGAGTGCACTGCAGGGTCTATACGTATTGCTGCTACCGGAGCGCTGCGCCATGGCCTCGTCTGGGAGTAGAGAGTGCTTCAGTCCAGGAGGGTGAACAAACAGCAAAGCCTGGCGCTTCCCGGCAAGCGAGCATCTCAGGCAGCTACCATGACATTTGGCATGTAAGGTCGCCTGATCTTTGAGCGAAAGAAGCAGGAGAAGCGAAGAGAGCAACTCGGCTCGACCAGGAAAAAAGGGAAACGAGCCTCTCACGCTGGCTCGAAGCGGACGTCTATTCGACCAGTTCCTCCGGCTTCCCGCTCTCCAGTGTAGTGTTCAGGAGCGCTCTGTGCGCCAGTGAGTCCAGTAGAGCCCCCGTGGGCATTTTCAGGCCGAGTCCGCTCCGTGTCCGCCCCGCTGTCCTCGCTTGTTTGACCAAGCGAGGACCCTCTTAAAGTCGCGACGAGCCTGTACGTTCGTGTCCTGTGTCCTCGGCGTTTTCACCGGCGCTGGAGTTCGTCGGCGGCCCGGGTCGTCCTGGACCAAGTCAGCTCGAGGAGGGACGGGAGGCGAACAGCAAAGTGCGCTTTCAGCGCCGGTGGTTGCTCCTTCTTCTTGCCGCCTCACGACACGGTAGAGAGAGCTGAGAGGCGGTGCGAGGTTGTCTGTTCTCAGTGGAAAGGGAAGCGGCAGCGAGCAGGCTGAGAGGAAAGCTGGAAGAGGCGGCTTTCTCGTTCTCTTCACGCACTCTATGCGCTTCCAAGAGCCTGGACAAGGCCGGTTGCGACCTGCAGGGCAACTGAGAGCAGCGGGTTGCGAGGCGGAGGAGAGCAGCCAGGAAGAAAAGCAGGCTGGGAAGGTCAGGAGAAGAGGGTGCTCTGCCCGTCTCGTACCCTCTGTGCGCTCTAGCTGGCTTGGCAGTGTCGACAGAAGAGAAGACACATTTCTACCACAGCCTGCCGACTCCGTTTGTCCCCTTCT